>JAESHU010000211.1:0-107314 GCA_017639245.1 Myiopsitta monachus | reverse complement strand
TTTTTAATCTCATCTAGTCTGTGCCTTGAGGTTTCTAGTCTCATCTAGTCTGTGCCTTAAGGATTTTATTCTTAACTAGTCTGTGCCTGGAGGTTTTTAGTGTCTTCTAGTCTTTGCCTGGAGGTTTTTAGTGTCATCTAGTCTGTGCCTGGATGTTTTTAGTCACGTGAAGTCAAGTCTGTGCCTGGAGGTTTTTATTCTGGTCTAGTTTGTGCCTTGAGGTTTTTATTCTGGTCTGGTCTGTGCCTGGAGGTTTTTATTCTGGTCTAGTCTGTGCCTGGAGGTCTTTATTCTGGTCCAGTCTGTGCCAGGAGATATTTTGTCCAGGCTAGACTGTGCCTGTAGGTTTCTAGAATTGACTAGTCTGTGCCTGGAGGTTTTCATTCTGGTCTAGTCTGTGCCTGGAGGTTTTTAGTCTTGTCTAGTCTGTGCCTGGAGGTTTTTAGTCTAGTCCAGTGTAGTCTGTGCCTGGAGGTTTTTAGTCTCGTCTAGTTTGTGCCTGGTGGGCTTTTATTCTGGTCTAGTCTGTGCCTGGAGGTTTTTATTCTGGTCCAGTCTGTTCCAGGAGATATTTTGTCGAGGCTTGTCTGCGCCTGTAGGTTTTAGACACGTCTAGTCTGTGCCTGGAGGTTTTTAGTCTCATCCAGTCTGTGCTTGGAGGTTTTTATTCTTATCTAGTCTAAGCTTGGGGGTTCTTAGTCTCATCTAGTCTGTGCCTGGAGGTTTTCAGTCTAGTCTTACCTAAGCCTGGAGGTTTTTATTCTCGTCTAGTCTGTGCCTGGAGGTTTTCAGTCTAGCCTACTCTGTGCCTGTGGGTTTTCAGTCTAGTCTTGCCTAGTCTATGCTGGGAGGTTTTAAGTCTAGTCTAGTCTAGTCTATTCCGTGCCTGAAGGTGTTCAGTCTAGTCTGGTCTGTGTCTCAATTTTGTAAGTCTAGTTTTGTCTAGCCTTTTCCTGGTGGTTTTAATTTCAGTCTAGTGTGTGCCTGCTTGTTTTAATTCCAGTCTTGTTTGTGCCTGGATGTTTTAAGTCTGGTGTAGACTGTGCCTGGTGGGTTTTAGTCTAGTCTCGTCAGTGCCAGGAGCTTTTTAGTCCATTCTAGTTTGCTTGTGGAGGTTTTTATCCTAAATTAGTCTGTGGCTGGAGGTTTCTAGTCTAGTCAAGTCTATTCCTGAATGTTTTTAATCTATTCAAGTCTGTGCCTGGAGGATTTAAGTCTAGCCTAGTCTGTGCCTGGAGGTCTTTATTCTGGTCCAGTCTGTGCCTGGAGGATTTTATTCTCGTCTAGTCTGTGCCTGGAGGTTTTTAGTCTCGTCTAGTCTGTGCCTGGAGGTTTTTAGTCTCGTCTAGTCTGTGCCTGGAGGTTTTTAGTCTCATCTAGTCTGTGCCTGGAGGATTTTATTCATATCTAGTCTGTGCCTGGGGGTTTTTAGTCTCATCTTGTCTGTGCCTGGAGGTTTCTAGTCTAGTTTAGTGTAGTCTGTGCCTGTAGGTTTCCAGACAAATCTAGTCTGTGCCTGGAGGTTTTTAGTCTCATCTAGTCTGTGCCTGGAGGTTTTTAGTCTCATCTAGTCTGTGCCTGGAGGTTTTTAGTCTCGTCTAGTCTGTGCCTGGAGGTTTTTATTCTGGTCTAGTCTGTGCCTGGAGGTTTTTAGTCTAGTCTAGTCAAGTCTGTGCCTGGAGGTTTTTATTCTGGTCTAGTTTGTGCCTGGAGGGTTTTTATTCTGGTCTAGTCTGTGCCTGGTGGTTTTTAGTCTCATCTGGTCTGTTCCTGGAGGTTTTTATTCTTATCTAGTCTGTGCCAGGAGATATTTTGTCTAGGCTAGTCTGTGCCTGTAGGTTTTTAGACACATCTAGTCTGTGCCTGGATGTTTTTAGTCTCGTCTAGTCTTTGCCTGGAGGTTTTTAGTCTAGTCAAGTCAAGTCTGTGCCTGGAGGTTTTTATTCTGGTCTAGTCTGTGCCTGGGGGTATTTATTCTGGTCCAGTCTGTGCCTGGAGGTTTTTATTCTGGTCTAGTCTGTGCCTGTAGGTTTTTAGACATGTCTAGTCTGTGCCTGGAATTTTTTAGTCTCATCTAGTCTGTGCCTGGAGGTTTTTAGTCTCATCTTGTCTGTGCCTTAAGGATTTTATTCTTAACTAGTCTGTGCCTGGAGGTTTTTAGTCTCATCTAGTCTGTGCCTGGAGGTTTTTAGTCTCGTCTAGTCTGTTCCTGGAGGTTTTTAGTCTAGTCTAGTCAAGTCTGTGCCTGGAGGTTTTTATTCTGGTCTAGTCTGTGCCTTGTGGGTTTTTATTCTGGTCTAGACTGTGCCTGTAGGTTTTTATTCTGGTCTAGTCTGTGCCTGGAATTTTTTAGTCTCATCTAGTCTGTGCCTGGAGGTTTTTAGTCTCCTCTAGTCTGTGCCTGGAGGTTTTTATTCTGGTCTAGTGTGTGCCTGGAGTTTTTTAGTCTCATCAAGTCTTTGCCTGGAGGTTTTTAGTCTCATCTAGTCTGTGCCTGGAGGTTTTTAATCTCATCTAGTCTGTGCCTGGAGGTTTTTAGTCTCATCTAGTCTGTGCCTGGATGTTTTTAGTCTCGTCTAGTCTGTGCCTGGAGGTTTTTAGTCTCATCTAGTCTGTGCCTGGAGGTTTTTATTCTGGTCTAGTCTGTGCCTGGAGGTTTTTATTCTGGTCTAGTCTGTGCCTGTAGGTTTTTAGACATGTCTAGTCTGTGCCTGGAATTTTTTAGTCTCGTCTTGTCTGTGCCTGGAGGTTTTTAGTCTCATCTAGTCTGTTCCTGGTGGGTTTTATTCTTATCTAGTCTGTGCCTGGGGGTTTTTAGTCTCATCTTGTCTGTGCCTGGAGGTTTCTAGTCTAGTTTAGTGTAGTCTGTGCCTGTAGGTTTCCAGACAAATCTAGTCTGTGCCTGGAGGTTTTTAGTCTCATCTAGTCTGTGCCTGGAGGTTTTTAGTCTCATCTAGTCTGTTCCTGGAGGTTTTTAGTCTCATCTAGTCTGTGCCTGGAGGTTTTTAGTCTCATCTAGTCTGTGCCTGGAGGTTTTAAGTCTAGCCAAGTCAAGTCTGTGCCTGGAGGTTTTTATTCTGGTCTAGTCTGTGCCTGGAGGTTTTTATTCTGGTCCAGTCTGTGCCTGGAGGTTTTTATTCTGGTCTAGTCTGTGCCTGTAGGTTTTTAGACATGTCTAGTCTGTGCCTGGAATTTTTTAGTCTCATCTAGTCTGTGCCTGGAGGTTTTTAGTCTCATCTTGTCTGTGCCTTAAGGATTTTATTCTTAACTAGTCTGTGCCTGGAGGTTTTTAGTCTCATCTAGTCTGTGCCTGGAGGTTTTTAGTCTCGTCTAGTCTGTTCCTGGAGGTGTTTAGTCTAGTCTAGTCAAGTCTGTGCCTGGAGGTTTTTATTCTGGTCTAGTCTGTGCCTGGTGGGTTTTTATTCTGGTCTAGACTGTGCCTGGAGGTTTTTATTCTGGTCTAGTCTGTGCCTGGAATTTTTTAGTCTCATCTAGTCTGTGCCTGGAGGTTTTTAATCTCGTCTAGTCTGTGCCTGGAGGTTTTTAGTCTCATCTAGTCTGTGCCTGGATGTTTTTAGTCTCGTCTAGTCTGTGCCTGGAGGTTTTTAGTCTCATCTAGTCTGTGCCTGGAGGTTTTTATTCTGGTCTAGTCTGTGCCTGGAGGTTTTTATTCTGGTCTAGTCTGTGCCTGTAGGTTTTTAGACATGTCTAGTCTGTGCCTGGAATTTTTTAGTCTCGTCTAGTCTGTTCCTGGAGGTTTTTAGTCTCATCTAGTCTGTTCCTGGAGGTTTTTAGTCTCATCTAGTCTGTGCCTGGAGGTTTTTAGTCTCATCTAGTCTGTGCCTGGAGGTTTTTAGTCTAGCCAAGTCAAGTCTGTGCCTGGAGGGCTTTATTCTGGTCTAGTCTGTGCCTGGAGGTTTTTAGTCTCGTCTAGTCTGTTCCTGGAGGTTTTTAATCTAGTCTAGTCAAGTCTGTGCCTGGGGGTTTTTAGTCTGGTCTAGTCTGTGCCTGGAGGGTATTTATTCTGGTCTAGTCTGTGCCTGGTGGTTTTTAGTCTCATCTGGTCTGTTCCTGCAGGTTTTTAGTCTCATCTAGTCTGTGCCAGGAGGTATTTTGTCTGGGCTAGTCTGTGCCTGTAGGTTTTTGGACACATCTAGTCTGTGCCTGGAGGTTTTTAGTCTCGTCTAGTCTGTGCCTGGAGGTTTTTAGTCTAGTCAAGTCAAGTCTGTGCCTGGAGATTTTTATTCTAGTCTAGACTGTGCCTGGAGGTTTTTATTCTGGTCTAGTCTGTGCCTGGAGGTTTTTATTCTGGTCCTGTCCGTGCCTGGAGGTATTTATTCTGGTCTAGTCTGTGCCTGGAGGTTTTTAGACATGTCTAGTCTGTGCCTGGAGGATTTTATTCTTATCTAGTCTGTGCCTGGAGGTTTTTAGTCTCATCTAGTCTGTGCCTGGAGGATTTTATTCATATCTAGTCTGTGCCTGGGGGTTTTTAGTCTCATCTTGTCTGTGCCTGGAGGTTTCTAGTCTAGTTTAGTGTAGTCTGTGCCTGTAGGTTTCCAGACAAATCTAGTCTGTGCCTGGAGGTTTTTAGTCTCATCTAGTCTGTGCCTGGAGGTTTTTAGTCTCATCTAGTCTGTGCCTGGAGGTTTTTAGTCTCGTCTAGTCTGTGCCTGGAGGTTTTTAGTCTCATCTAGTCTGTGCCTGGAGGTTTTTATTCTGGTCTAGTCTGTGCCTGGAGGTTTTTATTCTGGTCTAGTCTGTGCCTGGTGGTTTTTATTCTGGTCTAGTCTGTGCCTGTAGGTTTTTAGACATGTCTAGTCTGTGCCTGGAATTTTTTAGTCTCGTCTAGTCTGTGCCTGGAGGTTTTTAGTCTCATCTAGTCTGTTCCTGGAGGGTTTTATTCTTATCTAGTCTGTGCCTGGGGGTTTTTAGTTTCATCTTGTTTGTGAATGGAGTTTTCTAGTCTAGTTTAGTGTAGTCTGTGCCTGTAGGTTTCCAGACAAATCTAGTCTGTGCCTGGAGGTTTTTAGTCTCATCTAGTCTGTGCCTGGAGGTTTTTAGTCTCATCTAGTCTGTTCCTGGAGGTTTTCAGTCTCATCTAGTCTGTGCCTGGAGGTTTTTAGTCTCATCTAGTCTGTGCCTGGAGGTTTTTAGTCTAGTCAAGTCAAGTCTGTGACTGGGGGGCTTTATTCTGGTCTAGTCTGTGCCTTGAGGTTTTTATTCTGGTCCAGTCTGTGCCAGGAGGGTTTTATTCTGGTCTAGTCTGTGCCTGGAGGTTTTTATTCTGGTCTAGTCTGTGCCTGGAGGATTTTATTCTAATCTAGTCTCTGCCTGGGGATTTTTAGTCTCATCTTGTCTGTGCCTTTAGGATTTTATTCTGGTCCAGTCTGTGCCTGGAGGTTTTTATTCTGGTCTAGTCTGTGCCTGGAGGTCTTTATTCTGGTCCAGTCTGTGCCTGGAGGTCTTTATTCTGGTCCAGTCTGTGCCAGGAGATATTTTGTCCAGGCTAGTCTGTGCCTGTAGGTTTCTATACTTGACTAGTCTGTGCCTGGAGGTTTTTAGACATGTCTAGTCTGTGCCTGGAGGTTTTTAGACATGTCTAGTCTGTGCCTGGAGGTTTTTAGTCTAGTCTAGTCAAGTCTGTGCCTGGAGGTTTTTAGTCTCGTCTAGTTTGTGCCTGGTGGGCTTTTATTCTGGTCTAGTCTGTGCCTGGAGGTTTTTATTCTGGTCCAGTCTGTGCCAGGAGATATTTTGTCGAGGCTTGTCTGCGCCTGTAGGTTTTTAGACACGTCTAGTCTGTGCCTGGAGGTTTTCAGTCTCATCTAGTCTGTGCTTGGAGGTTTTTATTCTTATCTAGTCTAAGCCTGGGGGTTCTTAGTCTCATCTAGTCTGTGTCTGGAGGTTTTCAGTCTAGTCTTACCTAAGCCTGGAGGTTTTTATTCTCGTCTAGTCTGTGCCTGGAGGTTTTCAGTCTAGCCTACTCTGTGCCTGTGGGTTTTCAGTCTAGTCTTGCCTAGTCTATGCCGGGAGGTTTTAAGTCTAGTCTAGTCCAGTCTATTCCGTGCCTGAAGGTGTTCAGTCTAGTCTGGTCTGTGTCTCAATTTTGTAAGTCTAGTTTTGTCTAGCCTTTTCCTGGTGGTTTTAATTCCAGTCTAGTGTGTGCCTGCTTGTTTTAATTCCAGTCTTGTTTGTGCCTGGATGTTTTAAGTCTGGTGTAGACTGTGCCTGGTGGGTTTTAGTCTAGTCTCGTCAGTGCCAGGAGCTTTTTAGTCCATTCTAGTTTGCTTGTGGAGGTTTTTATCCTAAATTAGTCTGTGGCTGGAGGTTTCTAGTCTAGTCAAGTCTATTCCTGAATGTTTTTAATCTATTCAAGTCTGTGCCTGAAAGATTTAAGTCTAGCCTAGTCTGTGCCTGGAGGTCTTTATTCTGGTCCAGTCTGTGCCTGGAGGTTTTTAGTCTCGTCTAGTCTGTGCCTGGAGGTTTTTAGTCTCGTCTAGTCTGTGCCTGGAGTTTTTTAGTCTTGTCTAGTCTGTTCCTGGAGGTTTTTAGTCTCGTCAAGTCTGTGCCTGGAGGTTTTTAGTCTCGTCTAGTCTGTGCCTGGAGGTTTTTAGTCTAGTCTAGTCAAGTCTGTGCCTGGAGGTTTTTAGTCTGGTCTAGTTTGTGCCTGGAGGGTTTTTATTCTGGTCTAGTCTGTGCCAGGAGATATTTTTAGTCTCATCTGGTCTGTTCCTGGAGGTTTTTATTCTTATCTAGTCTGTGCCAGGAGATATTTTGTCTAGGCTAGTCTATGCCTGTAGGTTTTTAGACACATCTAGTCTGTGCCTGGATGTTTTTAGTCTCGTCTAGTCTGTGCCTGGAGGTTTTTATTCTGGTCTAGACTGTCCCTGGAGGTTTTTATTCTGGTCTAGTCTGTGCCTGTAGGTTTTTAGACATGTCTAGTCTGTGCCTGGAATTTTTTAATCTCATCTAGTCTGTGCCTTGAGGTTTCTAGTCTCATCTAGTCTGTGCCTTAAGGATTTTATTCTTAACTAGTCTGTGCCTGGAGGTTTTTAGTGTCTTCTAGTCTTTGCCTGGAGGTTTTTAGTGTCATCTAGTCTGTGCCTGGATGTTTTTAGTCACGTGAAGTCAAGTCTGTGCCTGGAGGTTTTTATTCTGGTCTAGTTTGTGCCTTGAGGTTTTTATTCTGGTCTAGTCTGTGCCTGGAGGTTTTTATTCTGGTCTAGTCTGTGCCTGGAGGTCTTTATTCTGGTCCAGTCTGTGCCAGGAGATATTTTGTCCAGGCTAGACTGTGCCTGTAGGTTTCTAGAATTGACTAGTCTGTGCCTGGAGGTTTTCATTCTGGTCTAGTCTGTGCCTGGAGGTTTTTAGTCTTGTCTAGTCTGTGCCTGGAGGTTTTTAGTCTAGTCTAGTGTAGTCTGTGCCTGGAGGTTTTTAGTCTCGTCTAGTTTGTGCCTGGTGGGCTTTTATTCTGGTCTAGTCTGTGCCTGGAGGTTTTTATTCTGGTCCAGTCTGTTCCAGGAGATATTTTGTCGAGGCTTGTCTGCGCCTGTAGGTTTTAGACACGTCTAGTCTGTGCCTGGAGGTTTTTAGTCTCATCCAGTCTGTGCTTGGAGGTTTTTATTCTTATCTAGTCTAAGCTTGGGGGTTCTTAGTCTCATCTAGTCTGTGCCTGGAGGTTTTCAGTCTAGTCTTACCTAAGCCTGGAGGTTTTTATTCTCGTCTAGTCTGTGCCTGGAGGTTTTCAGTCTAGCCTACTCTGTGCCTGTGGGTTTTCAGTCTAGTCTTGCCTAGTCTATGCTGGGAGGTTTTAAGTCTAGTCTAGTCTAGTCTATTCCGTGCCTGAAGGTGTTCAGTCTAGTCTGGTCTGTGTCTCAATTTTGTAAGTCTAGTTTTGTCTAGCCTTTTCCTGGTGGTTTTAATTTCAGTCTAGTGTGTGCCTGCTTGTTTTAATTCCAGTCTTGTTTGTGCCTGGATGTTTTAAGTCTGGTGTAGACTGTGCCTGGTGGGTTTTAGTCTAGTCTCGTCAGTGCCAGGAGCTTTTTAGTCCATTCTAGTTTGCTTGTGGAGGTTTTTATCCTAAATTAGTCTGTGGCTGGAGGTTTCTAGTCTAGTCAAGTCTATTCCTGAATGTTTTTAATCTATTCAAGTCTGTGCCTGGAGGATTTAAGTCTAGCCTAGTCTGTGCCTGGAGGTCTTTATTCTGGTCCAGTCTGTGCCTGGAGGATTTTATTCTCGTCTAGTCTGTGCCTGGAGGTTTTTAGTCTCGTCTAGTCTGTGCCTGGAGGTTTTTAGTCTCGTCTAGTCTGTGCCTGGAGGTTTTTAGTCTCGTCAAGTCTGTGCCTGGAGGGTTTTATTCTGGTCTAGTGTGTGCCTGGAGGTTTTTATTCTGGTCTAGTTTGTGCCTGGAGGTTTTTATTCTGGTCTAGTCTGTGCCTGGAGGATTTTATTCTTATCTAGTCTCTGCCTGGGGATTTTTAGTCTCATCTTGTCTGTGCCTGGAGGTTTTTATTCTGGTCCAGTCTGTGCCTGGAGGTTTTTATTCTGGTCTAGTCTGTGCCTGGAGGTCTTTATTCTGGTCCAGTCTGTGCCAGGAGATACTTTGTCTAGGCTAGTCTGTGCCTGTAGGTTTCTAGACACGACTAGTCTTTTCCTGGAGGTTTTTAGTCTCGTCTAGTCTGTGCCTGGAGGTTTTTAGTCTCGTCTAGTGTGTGCCTGGAGTTTTTTAGTCTCGTCTAGTCTGTGCCTGGAGGTTTTTAGTCTCATCTAGTCTGTGCCTGGAGGTTTTTAGTCACGTGAAGTCAAGTCTGTGCCTGGAGGTTTTTATTCTGGTCTAGTCTGTGCCTGGAGGTTTTTATTCTGGTCCTGTCCGTGCCTGGAGGTATTTATTCTGCTCTAGTCTTTGCCTGGAGTTTTTTAGACATGTCTAGTCTGTGCCTGGAGGATTTTATTCTTATCTAGTCTGTGCCTGGAGGTTTTTAGTCTCATCTAGTCTGTGCCTGGAGGATTTTATTCATATCTTGTCTGTGCCTGGGGGTTTTTAGTCTCATCTTGTCTGTGCCTGGAGGTTTCTAGTCTAGTTTAGTGTAGTCTGTGCCTGTAGGTTTCCAGACAAATCTAGTCTGTGCCTGGAGGTTTTTAGTCTCATCTAGTCTGTGCCTGGAGGTTTTTAGTCTCATCTAGTCTGTGCCTGGAGGTTTTTAGTCTCATCTAGTCTGTGCCTGGAGGTTTTTAGTCTCATCTAGTCTGTGCTTGGAGGTTTTTATTCTTATCTAGTCTAAGCCTGGGGGTTCTTAGTCTCATCTAGTCTGTGCCTGGAGGTTTTCAGTCTAGTCTTACCTAAGCCTGGAGGTTTTTATTCTCGTCTAGTCTGTGCCTGGAGGTTTTCAGTCTAGCCTACTCTGTGTTTGTGGGTTTTCAGTCTAGTCTTGCCTAGTCTATGCCGGGAGGTTTTAAGTCTAGTCTAGTCTAGTCTATTCCGTGCCTGAAGGTGTTCAGTCTAGTCTGGTCTGTGTCTCAATTTTGTAAGTCTAGTTTTGTCTAGCCTTTTCCTGGTGGTTTTAATTCCAGTCTAGTGTGTGCCTGCTTGTTTTAATTCCAGTCTTGTTTGTGCCTGGATGTTTTAAGTCTGGTGTAGACTGTGCCTGGTGGGTTTTAGTCTAGTCTCGTCAGTGCCAGGAGCTTTTGAGTCTATTCTAGTTTGCTTGTGGAGGTTTTTATCCTAAATTAGTCTGTGGCTGGAGGTTTCTAGTCTAGTCAAGTCTATTCCTGGATGTTTTTAATCTATTCAAGTCTGTGCCTGGAGGATTTAAGTCTAGTCTAGTCTGTGCCTGGAGGTTTTTAGTCACATCTAGTCTGTGCCTGGAGGCTTTTAGTCTAGTCAAGTCAAGTCTGTGCCTGTAGATTTTTATTCTGGTCTAGACTGTGCCTGGAGGTTTTTATTCTTTTCTAGTCTGTGCCTGGAGGTTTTTATTCTGGTCCTGTCCGTGCCTGGAATTATTTATTCTGGTCTAGTCTGTGCCTGTAGGTTTTTAGACATGTCTAGTCTGTGCCTGGAATTTTTTAGTCTCGTCTAGTCTGTGCCTGGAGGTTTTTAGTCTCATCTAGTCTGTGCCTGGAGGGTTTTATTCTTATCTAGTGTGTTCCTGGGGGTTTTTAGTCTCATGTAGTCTGTGCCTGGAGGGTTTTATTCTTATCTAGTGTGTGCCTGGGGGTTTTTAGTCTCATCTTGTCTGTGCCAGGAGGTTTCTAGTCTAGTTTAGTGTAGTCTGTGCCTGTAGGTTTCCAGACAAATCTAGTCTGTGCCTGGAGGCTTTTAGTCTCATCTAGTCTGTCCCTGGAGGTTTTTAGTCTCATCTAGTCTGTGCCTGGAGGTTTTTAGTCTCATCTAGTCTGTGCCTGGAGGTTTTTAGTCTCATCTAGTCTGTGCCTGGAGGTTTTTAGTCTAGTCAAGTCAAGTCTGTGCCTGGAGGTTTTTATTCTGGTCTAGTTTGTGCCTGGAGGTTTTTATTCTGGTCTAGTCTGTGCCTGGAGGTTTTTATTCTGGTCTAGTCTGTGCCTGGAGGTCTTTATTCTGGTCCAGTCTGTGCCTGGAGGTCTTTATTGTCGTCCAGTCTGTGCCAGGAGATATTTCGTCTCGGCTAGTCTGTGCCTGTAGGCTTCTAGACATGTCTGGTCTGTGCCTGGTGATTTTGAGTCTTGTCTAGTCTGTGCCTGGTGTTTTATACACTCAACTAGTCTGTGCCTGGAGGTTTTTAGTCTTGTCTAGTGAAGTCTGTGCCTGGAGGTTTTTATTCTGGTCTCGTTTGTGCCTGGAGGGTTTTTATTCTGGTCTAGTCTGTGCCTGGAGGTTTTTATTCTGGTCAAGTCTGTGCCTGGAGTTCTTTATTCTGGTCCTGTCTGTGCCAGGAGATATTTTGTCGAGGCTTGTCTGCGCCTGTAGGTTTTTAGACACGTCTAGTCTGTGCCTGGAGGATTTTAGTCTCATCTAGTCTGTGCTTGGAGGTTTTTATTCTTATCTAGTCTAAGCCTGGGGGTTCTTAGTCTCATCTAGTCTGTGCCTGGAGGTTTTCAGTCTAGCCTACTCTGTGCCTGTGGGTTTTCAGTCTAGTCTTGCCTAGTCTATGCCGGGAGGTTTTAAGTCTAGTCTAGTCTAGTCTATTCCGTGCCTGAAGGTGTTCAGTCTAGTCTGGTCTGTGTCTCAATTTTGTAAGTCTAGTTTTGTCTAGCCTTTTCCTGGTGGTTTTAATTCCAGTCTAGTGTGTGCCTGCTTGTTTTAATTCCAGTCTTGTTTGTGCCTGGATGTTTTAAGTCTGGTGTAGACTGTGCCTGGTGGGTTTTAGTCTAGTCTCGTCAGTGCCAGGAGCTTTTGAGTCTATTCTAGTTTGCTTGTGGAGGTTTTTATCCTAAATTAGTCTGTGGCTGGAGGTTTCTAGTCTAGTCAAGTCTATTCCTGAATGTTTTTAATCTATTCAAGTCTGTGCCTGGAGGATTTAAGTCTAGTCTAGTCTGTGCCTGGAGGTTTTTAGTCACATCTAGTCTGTGCCTGGAGGCTTTTAGTCTAGTCAAGTCAAGTCTGTGCCTGTAGATTTTTATTCTGGTCTAGACTGTGCCTGGAGGTTTTTATTCTTTTCTAGTCTGTGCCTGGAGGTTTTTATTCTGGTCCTGTCCGTGCCTGGAATTATTTATTCTGATCTAGTCTGTGCCTGTAGGTTTTTAGACATGTCTAGTCTGTGCCTGGAATTTTTTAGTCTCATCTAGTCTGTGCCTGGAGGTTTTTAGTCTCATCTAGTCTGTGCTTGGAGGTTTTTATTCTTATCTATTCTAAGCCTGGGGGTTCTTAGTCTCATCTAGTCTGTGTCTCCAGGTTTTCAGTCTAGTCTTACCTAAGCCTGGAGGTTTTTATTCTCGTCTAGTCTGTGCCTGGAGGTTTTCAGTCTAGCCTACTCTGTGCCTGTGGGTTTTCAGTCTAGTCTTGCCTTGTCTATGCCGGGAGGTTTTAAGTCTAGTCTCGTCCAGTCTATTCCGTGCCTGAAGGTGTTCAGTCTAGTCTGGTCTGTGTCTCAATTTTGTAAGTCTAGTTTTGTCTAGCCTTTTCCTGGTGGTTTTAATTCCAGTCTAGTGTGTGCCTGCTTGTTTTAATTCCAGTCTTGTTTGTGCCTGGATGTTTTAAGTCTGGTGTAGACTGTGCCTGGTGGGTTTTAGTCTAGTCTCGTCAGTGCCAGGAGCTTTTTAGTCCATTCTAGCTTGCTTGTGGAGGTTTTTATCCTAAATTAGTCTGTGGCTGGAGGTTTCTAGTCTAGTCAAGTCTATTCCTGAATGGTTTTAATCTATTCAAGTCTGTGCCTGGAGGATTTAAGTCTAGCCTAGTCTGTGCCTGGAGGTCTTTATTCTGGTCTAGTCTGTGCCTGGAGGTTTTTAGTCTCGTCTAGTCTGTGCCTGGAGGTTTTTAGTCTCATCTAGTCTGTGCCTGGAGGATTTTATTCATATCTAGTCTGTGCCTGGGGGTTTTTAGTCTCATCTTGTCTGTGCCTGGAGGTTTCTAGTCTAGTTTAGTGTAGTCTGTGCCTGTAGGTTTCCAGACAAATCTAGTCTGTGCCTGGAGGTTTTAGTCTCATCTAGTCTGTGTCTGGAGGTTTTTAGTCTCATCTAGTCTGTGCCTGGAGGTTTTTAGTCTCATCTAGTCTGTGCCTGGAGGTTTTTAGTCTCATCTAGTCTGTGCCTGGAGGTTTTTAGTCTAGTCAAGTCAAGTCTGTGCCTGGAGGTTTTTATTCTGGTCTAGTGTGTGCCTGGAGATTTTTATTCTGGTCCAGTCTGTGCCAGGAGGTTTTTATTCTGGTCTAGTTTGTGCCTGGAGGTTTTTATTCTGGTCTAGTCTGTGCCTGGAGGATTTTATTGTTATCTAATCTCTGCCTGGGGATTTTTAGTCTCATCTTGTCTGTGCCTGGAGGTTTTTATTCTGGTCCAGTCTGTGCCTGGAGGTTTTTATTCTGGTCTAGTCTGTGCCTGGAGGTCTTTATTCTGGTCCAGTCTGTGCCAGGAGATATTTTGTCTAGGCTAGTCTGTGCCTGTCGGTTTCTAGACACGACTAGTCTTTGCCTGGAGGTTTTTAGTCTCGTCTAGCCTGTGCCTGGATTTTTTTAGTCTCGTCTAGTCTGTGCCTGGAGGTTTTTAGTCACTTGAAGTCAAGTCTCTGCCTGGGGATTTTTAGTCTCATCTTGTCTGTGCCTGGAGGTTTTTATTCTGGTCTAGTCTGTGCTTGGAGGTTTTTATTCTGGTCTAGTCTGTGCCTGGAGGTCTTTATTCTGGTCCAGTCTGTGCCTGGAGGTCTTTATTCTGGTCCAGTCTGTGCCAGGAGATATTTCGTCTAGGCTAGTCTGTGCCTGTAGTTTTCTAGACATGTCTGGTCTGTGCCTGGTGGTTTTGAGTCTTGTCTAGTCTGTGCCTGGTGTTTTATACACTCAACTAGTCTGTGCCTGGAGGTTTTTAGTCTTGTCTAGTGAAGTCTGTGCCTGGAGGTTTTTATTCTGGTCTAGTTTGTGCCTGGAGGGTTTTTATTCTGGTCTAGTCTGTGCCTGGAAGTTTTTTATTCTGGTCAAGTCTGTGCCTGGAGGTTTTTTATTCTGGTCAAGTCTGTGCCTGGAGGTCTTTATTCTGGTCCAGTCTGTGCCAGGAGATATTTTGTCGAGGCTTGTCTGCGCCTGTAGGTTTTTAGACACGTCTAGTCTGTGCCTGGAGGATTTTAGTCTCATCTAGTCTGTGCTTGGAGGTTTTTATTCTTATCTAGTCTAAGCCTGGGGGTTCTTAGTCTCATCTAGTCTGTGCCTGGAGGTTTTCAGTCTAGTCTTACCTAAGCCTGGAGTTTTTTATTCTCGTCTAGTCTGTGCCTGGAGGTTTTCAGTCTAGCCTGCTCTGTGCCTGTGGGTTTTCAGTCTAGTCTTGCCTAGTCTATGCCGGGAGGTTTTAAGTCTAGTCTAGTCTAGTCTATTCCGTGCCTGAAGGTGTTCAGTCTAGTCTGGTCTGTGTCTCAATTTTGTAAGTCTAGTTTTGTCTAGCCTTTTCCTGGTGGTTTTAATTCCAGTCTAGTGTGTGCCTGCTTGTTTTAATTCCAGTCTTGTTTGTGCCTGGATGTTTTAAGTCTGGTGTAGACTGTGCCTGGTGGGTTTTAGTCTAGTCTCGTCAGTGCCAGGAGCTTTTGAGTCTATTCTAGTTTGCTTGTGGAGGTTTTTATCCTAAATTAGTCTGTGGCTGGAGGTTTCTAGTCTAGTCAAGTCTATTCCTGAATGTTTTTAATCTATTCAAGTCTGTGCCTGGAGGATTTAAGTCTAGTCTAGTCTGTGCCTGGAGGTTTTTAGTCACATCTAGTCTGTGCCTGGAGGCTTTTAGTCTAGTCAAGTCAAGTCTGTGCCTGTAGATTTTTATTCTGGTCTAGACTGTGCCTGGAGGTTTTTATTCTTTTCTAGTCTGTGCCTGGATGTTTTTATTCTGGTCCTGTCCGTGCCTGGAATTATTTATTCTGGTCTAGTCTGTGCCTGTAGGTTTTTAGACATGTCTAGTCTGTGCCTGGAATTTTTTAGTCTCGTCTAGTCTGTGCCTGGAGGGTTTTATTCTTATCTAGTGTGTGCCTGGGTGTTTTTAGTCTCATCTTGTCTGTGCCTGGAGGTTTCTAGTCTAGTTTAGTGTAGTCTGTGCCTGTAGGTTTCCAGACAAACCTAGTCTGTGAATGGAGGTTTTTAGTCTCATCTAGTCTGTGCCTGGAGGTTTTTAGTCTCATCTAGTCTGTGCCTGGAGGTTTTTAGTCTCATCTAGGCTGTGCCTGGAGGTTTTTAGTCTCATCTAGTCTGTGCCTGGAGGTTTTTAGTCTCATCTAGTCTGTGCCTGGAGGTTTTTAGTCTCATCTAGTCTGTGCCTGGAGGTTTTTAGTCTCATCTAGTCTGTGCCTGGAGGTTTTTATTCTGGTCTAGTCTGTGCCTGGAGGTTTTTATTCTGGTCCTGTCCGTTCCTGGAGGTATTTATTCTGGTCTAGTCTGTGCCTGGAGGTTTTTAGACATGTCTAGTCTGTGCCTGGAGGATTTTATTCTTATCTAGTCTGTGCCTGGAGGTTCTTATTCTCATCTAGTCTGTGCCTGGAGGATTTTATTCATATCTAGTCTGTGCCAGGGGGTTTTTAGTCTCATCTTGTCTGTGCCTGGAGGTTTCTAGTCTAGTTTAGTGTAGTCTGTGCCTGTAGGTATCCAGACAAATCTAGTCTGTCCCTGGAGGTTTTTAGTCTCATCTAGTCTGTCCCTGGAGGTTTTTAGTCTCATCTAGTCTGTGCCTGGAGGTTTTAAGTCTCATCTAGTCTGTGCCTGGAGGTTTTTAGTCTCATCTAGTCTGTGCCTGGAGGTTTTTAGTCTAGTCAAGTCAAGTCTGTGCCTGGAGGTTTTTATTCTGGTCTAGTGTGTGCCTGGAGGTTTTTATTCTGGTCCAGTCTGTGCCAGGAGGTTTTTATTCTGGTCTAGTTTGTGCCTGGAGGTTTTTATTCTGGTCTAGTCTGTGCCTGGAGGATTTTATTCTTATCTAGTCTGTGCCTGGAGGTTTTTATTCTCATCTAGTCTGTGCCTGGAGGATTTTATTCATATCTAGTCTGTGCCAGGGGGTTTTTAGTCTCATCTTGTCTGTGCCTGGAGGTTTCTAGTCTAGTTTAGTGTAGTCTGTGCCTGTAGGTATCCAGACAAATCTAGTCTGTGCCTGGAGGTTTTTAGTCTCATCTAGTCTGTCCCTGGAGGTTTTTAGTCTCATCTAGTCTGTGCCTGGAGGTTTTAAGTCTCATCTAGTCTGTGCCTGGAGGTTTTTAGTCTCATCTAGTCTGTGCCTGGAGGTTTTTAGTCTAGTCAAGGCAAGTCTGTGCCTGGAGGTTTTTATTCTGGTCTAGTGTGTGCCTGGAGGTTTTTATTCTGGTCCAGTCTGTGCCAGGAGGTTTTTATTCTGGTCTAGTTTGTGCCTGGAGGTTTTTATTCTGGTCTAGTCTGTGCCTGGAGGATTTTATTCTTATCTAGTCTCTGCCTGGGGATTTTTAGTCTCATCTTGTCTGTGCCTGGAGGTTTTTATTCTGGTCCAGTCTGTGCCTGGAGGTTTTTATTCTGGCCTAGTCTGTGCCTGGAGGTCTTTATTCTGGTCCAGTCTGTGCCAGGAGATATTTTGTCTAGGCTAGTCTGTGCCTGTAGGTTTCTAGACACGACTAGTCTTTGCCTGGAGGTTTTTAGTCTCGTCTAGTCTGTGCCTGGAGGTTTTTAGTCTCGTCTAGCCTGTGCCTGGATTTTTATAGTCTCGTCTAGTCTGTGCCTGGAGGTTTTTAGTCTCATCTAGTCTGTGCCTGGAGGTTTTTAGTCTCATCTAGTCTGTGCCTGGAGGTTTTTAGTCACTTGAAGTCAAGTCTGTGCCTGGAGGTTTTTATTCTGGTCTAGCTTGTGCCTGGAGGTTTTTATTCTGGTCTAGTCTGTGCCTGGAATTTTTTAGTCTCGTCTAGTCTGTGCCTGGAGGTTTTTAGTCTCATCTAGTCTGTGCCTGGAGGGTTTTATTCTTATCTAGTGTGTTCCTGGGTGTTTTTAGTCTCATCTTGTCTGTGCCAGGAGGTTTCTAGTCTAGTTTAGTGTAGTCTGTGCCTGTAGGTTTCCAGACAAATCTAGTCTGTGCCTGGAGGTTTTTAGTCTCATCTAGTCTGTGCCTGGATGTTTTTAGTCTCATCTAGTCTGTGCCTGGAGGTTTTTAGTCTCATCTAGTCTGTGCCTGGAGGTTTTTAGTCTCATCTAGTCTGTGCCTGGAGGTTTTTAGTCTCATCTAGTCTGTGCCTGGAGGTTTTTAGTCTCATCTAGTCTGTGCCTGGAGGTTTTTAGTCTCATCTAGTCTGTGCCTGGAGGTTTTTAGTCTAGTCAAGTCAAGTCTGTGCCTGGAGGTTTTTATTCTGGTCTAGTGTGTGCCTGGAGGTTTTTATTCTGGTCCAGTCTGTGCCAGGAGGTTTTTATTCTGGTCTAGTTTGTGCCTGGAGGTTTTTATTCTGGTCTAGTGTGTGCCTGGAGGATTTTATTCTTATCTAGTCTCTGCCTGGGGATTTTTAGTCTCATCTTGTCTGTGCCTGGAGGTCTTTATTCTGGTCCAGTCTGTGCCAGGAGATATTTTTTGTCTAGGCTAGTCTGTGCCTGTAGGTTTCTAGACACGACTAGTCTTTGCCTGGAGGTTTTTAGTCTCGTCTAGTCTGTGCCTGGAGGTTTTTAGTCTCGTCTAGCCTGTGCCTGGATTTTTATAGTCTCGTCTAGTCTGTTCCTGGAGGTTTTTAGTCTCATCTAGTCTGTGCCTGGAGGTTTTTAGTCTCATCTAGTCTGTGCCTGGAGGTTTTTAGTCACTTGAAGTCAAGTCTGTGCCTGGAGGTTTTTATTCTGGTCTAGTTTGTGCCTGGAGGTTTTTATTCTGGTCTAGTCTGTGCCTGGAGGTTTTTATTCTGGTCTAGTCTGTGCCTGGAGGTCTTTATTCTGGTCCAGTCTGTGCCTGGAGGTCTTTATTCTCGTCCAGTCTGTGCCAGGAGATATTTCGTCTAGGCTAGTCTGTGCCTGTAGGTTTCTAGACATGTCTGGTCTGTGCCTGGTGGTTTTGAGTCTTGTCTAGTCTGTGCCTGGTGTTTTATGCACTCAACTAGTCTGTGCCTGGAGGGTTTTAGTCTTGTCTAGTCAAGTCTGTGCCTGGAGGTTTTTATTCTGGTCTAGTTTGTGCCTGGAGGGTTTTTATTCTGGTCTAGTCTGTGCCTGGAGTTTTTTATTCTGGTCTAGTCTGTGCCTGGAGGTCTTTATTCTGGTCCAGTCTGTGCCAGGAGATATTTTGTCGAGGCTAGTCTGTGCCTGTAGGTTTCTAGACACGACTAGTCTTTGCCTGGAGGTTTTTAGTCTCGTCTAGTCTGTGCCTGGAGGTTTTTAGTCTCGTCTAGCCTGTGCCTGGATTTTTTTAGTCTCGTGTAGTCTGTGCCTGGAGGTTTTTAGTCTCATCTAGTCAGTGCCTGGAGGTTTTTAGTCTCATCTAGTCTGTGCCTGGAGGTTTTTAGTCTCACCTAGTCTGTGCCTGGAGGTTTTTATTCTGGTCTAGTTTGTGCCTGGAGGTTTTTATTCTGGTCTAGTCTGTGCCTGGAGGTTTTTATTCTGGTCTAGTCTGTGCCTGGAGGTCTTTATTCTGGTCCAGTCTGTGCCTGGAGGTCTTTATTCTGGTCCAGTCTGTGCCAGGAGATATTTCGTCTCGGCTAGTCTGTGCCTGTATTTTTCTAGACATGTCTGGTCTGTGCCTGGTGGTTTTGAGTCTTGTCTAGTCTGTGCCTGGTGTTTTATTCACTCAACTAGTCTGTGCCTGGAGGTTTTTAGTCTTGTCTAGTGAAGTCTGTGCCTGGAGGTTTTTAGTCTCATCTAGTCTGTGCCTGGAGGTTTTTAGTCTCATCAAGTCTGTGCCTGGAGGTTTTTAGTCTCGTCTAGTCTGTGCCTGGAGGTTTTTAGTCTCGTCTAGTCTGTGCCTGGAGGTTTTTAGTCTCGTCTAGTCTGTTCCTGGAGGTTTTTAGTCTAGTCTAGTCAAGTGTGTGCCTGGAGCTTTTTAGTATGGTCTAGTCTGTGCCTGGAGGGCTTTATTCTGGTCTAGTCTGTGCCTGGTGGTTTTTATTCTCATCTGGTCTGTTCCTGCAGGTTTTAATTCCTATCTAGTCTGTGCCAGGAGGTATTTTGTCTGGGCTAGTCTGTGCCTGTAGGTTTTTGGACACATCTAGTCTGTGCCTGGAGGTTTTTAGTCTCGTCTAGTCTGTGCCTGGAGGTTTTTAGTCTCGTCTAGTGTGTGCCTGGAAGTTTTTAGTCACATCTAGTCTGTGCCTGGAGGTTTTTAGTCTAGTCAAGTCAAGTCTGTGCCTGGAGATTTTTATTCTAGTCTAGACTGTGCCTGGAGGTTTTTATTCTGGTCTAGTCTGTGCCTGGAGGTTTTTATTCTGGTCCTGTCCGTGTCTGGAGGTATTTATTCTGGTCTAGTCTGTGCCTGTAGGTTTTTAGACATGTCTAGTCTGTGCCTGGAGGATTTTATTCTTATCTAGTCTGTGCCTGGAGGTTTTTATTCTCATCTAGTCTGTGCCTGGAGGAGTTTATTCATATCTAGTCTGTGCCTGGGGGTTTTTAGTCTCATCTTGTCTGTGCCTGGAGGTTTCTAGTCTAGTTTAGTGTAGTCTGTGCCTGTAGGTTTCCAGACAAATCTAGTCTGTGCCTGGAGGTTTTTAGTCTCATCTAGTCTGTGCCTGGAGGTTTTTAGTCTCATCTAGTCTGTGCCTGGAGGTTTTTAGTCTCGTCTAGTCTGTTCCTGGAGGTTTTTAGTCTAGTCTAGTCAAGTCTGTGCCTGGAGCTTTTTAGTCTGGTCTAGTCTGTGCCTGGAGGGTATTTATTCTGGTCTAGTCTGTGCCTGGTGGTTTTTATTCTCATCTGGTCTGTTCCTGCAGGTTTTTATTCCTATCTAGTCTGTGCCAGGAGGTATTTTGTCTGGGCTAGTCTGTGCCTGTAGGTTTTTGGACACATCTAGTCTGTGCCTGGAGGTTTTTAGTCTCGTCTAGTCTGTGCCTGGAGGTTTTTAGTCTCGTCTAGTGTGTGCCTGGAAGTTTTTAGTCACATCTAGTCTGTGCCTGGAGGTTTTTAGTCTAGTCAAGTCAAGTCTGTGCCTGGAGATTTTTATTCTAGTCTAGACTGTGCCTGGAGGTTTTTATTCTGGTCTAGTCTGTGCCTGGAGGTTTTTATTCTGGTCCTGTCCGTGCCTGGAGGTATTTATTCTGGTCTAGTCTGTGCCTGGAGGTTTTTAGACATGTCTAGTCTGTGCCTGGAGGATTTTATTCATATCTAGTCTGTGCCTGGGGGTTTTTAGTCTCATCTTGTCTGTGCCTGGAGGTTTCTAGTCTAGTTTAGTGTAGTCTGTGCCTGTAGGTTTCCAGACAAATCTAGTCTGTGCCTGGAGGTTTTTAGTCTCATCTAGTCTGTGCCTGGAGGTTTTTAGTCTCGTCTAGTCTGTGCCTGGAGGTTTTTAGTCTTGTCTAGTCTGTGCCTGGAGGTTTTTAGTCTCGTCAAGTCTGTGCCTGGAGGTTTTTAGTCTCGTCTAGTCTGTGCCTGGAGGTTTTTAGTCTAGTCTAGTCAAGTCTGTGCCTGGAGGTTTTTATTCTGGTCTAGTTTGTGCCTGGAGGGTTTTTATTCTGGTCTAGTCTGTGCCTGGTGGTTTTTAGTCTCATCTGGTCTGTTCCTGGAGGTTTTTATTCTTATCTAGTGTGTGCCAGGAGATATTTTGTCTAGGCTAGTCTGTGCCTGTAGGTTTTTAGACACATCTAGTCTGTGCCTGGATGTTTTTAGTCGCGTCTAGTCTTTGCCTGGAGGTTTTTAGTCTAGTCAAGTCAAGTCTGTGCCTGGAGGTTTTTATTCTGGTCTAGTCTGTGCCTGGAGGTTTTTATTCTGGTCCAGTCTGTGCCTGGAGGTTTTTATTCTGGTCTAGTCTGTGTCTGTAGGTTTTTAGACATGTCTAGTCTGTGCCTGGAATTTTTTAGTCTCATCTAGTCTGTGCCTGGAGGTTTTTAGTCTCATCTTGTCTGTGCCTTAAGGTTTTTATTCTTAACTAGTCTGTGCCTGGAGGTTTTTAGTCTCGTCTAGTCTGTGCCTGGAGGTTTTTAGTCTTGTCTAGTCTGTGCCTGGAGGTTTTTAGTCTAGTCTAGTCAAGTCTGTGCCTGGAGGTTTTTATTCTGGTCTAGTCTGTGCCTGGTGGGTTTTTATTCTGGTCTAGACTGTGCCTGGAGGTTTTTATTCTGGTCTAGTCTGTGCCTGGAATTTTTTAGTCTCATCTAGTCTGTGCCTGGAGGTTTTTAGTCTCCTCTAGTCTGTGCCTGGAGGTTTTTATTCTGGTCTAGTGTGTGCCTGGAGTTTTTTATTCTCATCAAGTCTTTGCCTGGAGGTTTTTAGTCTCATCTAGTCTGTGCCTGGAGGTTTTTAATCTCATCTAGTCTGTGCCTGGAGGTTTTTAGTCTCATCTAGTCTGTGCCTGGATGTTTTTAGTCTCGTCTAGTCTGTGCCTGGAGGTTTTTAGTCTCATCTAGTCTGTGCCTGGAGGTTTTTATTCTGGTCTAGTCTGTGCCTGGAGGTTTTTATTCTGGTCTAGTCTGTGCCTGTAGGTTTTTAGACATGTCTAGTCTGTGCCTGGAATTTTTTAGTCTCGTCTAGTCTGTGCCTGGAGGTTTTTAGTCTCATCTAGTCTGTTCCTGGAGGGTTTTATTCTTATCTAGTCTGTGCCTGGGGGTTTTTAGTCTCATCTTGTCTGTGCCTGGAGGTTTCTAGTCTAGTTTAGTGTAGTCTGTGCCTGTAGGTTTCCAGACAAATCTAGTCTGTGCCTAGAGGTATTTAGTCTCATCTAGTCTGTGCCTGGAGGTTTTTAGTCTCATCTAGTCTGTTCCTGGAGGTTTTTAGTCTCATCTAGTCTGTGCCTTGAGGTTTTTAGTCTCATCTAGTCTGTGCCTGGAGGTTTTTAGTCTAGTCAAGTCAAGTCTGTGCCTGGAGGGCTTTATTCTGGTCTAGTCTGTGCCTGGAGGTTTTTAGTCTCATCTAGTCTGTTCCTGGAGGTTTTTAGTGTGGTCTAGTCAAGTCTGTGCCTGGAGGTTTTTAGTCTGGTCTAGTCTGTGCCTGGAGGGTATTTATTCTGGTCTAGTCTGTGCCTGGTGGTTTTTAGTCTCATCTGGTCTGTTCCTGCAGGTTTTTATTCTTATCTAGTCTGTGCCAGGAGGTATTTTGTCTGGGCTAGTCTGTGCCTGTAGGTTTTTGGACACATCTAGTCTGTGCCTGGAGGTTTTTAGTCTCGTCTAGTCTGTGCCTGGAGGTTTTTAGTCTGGTCAAGTCAAGTCTGTGCCTGGAGATTTTTATTCTAGTCTAGACTGTGCCTGGAGGTTTTTATTCTGGTCTAGTCTGTGCCTGGAGGTTTTTATTCTGGTCCTGTCCGTGCCTGGAGGTATTTATTCTGGTCTAGTCTGTTCCTGGAGGTTTTTAGACATGTCTAGTCTGTGCCTGGAGGATTTTATTCTTATCTAGTCTGTGCCTGGAGGTTTTTAGTCTCATCTAGTCTGTGCCTGGAGGATTTTATTCATATCTAGTCTGTGCCTTGGGGTTTTTAGTCTCATCTTGTCTGTGCCTGGAGGTTTCTAGTCTAGTTTAGTGTAGTCTGTGCCTGTAGGTTTCCAGACAAATCTAGTCTGTGCCTGGAGGTTTTTAGTCTCATCTAGTCTGTGCCTGGAGGTTTTTAGTCTCATCTAGTCTGTGCCTGGAGGTTTTTAGTCTTGTCTAGTCCGTGCCTGGAGGTTTTTAGTCTTGTCTAGTCCGTGCCTGGAGGTTTTTAGTCTCGTCTAGTCCGTGCCTGGAGGTTTTTAGTCTTGTCTAGTCTGTTCCTGGAGGTTTTTAGTCTCGTCAAGTCTGTGCCTGGAGGTTTTTAGTCTCGTCTAGTTTGCTTGTGGAGGTTTTTAGTCTAGTCTAGTCAAGTCTGTGCCTGGAGGTTTTTATTCTGGTCTAGTTTGTGCCTGGAGGGTTTTTATTCTGGTCTAGTCTGTTCCTGGTGGTTTTTAGTCTCATCTGGTCTGTTCCTGGAGGTCTTTATTCTTATCTAGTCTGTGCCAGGAGATATTTTGTCTAGGCTAGTCTGTGCCTGTAGGTTTTTAGACACATCTAGTCTGTGCCTGGATTTTTTTAGTCTCGTGTAGTCTGTGCCTGGAGGTTTTTAGTCTCATCTAGTCTGTGCCTGGAGGTTTTTAGACATGTCTAGTCTTTGCCTGGAGGTTTTTAGTCTTGTCTAGTCTGTGCCTGGAGGTTTTTAGTCTAGTCTAGTCAAGTCTGTGCCTGGAGGTTTTTAGTCTCGTCTAGTTTGTGCCTGGTGGGCTTTTATTCTGGTCTAGTCTGTGCCTGGAGGTTTTTATTCTGGTCCAGTCTGTGCCAGGAGATATTTTGTCGAGGCTTGTCTGCGCCTGTAGGTTTTTAGACACGTCTAGTCTGTGCCTGGAGGTTTTTAGTCTCATCTAGTCTGTGCTTGGAGGTTTTTATTCTTATCTAGTCTAAGCCTGGGGGTTCTTAGTCTCATCTAGTCTGTGCCTGGAGGTTTTCAGTCTAGTCTTACCTAAGCCTGGAGGTTTTTATTCTCGTCTAGTCTGTGCCTGGAGGTTTTCAGTCTAGCCTACTCTGTGCCTGTGGGTTTTCAGTCTAGTCTTGCCTAGTCTATGCCGGGAGGTTTTAAGTCTAGTCTAGTCCAGTCTATTCCGTGCCTGAAGGTGTTCAGTCTAGTCTGGTCTGTGTCTCAATTTTGTAAGTCTAGTTTTGTCTAGCCTTTTCCTGGTGGTTTTAATTCCAGTCTAGTGTGTGCCTGCTTGTTTTAATTCCAGTCTTGTTTGTGCCTGGATGTTTTAAGTCTGGTGTAGACTGTGCCTGGTGGGTTTTAGTCTAGTCTCGTCAGTGCCAGGAGCTTTTTAGTCCATTCTAGTTTGCTTGTGGTGGTTTTTATCCTAAATTAGTCTGTGGCTGGAGGTTTCTAGTCTAGTCAAGTCTATTCCTGAATGTTTTTAATCTATTCAAGTCTGTGCCTGAAAGATTTAAGTCTAGCCTAGTCTGTGCCTGGAGGTCTTTATTCTGGTCCAGTCTGTGCCTGGAGGTTTTTAGTCTCGTCTAGTCTGTGCCTGGAGGTTTTTAGTCTCGTCTAGTCTGTGCCTGGAGTTTTTTAGTCTTGTCTAGTCTGTTCCTGGAGGTTTTTAGTCTCGTCAAGTCTGTGCCTGGAGGTTTTTAGTCTCATCTAGTCTGTGCCTGGAGGTTTTTAGTCTAGTCTAGTCAAGTCTGTGCCTGGAGGTTTTTATTCTGGTCTAGTCTGTGCCTGGAGGGTATTTATTCTGGTCTAGTCTGTGCCTGGTGGCTTTTAGTCTCATCTGGTCTGTTCCTGGAGGTTTTTATTCTTATCTAGTGTGTGCCAGGAGATATTTTGTCTAGGCTAGTCTGTGCCTGTAGGTTTTTAGACACATCTAGTCTGTGCCTGGATGTTTTTAGTCGCGTCTAGTCTTTGCCTGGAGGTTTTTAGTCTAGTCAAGTCAAGTCTGTGCCTGGAGGTTTTTATTCTGGTCTAGTCTGTGCCTGGAGGTTTTTATTCTGGTCCAGTCTGTGCCTGGAGGTTTTTATTCTGGTCTAGTCTGTGTCTGTAGGTTTTTAGACATGTCTAGTCTGTGCCTGGAATTTTTTAGTCTCATCTAGTCTGTGCCTGGAGGTTTTTAGTCTCATCTTGTCTGTGCCTTAAGGTTTTTATTCTTAACTAGTCTGTGCCTGGAGGTTTTTAGTCTCGTCTAGTCTGTGCCTGGAGGTTTTTAGTCTTGTCTAGTCTGTGCCTGGAGGTTTTTAGTCTAGTCTAGTCAAGTCTGTGCCTGGAGGTTTTTATTCTGGTCTAGTCTGTGCCTGGTGGGTTTTTATTCTGGTCTAGACTGTGCCTGGAGGTTTTTATTCTGGTCTAGTCTGTGCCTGGAATTTTTTAGTCTCATCTAGTCTGTGCCTGGAGGTTTTTAGTCTCCTCTAGTCTGTGCCTGGAGGTTTTTATTCTGGTCTAGTGTGTGCCTGGAGTTTTTTATTCTCATCAAGTCTTTGCCTGGAGGTTTTTAGTCTCATCTAGTCTGTGCCTGGAGGTTTTTAATCTCATCTAGTCTGTGCCTGGAGGTTTTTAGTCTCATCTAGTCTGTGCCTGGATGTTTTTAGTCTCGTCTAGTCTGTGCCTGGAGGTTTTTAGTCTCATCTAGTCTGTGCCTGGAGGTTTTTATTCTGGTCTAGTCTGTGCCTGGAGGTTTTTATTCTGGTCTAGTCTGTGCCTGTAGGTTTTTAGACATGTCTAGTCTGTGCCTGGAATTTTTTAGTCTCGTCTAGTCTGTGCCTGGAGGTTTTTAGTCTCATCTAGTCTGTTCCTGGAGGGTTTTATTCTTATCTAGTCTGTGCCTGGGGGTTTTTAGTCTCATCTTGTCTGTGCCTGGAGGTTTCTAGTCTAGTTTAGTGTAGTCTGTGCCTGTAGGTTTCCAGACAAATCTAGTCTGTGCCTAGAGGTATTTAGTCTCATCTAGTCTGTGCCTGGAGGTTTTTAGTCTCATCTAGTCTGTTCCTGGAGGTTTTTAGTCTCATCTAGTCTGTGCCTTGAGGTTTTTAGTCTCATCTAGTCTGTGCCTGGAGGTTTTTAGTCTAGTCAAGTCAAGTCTGTGCCTGGAGGGCTTTATTCTGGTCTAGTCTGTGCCTGGAGGTTTTTAGTCTCATCTAGTCTGTTCCTGGAGGTTTTTAGTGTGGTCTAGTCAAGTCTGTGCCTGGAGGTTTTTAGTCTGGTCTAGTCTGTGCCTGGAGGGTATTTATTCTGGTCTAGTCTGTGCCTGGTGGTTTTTAGTCTCATCTGGTCTGTTCCTGCAGGTTTTTATTCTTATCTAGTCTGTGCCAGGAGGTATTTTGTCTGGGCTAGTCTGTGCCTGTAGGTTTTTGGACACATCTAGTCTGTGCCTGGAGGTTTTTAGTCTCGTCTAGTCTGTGCCTGGAGGTTTTTAGTCTGGTCAAGTCAAGTCTGTGCCTGGAGATTTTTATTCTAGTCTAGACTGTGCCTGGAGGTTTTTATTCTGGTCTAGTCTGTGCCTGGAGGTTTTTATTCTGGTCCTGTCCGTGCCTGGAGGTATTTATTCTGGTCTAGTCTGTTCCTGGAGGTTTTTAGACATGTCTAGTCTGTGCCTGGAGGATTTTATTCTTATCTAGTCTGTGCCTGGAGGTTTTTAGTCTCATCTAGTCTGTGCCTGGAGGATTTTATTCATATCTAGTCTGTGCCTTGGGGTTTTTAGTCTCATCTTGTCTGTGCCTGGAGGTTTCTAGTCTAGTTTAGTGTAGTCTGTGCCTGTAGGTTTCCAGACAAATCTAGTCTGTGCCTGGAGGTTTTTAGTCTCATCTAGTCTGTGCCTGGAGGTTTTTAGTCTCATCTAGTCTGTGCCTGGAGGTTTTTAGTCTTGTCTAGTCCGTGCCTGGAGGTTTTTAGTCTTGTCTAGTCCGTGCCTGGAGGTTTTTAGTCTCGTCTAGTCCGTGCCTGGAGGTTTTTAGTCTTGTCTAGTCTGTTCCTGGAGGTTTTTAGTCTCGTCAAGTCTGTGCCTGGAGGTTTTTAGTCTCGTCTAGTTTGCTTGTGGAGGTTTTTAGTCTAGTCTAGTCAAGTCTGTGCCTGGAGGTTTTTATTCTGGTCTAGTTTGTGCCTGGAGGGTTTTTATTCTGGTCTAGTCTGTTCCTGGTGGTTTTTAGTCTCATCTGGTCTGTTCCTGGAGGTCTTTATTCTTATCTAGTCTGTGCCAGGAGATATTTTGTCTAGGCTAGTCTGTGCCTGTAGGTTTTTAGACACATCTAGTCTGTGCCTGGATTTTTTTAGTCTCGTGTAGTCTGTGCCTGGAGGTTTTTAGTCTCATCTAGTCTGTGCCTGGAGGTTTTTAGACATGTCTAGTCTTTGCCTGGAGGTTTTTAGTCTTGTCTAGTCTGTGCCTGGAGGTTTTTAGTCTAGTCTAGTCAAGTCTGTGCCTGGAGGTTTTTAGTCTCGTCTAGTTTGTGCCTGGTGGGCTTTTATTCTGGTCTAGTCTGTGCCTGGAGGTTTTTATTCTGGTCCAGTCTGTGCCAGGAGATATTTTGTCGAGGCTTGTCTGCGCCTGTAGGTTTTTAGACACGTCTAGTCTGTGCCTGGAGGTTTTTAGTCTCATCTAGTCTGTGCTTGGAGGTTTTTATTCTTATCTAGTCTAAGCCTGGGGGTTCTTAGTCTCATCTAGTCTGTGCCTGGAGGTTTTCAGTCTAGTCTTACCTAAGCCTGGAGGTTTTATTCTCGTCTAGTCTGTGCCTGGAGGTTTTCAGTCTAGCCTACTCTGTGCCTGTGGGTTTTCAGTCTAGTCTTGCCTAGTCTATGCCGGGAGGTTTTAAGTCTAGTCTAGTCCAGTCTATTCCGTGCCTGAAGGTGTTCAGTCTAGTCTGGTCTGTGTCTCAATTTTGTAAGTCTAGTTTTGTCTAGCCTTTTCCTGGTGGTTTTAATTCCAGTCTAGTGTGTGCCTGCTTGTTTTAATTCCAGTCTTGTTTGTGCCTGGATGTTTTAAGTCTGGTGTAGACTGTGCCTGGTGGGTTTTAGTCTAGTCTCGTCAGTGCCAGGAGCTTTTTAGTCCATTCTAGTTTGCTTGTGGTGGTTTTTATCCTAAATTAGTCTGTGGCTGGAGGTTTCTAGTCTAGTCAAGTCTATTCCTGAATGTTTTTAATCTATTCAAGTCTGTGCCTGAAAGATTTAAGTCTAGCCTAGTCTGTGCCTGGAGGTCTTTATTCTGGTCCAGTCTGTGCCTGGAGGTTTTTAGTCTCGTCTAGTCTGTGCCTGGAGGTTTTTAGTCTCGTCTAGTCTGTGCCTGGAGTTTTTTAGTCTTGTCTAGTCTGTTCCTGGAGGTTTTTAGTCTCGTCAAGTCTGTGCCTGGAGGTTTTTAGTCTCATCTAGTCTGTGCCTGGAGGTTTTTAGTCTAGTCTAGTCAAGTCTGTGCCTGGAGGTTTTTATTCTGGTCTAGTCTGTGCCTGGAGGGTATTTATTCTGGTCTAGTCTGTGCCTGGTGGCTTTTAGTCTCATCTGGTCTGTTCCTGGAGGTTTTTATTCTTATCTAGTCTGTGCCAGGAGATATTTTGTCCAGGCTAGTCTGTGCCTGTAGGTTTTTAGACACATCTAGTTTGTGCCTGGATGTTTTTAGTCTCGTCTAGTCTGTGCCTGGAGGTTTTTATTCTGGTCTAGACTGTCCCTGTAGGTTTTTATTCTGGTCTAGTCTGTGCCTGTAGGTTTTTAGACATGTCTAGTCTGTGCCTGGAATTTTTTAATCTCATCTAGTCTGTGCCTTGAGGTTTCTAGTCTCATCTAGTCTGTGCCTTAAGGATTTTATTCTTAAGTAGTCTGTGCCTGGAGGTTTTTAGTCTCGTCTAGTCTGTTCCTGGAGGTGTTTAGTCTAGTCTAGTCAAGTCTGTGCCTGGAGGTTTTTATTCTGGTCTAGTCTGTGCCTGGTGGGTTTTTATACTGGTCTAGTCTGTGCCTTGAGGTTTTTATTCTGGTCTAGTCTGTGCCTGGAATTTTTTAGTCTCATGTAGTCTGTGCCTGGAGGTTTTTAGTCTCCTCTAGTCTGTGCCTGGAGGTTTTTATTCTGGTCCAGTCTGTGCCTGGAGTTTTTTAGTCTCATCAAGTCTGTGCCTGGAGGTTTTTAGTCTCATCTAGTCTGTGCCTGGATGTTTTTAATCTCATCTAGTCTGTGCCTGGATGTTTTTAGTCTCATCTAGTCTGTGCCTGGAGGTTTTTAGTCTCGTCTAGTCTGTGCCTGGAGGTTTTTAGTCTCATCTAGTCTGTGCCTGGAGGTTTTTATTCTGGTCTAGTCTGTGCCTGGAGGTTTTTATTCTGGTCTAGTCTGTGCCTGTAGGTTTTTAGACATGTCTAGTCTGTGCCTGGAATTTTTTAGTCTCGTCTAGTCTGTGCCTGGAGGTTTTTGGTCTCATCTAGTCTGTGCCTGGAGGTTTTTATTCTTATCTAGTCTGTGCCTGGGGGTTTTTAGTCTCATCTTGTCTGTGAATGGAGTTTTCTAGTCTAGTTTAGTGTAGTCTGTGCCTGTAGGTTTCCAGACAAATCTAGTCTGTGCCTGGAGGTTTTTAGTCTCATCTAGTCTGTGCCTGGAGGTTTTTAGTCTCATCTAGTCTGTGCCTGGAGGTTTTTAGTCTCATCTAGTCTGTGCCTGGAGGTTTTTAGTCTCATCTAGTCTGTGCCTGGAGGTTTTTAGTCTAGTCCAGTCAAGTCTGTGCCTGGAGGGCTTTATTCTGGTCTAGTCTGTGCCTGGAGGTTTTTATTCTGGTCCAGTCTGTGCCAGGAGGGTTTTATTCTGGTCTAGTCTGTGCCTGGAGGTTTTTATTCTGGTCTAGTCTGTGCCTGGAGGATTTTATTCTTATCTAGTCTCTGCCTGGGGATTTTTAGTCTCATCTTGTCTGTGCCTTTAGGATTTTATTCTGGTCCAGTCTGTGCCTGGAGGTTTTTATTCTGGTCTAGTCTGTGCCTGGAGGTCTTTATT
The DNA here is from genome assembly GCA_017639245.1 of Myiopsitta monachus. Classification (NCBI taxonomy): domain Eukaryota; kingdom Metazoa; phylum Chordata; class Aves; order Psittaciformes; family Psittacidae; genus Myiopsitta; species Myiopsitta monachus. The sequence goes on along the minus strand of JAESHU010000211.1, from coordinate 78,189 downwards.
CTGGTCCAGTCTGTGCCTGGAGGTCTTTATTCTGGTCCAGTCTGTGCCAGGAGATATTTTGTCCAGGCTAGTCTGTGCCTGTAGGTTTCTAGACATGTCTGGTCTGTGCCTGGTGGTTTTGAGTCTCGTCTAGTCTTTGCCTGGAGGTTTTTAGTCTTGTCTAGTCTGTGCCTGGAGGTTTTTAGTCTAGTCTAGTGTAGTCTGTGCCTGGAGGTTTTTAGTCTCGTCTAGTTTGTGCCTGGTGGGCTTTTATTCTGGTCTAGTCTGTGCCTGGAGGTTTTTATTCTGGTCCAGTCTGTGCCAGGAGGTTTTTATTCTGGTCTAGTTTGTGCCTGGAGGTTTTTATTCTGGTCTAGTCTGTGCCTGGAGGTTTTTAGTCTCGTCTAGTCTGTGCCTGGAGTATTTAGTCTTGTCTAGTTTGTTCCTGGAGGTTTTTAGTCTCGTCAAGTCTGTGCCTGGAGGTTTTTAGTCTCGTCTAGTCTGTGCCTGGAGGTTTTTAGTCTAGTCTAGTCAAGTCTGTGCCTGGAGGTTTTTATTCTGGTCTAGTTTGTGCCTGGAGGGTTTTTATTCTGGTCTAGTCTGTGCCTGGTGGCTTTTAGTCTCATCTGGTCTGTTCCTGGAGGTTTTTATTCTTATCTAGTCTGTGCCAGGAGATATTTTGTCCAGGCTAGTCTGTGCCTGTAGGTTTTTAGACACATCTAGTCTGTGCCTGGATGTTTTTAATCTCGTCTAGTCTGTGCCTGGAGGTTTTTATTCTGGTCTAGACTGTCCCTGGAGGTTTTTATTCTGGTCTAGTCTGTGCCTGTAGGTTTTTAGACATGTCTAGTCTGTGCCTGGAATTTTTTAGTCTCGTCTAGTCTGTGCCTGGAGGTTTTTAGTCTCATCTAGTCTGTGCTTGGAGGTTTTTATTCTTATCTAGTCTAAGCCTGGGGGTTCTTAGTCTCATCTAGTCTGTGTCTCCAGGTTTTCAGTCTAGTCTTACCTAAGCCTGGAGGTTTTTATTCTCGTCTAGTCTGTGCCTGGAGGTTTTCAGTCTAGCCTACTCTGTGCCTGTGGGTTTTCAGTCTAGTCTTGCCTTGTCTATGCCGGGAGGTTTTAAGTCTAGTCTAGTCTAGTCTATTCCGTGCCTGAAGGTGTTCAGTCTAGTCTGGTCTGTGTCTCAATTTTGTAAGTCTAGTTTTGTCTAGCCTTTTCCTGGTGGTTTTAATTCCAGTCTAGTGTGTGCCTGCTTGTTTTAATTCCAGTCTTGTTTGTGCCTGGATGTTTTAAGTCTGGTGTAGACTGTGCCTGGTGGGTTTTAGTCTAGTCTCGTCAGTGCCAGGAGCTTTTGAGTCTATTCTAGTTTGCTTGTGGAGGTTTTTATCCTAAATTAGTCTGTGGCTGGAGGTTTCTAGTCTAGTCAAGTCTATTCCTGAATGTTTTTAATCTATTCAAGTCTGTGCCTGGAGGATTTAAGTCTAGTCTAGTCTGTGCCTGGAGGTTTTTAGTCACATCTAGTCTGTGCCTGGAGGCTTTTAGTCTAGTCAAGTCAAGTCTGTGCCTGTAGATTTTTATTCTGGTCTAGACTGTGCCTGGAGGTTTTTATTCTGGTCTAGACTGTGCCTGGAGGTTTTTATTCTGGTCCTGTCCGTTCCTGGAGGTATTTATTCTGGTCTAGTCTGTGCCTGGAGGTTTTTAGACATGTCTAGTCTGTGCCTGGAATTTTTTAGTCTCGTCTAGTCTGTGCCTGGAGGTTTTTAGTCTCATCTAGTCTGTGCTTGGAGGTTTTTATTCTTATCTAGTCTAAGCCTGGGGGTTCTTAGTCTCATCTAGTCTGTGCCTGGAGGTTTTCAGTCTAGTCTTACCTAAGCCTGGAGGTTTTTATTCTCGTCTAGTCTGTGCCTGGAGGTTTTCAGTCTAGCCTACTCTGTGCCTGTGGGTTTTCAGTCTAGTCTTGCCTTGTCTATGCCGGGAGGTTTTAAGTCTAGTCTAGTCCAGTCTATTCCGTGCCTGAAGGTGTTCAGTCTAGTCTGGTCTGTGTCTCAATTTTGTAAGTCTAGTTTTGTCTAGCCTTTTCCTGGTGGTTTTAATTCCAGTCTAGTGTGTGCCTGCTTGTTTTAATTCCAGTCTTGTTTGTGCCTGGATGTTTTAAGTCTGGTGTAGACTGTGCCTGGTGGGTTTTAGTCTAGTCTCGTCAGTGCCAGGAGCTTTTGAGTCCATTCTAGCTTGCTTGTGGAGGTTTTTATCCTAAATTAGTCTGTGGCTGGAGGTTTCTAGTCTAGTCAAGTCTATTCCTGAATGTTTTTAATCTATTCAAGTCTGTGCCTGGAGGATTTAAGTCTAGCCTAGTCTGTGCCTGGAGGTCTTTATTCTGGTCCAGTCTGTGCCTGGAGGTTTTTAGTCTCGTCTAGTCTGTGCCTGGAGGTTTTTAGTCTCGTCTAGTCTGTGCCTGGAGTATTTAGTCTTGTCTAGTTTGTTCCTGGAGGTTTTTAGTCTCGTCAAGTCTGTGCCTGGAGGTTTTTAGTCTCGTCTAGTCTGTGCCTGGAGGTTTTTAGTCTAGTCTAGTCAAGTCTGTGCCTGGAGGTTTTTATTCTGGTCTAGTTTGTGCCTGGAGGGTTTTTATTCTGGTCTAGTCTGTGCCTGGTGGCTTTTAGTCTCATCTGGTCTGTTCCTGGAGGTTTTTATTCTTATCTAGTCTGTGCCAGGAGATATTTTGTCCAGGCTAGTCTGTGCCTGTAGGTTTTTAGACACATCTAGTCTGTGCCTGGATGTTTTTAATCTCGTCTAGTCTGTGCCTGGAGGTTTTTATTCTGGTCTAGACTGTCCCTGGAGGTTTTTATTCTGGTCTAGTCTGTGCCTGTAGGTTTTTAGACATGTCTAGTCTGTGCCTGGAATTTTTTAGTCTCGTCTAGTCTGTGCCTGGAGGTTTTTAGTCTCATCTAGTCTGTGCTTGGAGGTTTTTATTCTTATCTAGTCTAAGCCTGGGGGTTCTTAGTCTCATCTAGTCTGTGCCTGGAGGTTTTCAGTCTAGTCTTACCTAAGCCTGGAGGTTTTTATTCTCGTCTAGTCTGTGCCTGGAGGTTTTCAGTCTAGCCTACTCTGTGCCTGTGGGTTTTCAGTCTAGTCTTGCCTTGTCTATGCCGGGAGGTTTTAAGTCTAGTCTAGTCTAGTCTATTCCGTGCCTGAAGGTGTTCAGTCTAGTCTGGTCTGTGTCTCAATTTTGTAAGTCTAGTTTTGTCTAGCCTTTTCCTGGTGGTTTTAATTCCAGTCTAGTGTGTGCCTGCTTGTTTTAATTCCAGTCTTGTTTGTGCCTGGATGTTTTAAGTCTGGTGTAGACTGTGCCTGGTGGGTTTTAGTCTAGTCTCGTCAGTGCCAGGAGCTTTTGAGTCTATTCTAGTTTGCTTGTGGAGGTTTTTATCCTAAATTAGTCTGTGGCTGGAGGTTTCTAGTCTAGTCAAGTCTATTCCTGAATGTTTTTAATCTATTCAAGTCTGTGCCTGGAGGATTTAAGTCTAGTCTAGTCTGTGCCTGGAGGTTTTTAGTCACATCTAGTCTGTGCCTGGAGGCTTTTAGTCTAGTCAAGTCAAGTCTGTGCCTGTAGATTTTTATTCTGGTCTAGACTGTGCCTGGAGGTTTTTATTCTGGTCTAGACTGTGCCTGGAGGTTTTTATTCTGGTCCTGTCCGTTCCTGGAGGTATTTATTCTGGTCTAGTCTGTGCCTGGAGGTTTTTAGACATGTCTAGTCTGTGCCTGGAATTTTTTAGTCTCGTCTAGTCTGTGCCTGGAGGTTTTTAGTCTCATCTAGTCTGTGCTTGGAGGTTTTTATTCTTATCTAGTCTAAGCCTGGGGGTTCTTAGTCTCATCTAGTCTGTGCCTGGAGGTTTTCAGTCTAGTCTTACCTAAGCCTGGAGGTTTTTATTCTCGTCTAGTCTGTGCCTGGAGGTTTTCAGTCTAGCCTACTCTGTGCCTGTGGGTTTTCAGTCTAGTCTTGCCTTGTCTATGCCGGGAGGTTTTAAGTCTAGTCTAGTCCAGTCTATTCCGTGCCTGAAGGTGTTCAGTCTAGTCTGGTCTGTGTCTCAATTTTGTAAGTCTAGTTTTGTCTAGCCTTTTCCTGGTGGTTTTAATTCCAGTCTAGTGTGTGCCTGCTTGTTTTAATTCCAGTCTTGTTTGTGCCTGGATGTTTTAAGTCTGGTGTAGACTGTGCCTGGTGGGTTTTAGTCTAGTCTCGTCAGTGCCAGGAGCTTTTGAGTCCATTCTAGCTTGCTTGTGGAGGTTTTTATCCTAAATTAGTCTGTGGCTGGAGGTTTCTAGTCTAGTCAAGTCTATTCCTGAATGTTTTTAATCTATTCAAGTCTGTGCCTGGAGGATTTAAGTCTAGCCTAGTCTGTGCCTGGAGGTCTTTATTCTGGTCCAGTCTGTGCCTGGAGGTTTTTAGTCTCGTCTAGTCTGTGCCTGGAGGTTTTTAGTCTCATCTAGTCTGTGCCTGGAGGATTTTATTCATATCTAGTCTGTGCCTGGGGGTTTTTAGTCTCATCTTGTCTGTGCCTGGAGGTTTCTAGTCTAGTTTAGTGTAGTCTGTGCCTGTAGGTTTCCAGACAAATGTAGTCTGTGCCTGGAGGTTTTAGTCTCATCTAGTCTGTGTCTGGAGGTTTTTAGTCTCATCTAGTCTGTGCCTGGAGGTTTTTAGTCTCATCTAGTCTGTGCCTGGAGGTTTTTAGTCTCATCTAGTCTGTGCCTGGAGGTTTTTAGTCTAGTCAAGTCAAGTCTGTGCCTGGAGGTTTTTATTCTGGTCTAGTGTGTGCCTGGAGATTTTTATTCTGGTCCAGTCTGTGCCAGGAGGTTTTTATTCTGTTCTAGTTTGTGCCTGGAGGTTTTTATTCTGGTCTAGTCTGTGCCTGGAGGATTTTATTCTTATCTAGTCTCTGCCTGGGGATTTTTAGTCTCATCTTGTCTGTGCCTGGAGGTTTTTATTCTGGTCCAGTCTGTGCCTGGAGGTTTTTATTCTGGTCTAGTCTGTGCCTGGAGGTTTTTAGTCTCGTCTAGCCTGTGCCTGGATTTTTTTAGTCCCTTCTAGTCTGTGCCTGGAGGTTTTTAGTCTCATCTAGTCTGTGCCTGGAGGTTTTTAGTCTCATCTAGTCTGTGCCTGGAGGTTTTTAGTCACTTGAAGTCAAGTCTGTGCCTGGAGGTTTTTATTCTGGTCTAGTTTGTGCCTGGAGTATTTTATTCTTGTCTAGTCTGTGCCTGGAGGTTTTTATTCTGGTCTAGTCTGTGCCTGGAGGTCTTTATTCTGGTCCAGTCTGTGCCTGGAGGTCTTTATTCTGGTCCAGTCTGTGCCAGGAGATATTTCGTCTAGGCTAGTCTGTGCCTGTAGGTTTCTAGACATGTCTGGTCTGTGCCTGGTGGTTTTGAGTCTTGTCTAGTCTGTGCCTGGTGTTTTATACACTCAACTAGTCTGTGCCTGGAGGTTTTTAGTCTTGTCTAGTGAAGTCTGTGCCTGGAGGTTTTTATTCTGGTCTAGTTTGTGCCTGGAGGGTTTTTTATTCTGGTCTAGTCTGTGCCTGGAGTTTTTTATTCTGGTCAAGTCTGTGCCTGGAGGTCTTTATTCTGGTCCAGTCTGTGCCAGGAGATATTTTGTCGAGGCTTGTCTGCGCCTGTAGGTTTTTAGACACGTCTAGTCTGTGCCTGGAGGTTTTTAGTCTCATCTAGTCTGTGCTTGGAGGTTTTTATTCTTATCTAGTCTAAGCCTGGGGGTTCTTAGTCTCATCTAGTCTGTGCCTGGAGGTTTTCAGTCTAGTCTTACCTAAGCCTGGAGGTTTTTATTCTCGTCTAGTCTGTGCCTGGAGGTTTTCAGTCTAGCCTACTCTGTGCCTGTGGGTTTTCAGTCTAGTCTTGCCTTGTCTATGCCGGGAGGTTTTAAGTCTAGTCTAGTCCAGTCTATTCCGTGCCTGAAGGTGTTCAGTCTAGTCTGGTCTGTGTCTCAATTTTGTAAGTCTAGTTTTGTCTAGCCTTTTCCTGGTGGTTTTAATTCCAGTCTAGTGTGTGCCTGCTTGTTTTAATTCCAGTCTTGTTTGTGCCTGGATGTTTTAAGTCTGGTGTAGACTGTGCCTGGTGGGTTTTAGTCTAGTCTTGTCAGTGCCAGGAGCTTTTGAGTCCATTCTAGCTTGCTTGTGGAGGTTTTTATCCTAAATTAGTCTGTGGCTGGAGGTTTCTAGTCTAGTCAAGTCTATTCCTGAATGTTTTTAATCTATTCAAGTCTGTGCCTGGAGGATTTAAGTCTAGCCTAGTCTGTGCCTGGAGGTCTTTATTCTGGTCCAGTCTGTGCCTGGAGGTTTTTAGTCTCGTCTAGTCTGTGCCTGGAGGTTTTTAGTCTCATCTAGTCTGTGCCTGGAGGATTTTATTCATATCTAGTCTGTGCCTGGGGGTTTTTAGTCTCATCTTGTCTGTGCCTGGAGGTTTCTAGTCTAGTTTAGTGTAGTCTGTGCCTGTAGGTTTCCAGACAAATCTAGTCTGTGCCTGGAGGTTTTAGTCTCATCTAGTCTGTGTCTGGAGGTTTTTAGTCTCATCTAGTCTGTGCCTGGAGGTTTTTAGTCTCATCTAGTCTGTGCCTGGAGGTTTTTAGTCTCATCTAGTCTGTGCCTGGAGGTTTCTAGTCTCATCTAGTCTGTGCCTTAAGGATTTTATTCTTAAGTAGTCTGTGCCTGGAGGTTTTTAGTCTCGTCTAGTCTGTTCCTGGAGGTTTTTAGTCTAGTCTAGTCAAGTCTGTGCCTGGAGGTTTTTATTCTGGTCTAGTCTGTGCCTGGTGGGTTTTTATACTGGTCTAGTCTGTGCCTGGAGGTTTTTATTCTGGTCTAGTCTGTGCCTGGAATTTTTTAGTCTCATGTAGTCTGTGCCTGGAGGTTTTTAGTCTCCTCTAGTCTGTGCCTGGAGGTTTTTATTCTGGTCCAGTCTGTGCCTGGAGTTTTTTAGTCTCATCAAGTCTGTGCCTGGAGGTTTTTAGTCTCATCTAGTCTGTGCCTGGATGTTTTTAATCTCATCTAGTCTGTGCCTGGATGTTTTTAGTCTCATCTAGTCTGTGCCTGGAGGTTTTTAGTCTCGTCTAGTCTGTGCCTGGAGGTTTTTAGTCTCATCTAGTCTGTGCCTGGAGGTTTTTATTCTGGTCTAGTCTGTGCCTGGAGGTTTTTATTCTGGTCTAGTCTGTGCCTGTAGGTTTTTAGACATGTCTAGTCTGTGCCTGGAATTTTTTAGTCTCGTCTAGTCTGTGCCTGGAGGTTTTTGGTCTCATCTAGTCTGTTCCTGGAGGGTTTTATTCTTATCTAGTCTGTGCCTGGGGGTTTTTAGTCTCATCTTGTCTGTGAATGGAGTTTTCTAGTCTAGTTTAGTGTAGTCTGTGCCTGTAGGTTTCCAGACAAATCTAGTCTGTGCCTGGAGGTTTTTAGTCTCATCTAGTCTGTGCCTGGAGGTTTTTAGTCTCATCTAGTCTGTGCCTGGAGGTTTTTAGTCTCATCTAGTCTGTGCCTGGAGGTTTTTAGTCTCATCTAGTCTGTGCCTGGAGGTTTTTAGTCTAGTCAAGTCAAGTCTGTGCCTGGAGGGCTTTATTCTGGTCTAGTCTGTGCCTGGAGGTTTTTATTCTGGTCCAGTCTGTGCCAGGAGATATTTTGTCGAGGCTTGTCTGCGCCTGTAGGTTTTTAGACACGTCTAGTCTGTGCCTGGAGGATTTTAGTCTCATCTAGTCTGTGCTTGGAGGTTTTTATTCTTATCTAGTCTAAGCCTGGGGGTTCTTAGTCTCATCTAGTCTGTGCCTGGAGGTTTTCAGTCTAGTCTTACCTAAGCCTGGAGGTTTTTATTCTCGTCTAGTCTGTGCCTGGAGGTTTTCAGTCTAGCCTACTCTGTGCCTGTGTGTTTTCAGTCTAGTCTTGCCTAGTCTATGCCGGGAGGTTTTAAGTCTAGTCTAGTCTAGTCTATTCCATGCCTGAAGGTGTTCAGTCTAGTCTGGTCTGTGTCTCAATTTTGTAAGTCTAGTTTTGTCTAGCCTTTTCCTGGTGGTTTTAATTCCAGTCTAGTGTGTGCCTGCTTGTTTTAATTCCAGTCTTGTTTGTGCCTGGATGTTTTAAGTCTGGTGTAGACTGTGCCTGGTGGGTTTTAGTCTAGTCTCGTCAGTGCCAGGAGCTTTTGAGTCTATTCTAGTTTGCTTGTGGAGGTTTTTATCCTAAATTAGTCTGTGGCTGGAGGTTTCTAGTCTAGTCAAGTCTATTCCTGGATGTTTTTAATCTATTCAAGTCTGTGCCTGGAGGATTTAAGTCTAGTCTAGTCTGTGCCTGGAGGTTTTTAGTCACATCTAGTCTGTGCCTGGAGGCTTTTAGTCTAGTCAAGTCAAGTCTGTGCCTGTAGATTTTTATTCTGGTCTAGACTGTGCCTGGAGGTTTTTATTCTTTTCTAGTCTGTGCCTGGAGGTTTTTATTCTGGTCCTGTCCGTGCCTGGAATTATTTATTCTGGTCTAGTCTGTGCCTGTAGGTTTTTAGACATGTCTAGTCTGTGCCTGGAATTTTTTAGTCTCGTCTAGTCTGTGCCTGGAGGTTTTTAGTCTCATCTAGTCTGTGCCTGGAGGGTTTTATTCTTATCTAGTGTGTGCCTGGGGGTTTTTAGTCTCATCTTGTCTGTGCCAGGAGGTTTCTAGTCTAGTTTAGTGTAGTCTGTGCCTGTAGGTTTCCAGACAAATCTAGTCTGTGCCTGGAGGTTTTTAGTCTCATCTAGTCTGTGCCTGGAGGTTTTTAGTCTCATCTAGTCTGTGCCTGGAGGTTTTTAGTCTCATCTAGTCTGTGCCTGGAGGTTTTTAGTCTCATCTAGTCTGTGCCTGGAGGTTTTTAGTCTCATCTAGTCTGTGCCTGTAGGTTTTTAGTCTCATCTAGTCTGTGCCTGGAGGTTTTTAGTCTAGTCAAGTCAAGTCTGTGCCTGGAGATTTTTATTCTGGTCTAGACTGTGCCTGGAGGTTTTTATTCTGGTCTAGTCTGTGCCTGGAGGTTTTTATTCTGGTCCTGTCCGTTCCTGGAGGTATTTATTCTGGTCTAGTGTGTGCCTGGAGGTTTTTATTCTGGTCTAGTCTGTGCCTGGAGGATTTTATTCTTATCTAGTCTGTGCCTGGAGGTTTTTAGTCTCATCTAGTCTGTGCCTGGAGGATTTTATTCATATCTAGTCTGTGCCAGGGGGTTTTTAGTCTCATCTTGTCTGTGCCTGGAGGTTTCTAGTCTAGTTTAGTGTAGTCTGTGCCTGGAGGTTTCCAGACAAATCTAGTCTGTGCCTGGAGGTTTTTAGTCTCATCTAGTCTGTGCCTGGAGGTTTTTAGTCTCATCTAGTCTGTGACTGGAGGTTTTTAGTCTCATCTAGTCTGTGCCTGGAGGTTTTTAGTCTAGTCAAGTCAAGTCTGTGCCTGGAGGTTTTTATTCTGGTCTAGTGTGTGCCTGGAGGTTTTTATTCTGGTCCAGTCTGTGCCAGGAGGTTTTTATTCTGGTCTAGTTTGTGCCTGGAGGTTTTTATTCTGGTCTAGTCTGTGCCTGGAGGATTTTATTCTTATCTAGTCTGTGCCTGGAGGTTTTTAGTCTCATCTAGTCTGTGCCTGGAGGATTTTATTCATATCTAGTCTGTGCCTGGGGGTTTTTAGTCTCATCTTGTCTGTGCCTGGAGGTTTCTAGTCTAGTTTAGTGTAGTCTGTGCCTGTAGGTTTCCAGACAAATCTAGTCTGTGCCTGGAGGTTTTTAGTCTCATCTAGTCTGTGCCTGGAGGTTTTTAGTCTCATCTAGTCTGTGCCTGGAGGTTTTTAGTCTCGTCTAGTCTGTGCCTGGAGGTTTTTAGTCTTGTCTAGTCTGTGCCTGGAGGTTTTTAGTCTTGTCTAGTCTGTTCCTGGAGGTTTTTAGTCTCGTCAAGTCTGTGCCTGGAGGTTTTTAGTCTCGTCTAGTCTGTGCCTGGAGGTTTTTAGTCTAGTCTAGTCAAGTCTGTGCCTGGAGGTTTTTATTCTGGTCTAGTTTGTGCCTGGAGGGTTTTTATTCTGGTCTAGTCTGTGCCTGGAGGTCTTTATTCTGGTCCAGTCTGTGCCTGGAGGTTTTTATTCTTATCTAGTGTGTGCCAGGAAATATTTTGTCTAGGCTAGTCTGTGCCTGTAGGTTTTTAGACACATCTAGTCTGTGCCTGGATGTTTTTAGTCTCGTCTAGTCTTTGCCTGGAGGTTTTTATTCTGGTCTAGTCTGTGCCTGGAGTTTTTTATTCTGGTCAAGTCTGTGCCTGGAGGTCTTTATTCTGGTCCAGTCTGTGCCAGGAGATATTTTGTCAAGGCTTGTCTGCGCCTGTAGGTTTTTAGACACGTCTAGTCTGTGCCTGGAGGATTTTAGTCTCATCTAGTCTGTGCTTGGAGGTTTTTATTCTTATCTAGTCTAAGCCTGGGGGTTCTTAGTCTCATCTAGTCTGTGCCTGGAGGTTTTCAGTCTAGTCTTACCTAAGCCTGGAGGTTTTTATTCTCGTCTAGTCTGTGCCTGGAGGTTTTCAGTCTAGCCTACTCTGTGCCTGTGGGTTTTCAGTCTAGTCTTGCCTAGTCTATGCCGGGAGGTTTTAAGTCTAGTCTAGTCTAGTCTATTCTGTGCTTGAAGGTGTTCAGTCTAGTCTGGTCTGTGTCTCAATTTTGTAAGTCTAGTTTTGTCTAGCCTTTTCCTGGTGGTTTTAATTCCAGTCTAGTGTGTGCCTGCTTGTTTTAATTCCAGTCTTGTTTGTGCCTGGATGTTTTAAGTCTGGTGTAGACTGTGCCTGGTGGGTTTTAGTCTAGTCTCGTCAGTGCCAGGCGCTTTTGAGTCTATTCTAGTTTGCTTGTGGAGGTTTTTATCCTAAATTAGTCTGTGGCTGGAGGTTTCTAGTCTAGTCAAGTCTATTCCTGGATGTTTTTAATCTATTCAAGTCTGTGCCTGGAGGATTTAAGTCTAGTCTAGTCTGTGCCTGGAGGTTTTTAGTCACATCTAGTCTGTGCCTGGAGGCTTTTAGTCTAGTCAAGTCAAGTCTGTGCCTGTAGATTTTTATTCTGGTCTAGACTGTGCCTGGAGGTTTTTATTCTTTTCTAGTCTGTGCCTGGAGGTTTTTATTCTGGTCCTGTCCGTGCCTGGAGGTATTTATTCTGCTCTAGTCTGTGCCTGTAGGTTTTTAGACATGTCTAGTCTGTGCCTGGAATTTTTTAGTCTCGTCTAGTCTGTGCCTGGAGGTTTTTAGTCTCATCTAGTCTGTGCCTGGAGGGTTTTATTCTTATCTAGTGTGTGCCTGGGGGTTTTTAGTCTCATCTTGTCTGTGCCAGGAGGTTTCTAGTCTAGTTTAGTGTAGTCTGTGCCTGTAGGTTTCCAGACAAATCTAGTCTGTGCCTGGAGGTTTTTAGTCTCATCTAGTCTGTGCCTGGAGGTTTTTAGTCTCATCTAGTCTGTGCCTGGAGGTTTTTAGTCTCATCTAGTCTGTGCCTGGAGGTTTTTAGTCTCGTCTAGCCTGTGCCTGGATTTTTTTAGTCTCGTGTAGTCTGTGCCTGGAGGTTTTTAGTCTCATCTAGTCTGTGCCTGGAGGTTTTTAGTCTCATCTAGTCTGTGCCTGGAGGTTTTTAGTCTAGTCAAGTCAAGTCTGTGCCTGGAGGTTTTTATTCTGGTCTAGTTTGTGCCTGGAGGTTTTTATTCTGGTCTAGTCTGTGCCTGGAGGTTTTTATTCTGGTCTAGTCTGTGCCTGGAGGTCTTTATTCTGGTCCAGTCTGTGCCTGGAGGTCTTTATTCTCGTCCAGTCTGTGCCAGGAGATATTTTGTCTAGGCTAGTCTGTGCCTGTATTTTTCTAGACATGTCTGGTCTGTGCCTGGTGGTTTTGAGTCTTGTCTAGTCTGTGCCTGGTGTTTTATTCACTCAACTAGTCTGTGCCTGGAGGTTTTTAGTCTTGTCTAGTGAAGTCTGTGCCTGGATTTTTTTAGTCTCATCTAGTCTGTGCCTGGAGGTTTTTAGTCTCATCAAGTCTGTGCCTGGAGGTTTTTAGTCTCGTCTAGTCTGTGCCTGGAGGTTTTTAGTCTCATCTAGTCTGTGCCTGGAGGTTTTTAGTCTCGTCTAGTCTGTGCCTGGAGGTTTTTAGTCTCGTCTAGTCTGTTCCTGGAGGTTTTTAGTCTAGTCTAGTCAAGTCTGTGCCTGGAGCTTTTTAGTCTGGTCTAGTCTGTGCCTGGAGGGTATTTATTCTGGTCTAGTCTGTGCCTGGAGGTTTTTAGTCTAGTCAAGTCAAGTCTGTGCCTGGAGATTTTTATTCTAGTCTAGACTGTGCCTGGAGGTTTTTATTCTGGTCTAGTCTGTGCCTGGAGGTTTTTATTCTGGTCCTGTCCGTGCCTGGAGGTATTTATTCTGGTCTAGTCTGTGCCTGGAGGTTTTTAGACATGTCTAGTCTGTGCCTGGAGGATTTTATTCTTATCTAGTCTGTGCCTGGAGGTTTTTAGTCTCATCTAGTCTGTGCCTGGAGGATTTTATTCATATCTAGTCTGTGCCTGGGGGTTTTTAGTCTCATCTTGTCTGTGCCTGGAGGTTTCTAGTCTAGTTTAGTGTAGTCTGTGCCTGTAGGTTTCCAGACAAATCTAGTCTGTGCCTGGAGGTTTTTAGTCTCATCTAGTCTGTGCCTGGAGGTTTTTAGTCTCATCTAGTCTGTGCCTGGAGGTTTTTAGTCTCGTCTAGTCTGTGCCTGGAGGTTTTTAGTCTTGTCTAGTCTGTTCCTGGAGGTTTTTAGTCTCGTCAAGTCTGTGCCTGGAGGTTTTTAGTCTCGTCTAGTCTGTGCCTGGAGGTTTTTAGTCTAGTCTAGTCAAGTCTGTGCCTGGAGGTTTTTATTCTGGTCTAGTTTGTGCCTGGAGGGTTTTTATTCTGGTCTAGTCTGTGCCTGGTGGTTTTTAGTCTCATCTGGTCTGTTCCTGGAGGTTTTTATTCTTATCTAGTGTGTGCCAGGAAATATTTTGTCTAGGCTAGTCTGTGCCTGTAGGTTTTTAGACACATCTAGTCTGTGCCTGGATGTTTTTAGTCTCGTCTAGTCTTTGCCTGGAGGTTTTTATTCTGGTCTAGTCTGTGCCTGGAGTTTTTTATTCTGGTCAAGTCTGTGCCTGGAGGTCTTTATTCTGGTCCAGTCTGTGCCAGGAGATATTTTGTCGAGGCTTGTCTGCGCCTGTAGGTTTTTAGACACGTCTAGTCTGTGCCTGGAGGATTTTAGTCTCATCTAGTCTGTGCCTGGAGGTTTTTATTCTTATCTAGTCTAAGCCTGGGGGTTCTTAGTCTCATCTAGTCTGTGCCTGGAGGTTTTCAGTCTAGCCTTACCTAAGCCTGGAGGTTTTTATTCTCGTCTAGTGTGTGCCTGGAGGTTTTCAGTCTAGCCTACTCTGTGCCTGTGGGTTTTCAGTCTAGTCTTGCCTAGTCTATGCCGGGAGGTTTTAAGTCTAGTCTAGTCTAGTCTATTCCGTGCCTGAAGGTGTTCAGTCTAGTCTGGTCTGTGTCTCAATTTTGTAAGTCTAGTTTTGTCTAGCCTTTTCCTGGTGGTTTTAATTCCAGTCTAGTGTGTGCCTGCTTGTTTTAATTCCAGTCTTGTTTGTGCCTGGATGTTTTAAGTCTGGTGTAGACTGTGCCTGGTGGGTTTTAGTCTAGTCTCGTCAGTGCCAGGCGCTTTTTAGTCTATTCTAGTTTGCTTGTGGAGGTTTTTATCCTAAATTAGTCTGTGGCTGGAGGTTTCTAGTCTAGTCAAGTCTATTCCTGAATGTTTTTAATCTATTCAAGTCTGTGCCTGGAGGATTTAAGTCTAGTCTAGTCTGTGCCTGGAGGTTTTTAGTCACATCTAGTCTGTGCCTGGAGGCTTTTAGTCTAGTCAAGTCAAGTCTGTGCCTGGAGATTTTTATTCTGGTCTAGACTGTGCCTGGAGGTTTTTATTCTTTTCTAGTCTGTGCCTGGAGGTTTTTATTCTGGTCCTGTCCGTGCCTGGAGGTATTTATTCTGCTCTAGTCTGTGCCTGTAGGTTTTTAGACATGTCTAGTCTGTGCCTGGAATTTTTTAGTCTCGTCTAGTCTGTGCCTGGAGGTTTTTAGTCTCATCTAGTCTGTTCCTGGAGGGTTTTATTCTTATCTAGTGTGTGCCTGGGGGTTTTTAGTCTCATCTTGTCTGTGCCAGGAGGTTTCTAGTCTAGTTTAGTGTAGTCTGTGCCTGTAGGTTTCCAGACAAATCTAGTCTGTGCCTGGAGGTTTTCAGTCTAGCCTACTTTGTGCCTGTGGGTTTTCAGTCTAGTCTTGCCTAGTCTATGCCGGGAGGTTTTAAGTCTAGTCTAGTCTAGTCTATTCCGTGCCTGAAGTTGTTCAGTCTAGTCTGGTCTGTGTCTCAATTTTGTAAGTCTAGTTTTGTCTAGCCTTTTCCTGGTGGTTTTAATTCCAGTCTAGTGTGTGCCTGCTTGTTTTAATTCCAGTCTTGTTTGTGCCTGGATGTTTTAAGTCTGGTGTAGACTGTGCCTGGTGGGTTTTAGTCTAGTCTCGTCAGTGCCAGGCGCTTTTGAGTCTATTCTAGTTTGCTTGTGGAGGTTTTTATCCTAAATTAGTCTGTGGCTGGAGGTTTCTAGTCTAGTCAAGTCTATTCCTGAATGTTTTTAATCTATTCAAGTCTGTGCCTGGAGGATTTAAGTCTAGTCTAGTCTGTGCCTGGAGGTTTTTAGTCACATCTAGTCTGTGCCTGGAGGCTTTTAGTCTAGTCAAGTCAAGTCTGTGCCTGTAGATTTTTATTCTGGTCTAGACTGTGCCTGGAGGTTTTTATTCTTTTCTAGTCTGTGCCTGGAGGTTTTTATTCTGGTCCTGTCCGTGCCTGGAATTATATATTCTGGTCTAGTCTGTGCCTGTAGGTTTCCAGACAAATCTAGTCTGTGCCTGGAGGTTTTTAGTCTCATCTAGTCTGTGCCTGGAGGTTTTTAGTCTCATCTAGTCTGTGCCTGGAGGTTTTTAGTCTCATCTAGTCTGTGCCTGGAGGTTTTTAGTCTCGTCTAGCCTGTGCCTGGATTTTTTTAGTCTCGTGTAGTCTGTGCCTGGAGGTTTTTAGTCTCATCTAGTCTGTGCCTGGAGGTTTTTAGTCTCATCTAGTCTGTGCCTGGAGGTTTTTAGTCTAGTCAAGTCAAGTCTGTGCCTGGAGGTTTTTATTCTGGTCTAGTTTGTGCCTGGAGGTTTTTATTCTGGTCTAGTCTGTGCCTGGAGGTCTTTATTCTGGTCCAGTCTGTGCCAGGAGATATTTTGTCTAGGCTAGTCTGTGCCTGTAGGTTTCTAGACACGACTAGTCTTTGCCTGGAGGTTTTTAGTCTCGTCTAGTCTGTGCCTGGAGGTTTTTAGTCTCGTCTAGCCTGTGCCTGGATTTTTTTAGTCTCGTCTAGTCTGTTCCTGGAGGTTTTTAGTCTCATCTAGTCTGTGCCTGGAGGTTTTTAGTCACTTGAAGTCAAGTCTGTGCCTGGAGGTTTTTATTCTGGTCTAGTTTGTGCCTGGAGGTTTTTATTCTTTTCTAGTCTGTGCCTGGAGGTTTTTATTCTGGTCTAGTCTGTGCCTGGAGGTCTTTATTCTGGTCCAGTCTGTGCCTGGAGGTCTTTATTCTCGTCCAGTCTGTGCCAGGAGATATTTCATCTAGGCTAGTCTGTGCCTGTAGGTTTCTAGACATGTCTGGTCTGTGCCTGGTGGTTTTGAGTCTTGTCTAGTCTGTGCCTGGTGTTTTATACACTCAACTAGTCTGTGCCTGGAGGTTTTTAGTCTTGTCTAGTGAAGTCTGTGCCTGGAGGTTTTTATTCTGGTCTAGTTTGTGCCTGGAGGCTTTTTATTCTGGTCTAGTCTGTGCCTGGAGTTTTATATTCTGGTCAAGTCTGTGCCTGGAGGTCTTTATTCTGGTCCAGTCTGTGCCAGGAGATATTTTGTCGAGGCTTGTCTGCGCCTGTAGGTTTTTAGACACGTCTAGTCTGTGCCTGGAGGATTTTAGTCTCATCTAGTCTGTGCTTGGAGGTTTTTATTCTTATCTAGTCTAAGCCTGGGGGTTCTTAGTCTCATCTAGTCTGTGCCTGGAGGTT
The DNA here is from genome assembly GCA_017639245.1 of Myiopsitta monachus. NCBI lineage: Eukaryota > Metazoa > Chordata > Aves > Psittaciformes > Psittacidae > Myiopsitta > Myiopsitta monachus. The sequence continues at coordinate 62,122 of JAESHU010000211.1, read as the reverse complement.
TTCAGTCTAGCCTTACCTAAGCCTGGAGGTTTTTATTCTCGTCTAGTGTGTGCCTGGATGTTTTCAGTCTAGCCTACTCTGTGCCTGTGGGTTTTCAGTCTAGTCTTGCCTAGTCTATGCCGGGAGGTTTTAAGTCTAGTCTAGTCTAGTCTATTCCGTGCCTGAAGGTGTTCAGTCTAGTCTGGTCTGTGTCTCAATTTTGTAAGTCTAGTTTTGTCTAGCCTTTTCCTGGTGGTTTTAATTCCAGTCTAGTGTGTGCCTGCTTGTTTTAATTCCAGTCTTGTTTGTGCCTGGATGTTTTAAGTCTGGTGTAGACTGTGCCTGGTGGGTTTTAGTCTAGTCTCGTCAGTGCCAGGCGCTTTTTAGTCTATTCTAGTTTGCTTGTGGAGGTTTTTATCCTAAATTAGTCTGTGGCTGGAGGTTTCTAGTCTAGTCAAGTCTATTCCTGGATGTTTTTAATCTATTCAAGTCTGTGCCTGGAGGATTTAAGTCTAGTCTAGTCTGTGCCTGGAGGTTTTTAGTCACATCTAGTCTGTGCCTGGAGGCTTTTAGTCTAGTCAAGTCAAGTCTGTGCCTGTAGATTTTTATTCTGGTCTAGACTGTGCCTGGAGGTTTTTATTCTTTTCTAGTCTGTGCCTGGAGGTTTTTATTCTGGTCCTGTCCGTGCCTGGAATTATTTATTCTGGTCTAGTCTGTGCCTGTAGGTTTTTAGACATGTCTAGTCTGTGCCTGGAATTTTTTAGTCTCGTCTAGTCTGTGCCTGGAGGTTTTTAGTCTCATCTAGTCTGTGCCTGGAGGGTTTTATTCTTATCTAGTGTGTGCCTGGGGGTTTTTAGTCTCATCTTGTCTGTGCCAGGAGGTTTCTAGTCTAGTTTAGTGTAGTCTGTGCCTGTAGGTTTCCAGACAAATCTAGTCTGTGCCTGGAGGTTTTCAGTCTAGCCTACTCTGTGCCTGTGGGTTTTCAGTCTAGTCTTGCCTAGTCTATGCCGGGAGGTTTTAAGTCTAGTCTAGTCTAGTCTATTCCGTGCCTGAAGGTGTTCAGTCTAGTCTGGTCTGTGTCTCAATTTTGTAAGTCTAGTTTTGTCTAGCCTTTTCCTGGTGGTTTTAATTCCAGTCTAGTGTGTGCCTGCTTGTTTTAATTCCAGTCTTGTTTGTGCCTGGATGTTTTAAGTCTGGTGTAGACTGTGCCTGGTGGGTTTTAGTCTAGTCTCGTCAGTGCCAGGAGCTTTTGAGTCTATTCTAGTTTGCTTGTGGAGGTTTTTATCCTAAATTAGTCTGTGGCTGGAGGTTTCTAGTCTAGTCAAGTCTATTCCTGAATGTTTTTAATCTATTCAAGTCTGTGCCTGGAGGATTTAAGTCTAGTCTAGTCTGTGCCTGGAGGTTTTTAGTCACATCTAGTCTGTGCCTGGAGGCTTTTAGTCTAGTCAAGTCAAGTCTGTGCCTGTAGATTTTTATTCTGGTCTAGACTGTGCCTGGAGGTTTTTATTCTTTTCTAGTCTGTGCCTGGAGGTTTCTAGTCTGGTCCTGTCCGTGCCTGGAATTATTTATTCTGGTCTAGTCTGTGCCTGTAGGTTTTTAGACATGTCTAGTCTGTGCCTGGAATTTTTTAGTCTCGTCTAGTCTGTGCCTGGAGGTTTTTAGTCTCATCTAGTCTGTTCCTGGAGGGTTTTATTCTTATCTAGTGTGTGCCTGGGGGTTTTTAGTCTCATCTTGTCTGTGCCAGGAGGTTTCTAGTCTAGTTTAGTGTAGTCTGTGCCTGTAAGTTTCCAGACAAATCTAGTCTGTGCCTGGAGGTTTTTAGTCTCATCTAGTCTGTCCCTGGAGGTTTTTAGTCTCATCTAGTCTGTGCCTGGAGGTTTTTAGTCTCATCTAGTCTGTGCCTGGAGGTTTTTAGTCTCATCTAGTCTGTGCCTGGAGGTTTTTAGTCTCATCTAGTCTGTGCCTGGAGGTTTTTAGTCTCATCTAGTCTGTGCCTGGAGGTTTTTAGTCTCATCTAGTCTGTCCCTGGAGGTTTTTAGTCTCATCTAGTCTGTGCCTGGAGGTTTTTAGTCTCATCTAGTCTGTGCCTGGAGGTTTTTAGTCTCATCTAGTCTGTGCCTGGAGGTTTTTAGTCTCATCTAGTCTGTGCCTGGAGGTTTTTAGTCAAGTCAAGTCAAGTCTGTGCCTGGAGATTTTTATTCTGGTCTAGACTGTGCCTGGAGGTTTTTATTCTGGTCTAGTCTGTGCCTGGAGGTTTTTAGACATGTCTAGTCTGTGCCTGGAGGATTTTATTCTTATCTAGTCTGTGCCTGGAGGTTTTTATTCATATCTAGTCTGTGCCAGGGGGTTTTTAGTCTCATCTTGTCTGTGCCTGGAGGTTTTTAGTCTCATCTAGTCTGTGCCTGGAGGTTTTTAGTCTCATCTAGTCTGTGCCTGGAGGTTTTTAGTCTCATCTAGTCTGTGCCTGGAGGTTTTTAGTCTAGTCAAGTCAAGTCTGTGCCTGGAGGTTTTTATTCTGGTCTAGTGTGTGCCTGGAGGTTTTTATTCTGGTCTAGTCTGTGCCTGGAGGATTTTATTCTTATCTAGTCTCTGCCTGGGGATTTTTAGTCTCATCTTGTCTGTGCCTGGAGGTTTTTATTCTGGTCCAGTCTGTGCCTGGAGGTCTTTATTCTGGTCCAGTCTGTGCCTGGAGGTCTTTATTCTGGTCCAGTCTGTGCCAGGAGATATTTCGTCTAGGCTAGTCTGTGCCTGTATGTTTCTGGACATGTCTGGTCTGTGTCTGGTGGTTTTGAGTCTTGTCTAGTCTGTGCCTGGTGTTTTATACACTCAACTAGTCTGTGCCTGGAGGTTTTTAGTCTTGTCTAGTGAAGTCTGTGCCTGGAGGTTTTTATTCTGGTCTAGTTTGTGCCTGGAGGCTTTTTATTCTGGTCTAGTCTGTGCCTGGAGTTTTATATTCTGGTCAAGTCTGTGCCTGGAGGTCTTTATTCTGGTCCAGTCTGTGCCAGGAGATATTTTGTCGAGGCTTGTCTGCGCCTGTAGGTTTTTAGACACGTCTAGTCTGTGCCTGGAGGATTTTAGTCTCATCTAGTCTGTGCTTGGAGGTTTTTATTCTTATCTAGTCTAAGCCTGGGGGTTCTTAGTCTCATCTAGTCTGTGCCTGGAGGTTTTCAGTCTAGCCTTACCTAAGCCTGGAGGTTTTTATTCTCGTCTAGTGTGTGCCTGGATGTTTTCAGTCTAGCCTACTCTGTGCCTGTGGGTTTTCAGTCTAGTCTTGCCTAGTCTATGCCGGGAGGTTTTAAGTCTAGTCTAGTCTAGTCTATTCCGTGCCTGAAGGTGTTCAGTCTAGTCTGGTCTGTGTCTCAATTTTGTAAGTCTAGTTTTGTCTAGCCTTTTCCTGGTGGTTTTAATTCCAGTCTAGTGTGTGCCTGCTTGTTTTAATTCCAGTCTTGTTTGTGCCTGGATGTTTTAAGTCTGGTGTAGACTGTGCCTGGTGGGTTTTAGTCTAGTCTCGTCAGTGCCAGGCGCTTTTGAGTCTATTCTAGTTTGCTTGTGGAGGTTTTTATCCTAAATTAGTCTGTGGCTGGAGGTTTCTAGTCTAGTCAAGTCTATTCCTGAATGTTTTTAATCTATTCAAGTCTGTGCCTGGAGGATTTAAGTCTAGTCTAGTCTGTGCCTGGAGGTTTTTAGTCACATCTAGTCTGTGCTTGGAGGCTTTTAGTCTAGTCAAGTCAAGTCTGTGCCTGGAGATTTTTATTCTGGTCTAGACTGTGCCTGGAGGTTTTTATTCTTTTCTAGTCTGTGCCTGGAGGTTTTTATTCTGGTCCTGTCCGTGCCTGGAATTATTTATTCTGGTCTAGTCTGTGCCTGTAGGTTTTTAGACATGTCTAGTCTGTGCCTGGAATTTTTTAGTCTCGTCTAGTCTGTGCCTGGAGGTTTTTAGTCTCATCTAGTCTGTTCCTGGAGGGTTTTATTCTTATCTAGTGTGTGCCTGGGGGTTTTTAGTCTCATCTTGTCTGTGCCAGGAGGTTTCTAGTCTAGTTTAGTGTAGTCTGTGCCTGTAGGTTTCCAGACAAATCTAGTCTGTGCCTGGAGGTTTTCAGTCTAGCCTACTCTGTGCCTGTGGGTTTTCAGTCTAGTCTTGCCTAGTCTATGCCGGGAGGTTTTAAGTCTAGTCTAGTCTAGTCTATTTCGTGCCTGAAGTTGTTCAGTCTAGTCTGGTCTTTGTCTCAATTTTGTAAGTCTAGTTTTGTCTAGCCTTTTCCTGGTGGTTTTAATTCCAGTCTAGTGTGTGCCTGCTTGTTTTAATTCCAGTCTTGTTTGTGCCTGGATGTTTTAAGTCTGGTGTAGACTGTGCCTGGTGGGTTTTAGTCTAGTCTCGTCAGTGCCAGGAGCTTTTGAGTCTATTCTAGTTTGCTTGTGGAGGTTTTTATCCTAAATTAGTCTGTGGCTGGAGGTTTCTAGTCTAGTCAAGTCTATTCCTGAATGTTTTTAATCTATTCAAGTCTGTGCCTGGAGGATTTAAGTCTAGTCTAGTCTGTGCCTGGAGGTTTTTAGTCACATCTAGTCTGTGCCTGGAGGCTTTTAGTCTAGTCAAGTCAAGTCTGTGCCTGTAGATTTTTATTCTGGTCTAGACTGTGCCTGGAGGTTTTTATTCTTTTCTAGTCTGTGCCTGGAGGTTTTTATTCTGGTCCTGTCCGTGCCTGGAATTATTTATTCTGGTCTAGTCTGTGCCTGTAGGTTTTTAGACATGTCTAGTCTGTGCCTGGAATTTTTTAGTCTCGTCTAGTCTGTGCCTGGATGTTTTTAGTCTCATCTAGTCTGTGCCTGGAGGGTTTTATTCTTATCTAGTGTGTGCCTGGGGGTTTTTAGTCTCATCTTGTCTGTGCCAGGAGGTTTCTAGTCTAGTTTAGTGTAGTCTGTGCCTGGAGGTTTTTAGTCTCATCTAGTCTGTGCCTGGAGGTTTTTAGTCTCATCTAGTCTGTTCCTGGAGGTTTTTAGTCTCATCTAGTCTGTGCCTGGAGGTTTTTAGTCTCATCTAGTCTGTGCCTGGAGGTTTTTAGTCTCATCTAGTCTGTGCCTGGAGGTTTTTAGTCTCATCTAGTCTGTGCCTGGAGGTTTTTAGTCTAGTCAAGTCAAGTCTGTGCCTGGAGGTTTTTATTCTGGTCTAGTGTGTGCCTGGAGGTTTTTATTCTGGTCTAGTCTGTGCCAGGAGGTTTTTATTCTGGTCTAGTTTGTGCCTGGAGGTTTTTATTCTGGTCTAGTCTGTGCCTGGAGGATTTTATTCTTATCTAGTCTCTGCCTGGGGATTTTTAGTCTCATCTTGTCTGTGCCTGGAGGTTTTTATTCTGGTCCAGTCTGTGCCTGGAGGTTTTTATTCTGGTCTAGTCTGTGCCTGGAGGTCTTTATTCTGGTCCAGTCTGTGCCAGGAGATATTTTGTCTAGGCTAGTCTGTGCCTGTAGGTTTCTAGACACTACTAGTCTTTGCCTGGAGGTTTTTAGTCTCGTCTAGTCTGTGCCTGGAGGTTTTTAGTCTCGTCTAGCCTGTGCCTGGATTTTTATAGTCTCGTCTAGTCTGTTCCTGGAGGTTTTTAGTCTCATCTAGTCTGTGCCTGGAGGTTTTTATTCTCATCTAGTCTGTGCCTGGAGGTTTTTAGTCACTTGAAGTCAAGTCTGTGCCTGGAGGTTTTTATTCTGGTCTAGTTTGTGCCTGGAGGTTTTTATTCTGGTCTAGTCTGTGCCTGGAATTTTTTAGTCTCGTCTAGTCTGTGCCTGGAGGTTTTTAGTCTCATCTAGTCTGTGCCTGGAGGGTTTTATTCTTATCTAGTGTGTGCCTGGGGGTTTTTAGTCTCATCTTGTCTGTGCCAGGAGGTTTCTAGTCTAGTTTAGTGTAGTCTGTGCCTGTAGGTTTCCAGACAAATCTAGTCTGTGCCTGGAGGTTTTTAGTCTCATCTAGTCTGTGCCTGGAGGTTTTTAGTCTCATCTAGTCTGTGCCTGGAGGTTTTTAGTCTCATCTAGTCTGTGCCTGGAGGTTTTTAGTCTCATCTAGTCTGTGCCTGGAGGTTTTTAGTCTCATCTAGTCTGTGCCTGGAGGTTTTTAGTCTCATCTAGTCTGTGCCTGGAGGTTTTTAGTCTCATCTAGTCTGTGCCTGGAGGTTTTTAGTCTCATCTAGTCTGTGCCTGGAGGTTTTTAGTCTCATCTAGTCTGTGCCTGGAGGTTTTTAGTCTAGTCAAGTCAAGTCTGTGCCTGGAGATTTTTATTCTGGTCTAGACTGTGCCTGGAGGTTTTTATTCTGGTCTAGTCTGTGCCTGGAGGTTTTTATTCTGGTCCTGTCCGTTCCTGGAGGTATTTATTCTGGTCTAGTCTGTGCCTGGAGGTTTTTAGACATGTCTAGTCTGTGCCTGGAGGATTTTATTCTTATCTAGTCTGTGCCTGGAGGTTTTTATTCTCATCTAGTCTGTGCCTGGAGGATTTTATTCTCATCTAGTCTGTGCCTGGAGGTTTTTAGACATGTCTAGTCTGTGCCTGGAGGATTTTATTCTTATCTAGTCTGTGCCTGGAGGTTTTTATTCTCATCTAGTCTGTGCCTGGAGGATTTTATTCATATCTAGTCTGTGCCAGGGGGTTTTTAGTCTCATCTTGTCTGTGCCAGGAGGTTTCTAGTCTAGTTTAGTGTAGTCTGTGCCTGTAGGTTTCCAGACAAATCTAGTCTGTGCCTGGAGGTTTTTAGTCTCATCTAGTCTGTCCCTGGAGGTTTTTAGTCTTATCTAGTCTGTGCCTGGAGGTTTTTAGTCTCATCTAGTCTGTGCCTGGAGGTTTTTAGTCTCATCTAGTCTGTGCCTGGAGGTTTTTAATCTAGTCAGGTCAAGTCTGTGCCTGGAGGTTTTTATTCTGGTCTAGTGTGTGCCTGGAGGTTTTTATTCTGGTCCAGTCTGTGCCAGGAGGTTTTTATTCTGGTCTAGTTTGTGCCTGGAGGTTTTTATTCTGGTCTAGTCTGTGCCTGGAGGATTTTATTCTTATCTAGTCTCTGCCTGGGGATTTTTAGTCTCAACTTGTCTGTGCCTGGAGGTTTTTATTCTGGTCCAGTCTGTGCCTGGAGGTTTTTAATCTGGTCTAGTCTGTGCCTGGAGGTCTTTATTCTGGTCCAGTCTGTGCCAGGAGATATTTTGTCTAGGCTAGTCTGTGCCTGTCGGTTTCTAGACACGACTAGTCTTTGCCTGGAGGTTTTTAGTCTCGTCTAGTCTGTGCCTGGAGGTTTTTAGTCTCGTCTAGCCTGTGCCTGGATTTTTTTAGTCTCGTCTAGTCTGTGCCTGGAGGTTTTTAGTCACTTGAAGTCAAGTCTGTGCCTGGAGGTTTTTATTCTGGTCTAGTTTGTGCCTGGAGGTTTTTATTCTGGTCTAGTCTGTGCCTGGAGGTTTTTATTCTGGTCTAGTCTGTGCCTGGAGGTCTTTATTCTGGTCCAGTCTATGCCTGGAGGTCTTTATTCTGGTCCAGTCTGTGCCAGGAGATATTTCGTCTAGGCTAGTCTGTGCCTGTAGTTTTCTAGACATGTCTGGTCTGTGCCTGGTGGTTTTGAGTCTTGTCTAGTCTGTGCCTGGTGTTTTATACACTCAACTAGTCTGTGCCTGGAGGTTTTTAGTCTTGTCTAGTGAAGTCTGTGCCTGGAGGTTTTTATTCTGGTCTAGTTTGTGCCTGGAGGGTTTTTATTCTGGTCTAGTCTGTGCCTGGAGGTTTTTTATTCTGGTCAAGTCTGTGCCTGGAGGTTTTTTATTCTGGTCAAGTCTGTGCCTGGAGGTCTTTATTCTGGTCCAGTCTGTGCCAGGAGATATTTTGTCGAGGCTTGTCTGCGCCTGTAGGTTTTTAGACACGTCTAGTCTGTGCCTGGAGGTTTTTAGTCTCATCTAGTCTGTGCTTGGAGGTTTTTATTCTTATCTAGTCTAAGCCTTGGGGTTCTTAGTCTCATCTAGTCTGTGCCTGGAGGTTTTCAGTCTAGTCTTACCTAAGCCTGGAGGTTTTTATTCTCGTCTAGTCTGTGCCTGGATGTTTTCAGTCTAGCCTACTCTGTGCCTGTGGGTTTTCAGTCTAGTCTTGCCTAGTCTATGCCGGGAGGTTTTAAGTCTAGTCTAGTCTAGTCTATTCCGTGCCTGAAGGTGTTCAGTCTAGTCTGGTCTGTGTCTCAATTTTGTAAGTCTAGTTTTGTCTAGCCTTTTCCTGGTGGTTTTAATTCCAGTCTAGTGTGTGCCTGCTTGTTTTAATTCCAGTCTTGTTTGTGCCTGGATGTTTTAAGTCTGGTGTAGACTGTGCCTGGTGGGTTTTAGTCTAGTCTCGTCAGTGCCAGGAGCTTTTTAGTCTATTCTAGTTTGCTTGTGGAGGTTTTTATCCTAAATTAGTCTGTGGCTGGAGGTTTCTAGTCTAGTCAAGTCTATTCCTGGATGTTTTTAATCTATTCAAGTCTGTGCCTGGAGGATTTAAGTCTAGCCTAGTCTGTGCCTGGAGGTTTTTAGTCTCATCTAGTCTGTGCCTGGAGGTTTTTAGTCTCATCTAGTCTGTGCCTGGAGGTTTTTATTCTCATCTAGTCTGTGCCTGGAGGTTTTTAGTCTCATCTAGTCTGTGCCTGGAGGTTTTTAGTCTAGTCAAGTCAAGTTTGTGCCTGGAGATTTTTATTCTGGTCTAGACTGTGCCTGGAGGTTTTTATTCTGGTCTAGTCTGTGCCTGGAGGTTTTTATTCTGGTCCTGTCCGTTCCTGGAGGTATTTATTCTGGTCTAGTCTGTGCCTGGAGGTTTTTAGACATGTCTAGTCTGTTCCTGGAGGATTTTATTCTTATCTAGTCTGTGCCTGGAGGTTTTTATTCTCATCTAGTCTGTGCCTGGAGGATTTTATTCATATCTAGTCTGTGCCAGGGGGTTTTTAGTCTCATCTTGTCTGTGCCTGGAGGTTTCTAGTCTAGTTTAGTGTAGTCTGTGCCTGGAGGTTTCCAGACAAATGTAGTCTGTGCCTGGAGGTTTTTAGTCTCATCTAGTCTGTGCCTGGAGGTTTTTAGTCTCATCTAGTCTGTGCCTGGAGGTTTTTAGTCTCATCTAGTCTGTGCCTGGAGGTTTTTAGTCTCATCTAGTCTGTGCCTGGAGGTTTTTAGTCTAGTCAAGTCAAGTCTGTGCCTGGAGGTTTTTATTCTGGTCTGGTGTGTGCCTGGAGGTTTTTATTCTGGTCCAGTCTGTGCCAGGAGGTTTTTATTTTGGTCTAGTTTGTGCCTGGAGGTTTTTATTCTGGTCTAGTCTGTGCCTGGAGGATTTTATTCTTATCTAGTCTCTGCCTGGGGATTTTTAGTCTCATCTTGTCTGTGCCTGGAGGTTTTTATTCTGGTCCAGTCTGTGCCTGGAGGTTTTTATTCTGGTCTAGTCTGTGCCTGGAGGTTTCTAGACACGACTAGTCTTTGCCTGGAGGTTTTTAGTCTCGTCTAGTCTGTGCCTGGAGGTTTTTAGTCTCGTCTAGCCTGTGCCTGGATTTTTTTAGTCTCGTCTAGTCTGTGCCTGGAGGTTTTTAGTCTCATCTAGTCTGTGCCTGGAGGTTTTTAGTCTCATCTAGTCTGTGCCTGGAGGTTTTTAGTCACTTGAAGTCAAGTCTGTGCCTGGAGGTTTTTATTCTGGTCTAGTTTGTGCCTGGAGGTTTTTATTCTGGTCTAGTCTGTGCCTGGAGGTTTTTATTCTGGTCTAGTCTGTGCCTGGAGGTCTTTATTCTGGTCCAGTCTGTGCCTGGAGGTCTTTATTCTGGTTTAGTCTGTGCCAGGAGATATTTCGTCTAGGCTAGTCTGTGCCTGTAGGTTTCTAGACATGTCTGGTCTGTGCCTGGTGGTTTTGAGTCTTGTCTAGTCTGTGCCTGGTGTTTTATACACTCAACTAGTCTGTGCCTGGAGGTTTTTAGTCTTGTCTAGTGAAGTCTGTGCCTGGAGGTTTTTATTCTGGTCTAGTTTGTGCCTGGAGGGTTTTTATTCTGGTCTAGTCTGTGCCTGGAGTTTTTTATTCTGGTCAAGTCTGTGCCTGGAGGTCTTTATTCTGGTCCAGTCTGTGCCAGGAGATATTTTGTCGAGGCTTGTCTGCGCCTGTAGGTTTTTAGACACGTCTAGTCTGTGCCTGGAGGATTTTAGTCTCATCTAGTCTGTGCTTGGAGGTTTTTATTCTTATCTAGTCTAAGCCTGGGGGTTCTTAGTCTCATCTAGTCTGTGCCTGGAGGTTTTCAGTCTAGTCTTACCTAAGCCTGGAGGTTTTTATTCTCGTCTAGTCTGTGCCTGGAGGTTTTCAGTCTAGCCTGCTCTGTGCCTGTGGGTTTTCAGTCTAGTCTTGCCTAGTCTATGCCGGGAGGTTTTAAGTCTAGTCTAGTCTAGTCTATTCCGTGCCTGAAGGTGTTCAGTCTAGTCTGGTCTGTGTCTCAATTTTGTAAGTCTAGTTTTGTCTAGCCTTTTCCTGGTGGTTTTAATTCCAGTCTAGTGTGTGCCTGCTTGTTTTAATTCCAGTCTTGTTTGTGCCTGGATGTTTTAAGTCTGGTGTAGACTGTGCCTGGTGGGTTTTAGTCTAGTCTCGTCAGTGCCAGGAGCTTTTGAGTCTATTCTAGTTTGCTTGTGGAGGTTTTTATCCTAAATTAGTCTGTGGCTGGAGGTTTCTAGTCTAGTCAAGTCTATTCCTGAATGTTTTTAATCTATTCAAGTCTGTGCCTGGAGGATTTAAGTCTAGTCTAGTCTGTGCCTGGAGGTTTTTAGTCACATCTAGTCTGTGCCTGGAGGCTTTTAGTCTAGTCAAGTCAAGTCTGTGCCTGTAGATTTTTATTCTGGTCTAGACTGTGCCTGGAGGTTTTTATTCTTTTCTAGTCTGTGCCTGGAGGTTTTTATTCTGGTCCTGTCCGTGCCTGGAATTATTTATTCTGGTCTAGTCTGTGCCTGTAGGTTTTTAGACATGTCTAGTCTGTGCCTGGAATTTTTTAGTCTCATCTAGTCTGTGCCTGGAGGGTTTTATTCTTATCTAGTGTGTGCCTTTGGGTTTTTAGTCTCATCTTGTCTGTGCCAGGAGGTTTCTAGTCTAGTTTAGTGTAGTCTGTGCCTGTAAGTTTCCAGACAAATCTAGTCTGTGCCTGGAGGTTTTTAGTCTCATCTAGTCTGTCCCTGGAGGTTTTTAGTCTCATCTAGTCTGTGCCTGGAGGTTTTTAGTCTCATCTAGTCTGTGCCTGGAGGTTTTTAGTCTCATCTAGTCTGTGCCTGGAGGTTTTTAGTCTCATCTAGTCTGTGCCTGGAGGTTTTTAGTCTCATCTAGTCTGTGCCTGGAGGTTTTTAGTCTCATCTAGTCTGTCCCTGGAGGTTTTTAGTCTCATCTAGTCTGTGCCTGGAGGTTTTTAGTCTCATCTAGTCTGTGCCTGGAGGTTTTTAGTCTCATCTAGTCTGTGCCTGGAGGTTTTTAGTCTCATCTAGTCTGTGCCTGGAGGTTTTTAGTCAAGTCAAGTCAAGTCTGTGCCTGGAGATTTTTATTCTGGTCTAGACTGTGCCTGGAGGTTTTTATTCTGGTCTAGTCTGTGCCTGGAGGTTTTTAGACATGTCTAGTCTGTGCCTGGAGGATTTTATTCTTATCTAGTCTGTGCCTGGAGGTTTTTATTCATATCTAGTCTGTGCCAGGGGGTTTTTAGTCTCATCTTGTCTGTGCCTGGAGGTTTTTAGTCTCATCTAGTCTGTGCCTGGAGGTTTTTAGTCTCATCTAGTCTGTGCCTGGAGGTTTTTAGTCTCATCTAGTCTGTGCCTGGAGGTTTTTAGTCTAGTCAAGTCAAGTCTGTGCCTGGAGGTTTTTATTCTGGTCTAGTGTGTGCCTGGAGGTTTTTATTCTGGTCTAGTCTGTGCCTGGAGGATTTTATTCTTATCTAGTCTCTGCCTGGGGATTTTTAGTCTCATCTTGTCTGTGCCTGGAGGTTTTTATTCTGGTCCAGTCTGTGCCTGGAGGTCTTTATTCTGGTCCAGTCTGTGCCTGGAGGTCTTTATTCTGGTCCAGTCTGTGCCAGGAGATATTTCGTCTAGGCTAGTCTGTGCCTGTATGTTTCTGGACATGTCTGGTCTGTGTCTGGTGGTTTTGAGTCTTGTCTAGTCTGTGCCTGGTGTTTTATACACTCAACTAGTCTGTGCCTGGAGGTTTTTAGTCTTGTCTAGTGAAGTCTGTGCCTGGAGGTTTTTATTCTGGTCTAGTTTGTGCCTGGAGGGTTTTTATTCTGGTCTACTCTGTGCCTGGAGTTTTTTATTCTGGTCAAGTCTGTGCCTGGAGGTCTTTATTCTGGTCCAGTCTGTGCCAGGAGATATTTTGTCGAGGCTTGTCTGCGCCTGTAGGTTTTTAGACACGTCTAGTCTGTGCCTGGAGGATTTTAGTCTCATCTAGTCTGTGCTTGGAGGTTTTTATTCTTATCTAGTCTAAGCCTGGGGGTTCTTAGTCTCATCTAGTCTGTGCCTGGAGGTTTTCAGTCTAGCCTTACCTAAGCCTGGAGGTTTTTATTCTCGTCTAGTGTGTGCCTGGAGGTTTTCAGTCTAGCCTACTCTGTGCCTGTGGGTTTTCAGTCTAGTCTTGCCTAGTCTATGCCGGGAGGTTTTAAGTCTAGTCTAGTCTAGTCTATTCCGTGCCTGAAGGTGTTCAGTCTAGTCTGGTCTGTGTCTCAATTTTGTAAGTCTAGTTTTGTCTAGCCTTTTCCTGGTGGTTTTAATTCCAGTCTAGTGTGTGCCTGCTTGTTTTAATTCCAGTCTTGTTTGTGCCTGGATGTTTTAAGTCTGGTGTAGACTGTGCCTGGTGGGTTTTAGTCTAGTCTCGTCAGTGCCAGGCGCTTTTGAGTCTATTCTAGTTTGCTTGTGGAGGTTTTTATCCTAAATTAGTCTGTGGCTGGAGGTTTCTAGTCTAGTCAAGTCTATTCCTGAATGTTTTTAATCTATTCAAGTCTGTGCCTGGAGGATTTAAGTCTAGTCTAGTCTGTGCCTGGAGGTTTTTAGTCACATCTAGTCTGTGCTTGGAGGCTTTTAGTCTAGTCAAGTCAAGTCTGTGCCTGGAGATTTTTATTCTGGTCTAGACTGTGCCTGGAGGTTTTTATTCTTTTCTAGTCTGTGCCTGGAGGTTTTTATTCTGGTCCTGTCCGTGCCTGGAATTATTTATTCTGGTCTAGTCTGTGCCTGTAGGTTTTTAGACATGTCTAGTCTGTGCCTGGAATTTTTTAGTCTCGTCTAGTCTGTGCCTGGAGGTTTTTAGTCTCATCTAGTCTGTTCCTGGAGGGTTTTATTCTTATCTAGTGTGTGCCTGGGGGTTTTTAGTCTCATCTTGTCTGTGCCAGGAGGTTTCTAGTCTAGTTTAGTGTAGTCTGTGCCTGTAGGTTTCCAGACAAATCTAGTCTGTGCCTGGAGGTTTTCAGTCTAGCCTACTCTGTGCCTGTGGGTTTTCAGTCTAGTCTTGCCTAGTCTATGCCGGGAGGTTTTAAGTCTAGTCTAGTCTAGTCTATTTCGTGCCTGAAGTTGTTCAGTCTAGTCTGGTCTTTGTCTCAATTTTGTAAGTCTAGTTTTGTCTAGCCTTTTCCTGGTGGTTTTAATTCCAGTCTAGTGTGTGCCTGCTTGTTTTAATTCCAGTCTTGTTTGTGCCTGGATGTTTTAAGTCTGGTGTAGACTGTGCCTGGTGGGTTTTAGTCTAGTCTCGTCAGTGCCAGGAGCTTTTGAGTCTATTCTAGTTTGCTTGTGGAGGTTTTTATCCTAAATTAGTCTGTGGCTGGAGGTTTCTAGTCTAGTCAAGTCTATTCCTGAATGTTTTTAATCTATTCAAGTCTGTGCCTGGAGGATTTAAGTCTAGTCTAGTCTGTGCCTGGAGGTTTTTAGTCACATCTAGTCTGTGCCTGGAGGCTTTTAGTCTAGTCAAGTCAAGTCTGTGCCTGTAGATTTTTATTCTGGTCTAGACTGTGCCTGGAGGTTTTTATTCTTTTCTAGTCTGTGCCTGGAGGTTTTTATTCTGGTCCTGTCCGTGCCTGGAATTATTTATTCTGGTCTAGTCTGTGCCTGTAGGTTTTTAGACATGTCTAGTCTGTGCCTGGAATTTTTTAGTCTCGTCTAGTCTGTGCCTGGATGTTTTTAGTCTCATCTAGTCTGTGCCTGGAGGGTTTTATTCTTATCTAGTGTGTGCCTGGGGGTTTTTAGTCTCATCTTGTCTGTGCCAGGAGGTTTCTAGTCTAGTTTAGTGTAGTCTGTGCCTGGAGGTTTTTAGTCTCATCTAGTCTGTGCCTGGAGGTTTTTAGTCTCATCTAGTCTGTTCCTGGAGGTTTTTAGTCTCATCTAGTCTGTGCCTGGAGGTTTTTAGTCTCATCTAGTCTGTGCCTGGAGGTTTTTAGTCTCATCTAGTCTGTGCCTGGAGGTTTTTAGTCTCATCTAGTCTGTGCCTGGAGGTTTTTAGTCTAGTCAAGTCAAGTCTGTGCCTGGAGGTTTTTATTCTGGTCTAGTGTGTGCCTGGAGGTTTTTATTCTGGTCTAGTCTGTGCCAGGAGGTTTTTATTCTGGTCTAGTTTGTGCCTGGAGGTTTTTATTCTGGTCTAGTCTGTGCCTGGAGGATTTTATTCTTATCTAGTCTCTGCCTGGGGATTTTTAGTCTCATCTTGTCTGTGCCTGGAGGTTTTTATTCTGGTCCAGTCTGTGCCTGGAGGTTTTTATTCTGGTCTAGTCTGTGCCTGGAGGTCTTTATTCTGGTCCAGTCTGTGCCAGGAGATATTTTGTCTAGGCTAGTCTGTGCCTGTAGGTTTCTAGACACTACTAGTCTTTGCCTGGAGGTTTTTAGTCTCGTCTAGTCTGTGCCTGGAGGTTTTTAGTCTCGTCTAGCCTGTGCCTGGATTTTTATAGTCTCGTCTAGTCTGTTCCTGGAGGTTTTTAGTCTCATCTAGTCTGTGCCTGGAGGTTTTTATTCTCATCTAGTCTGTGCCTGGAGGTTTTTAGTCACTTGAAGTCAAGTCTGTGCCTGGAGGTTTTTATTCTGGTCTAGTTTGTGCCTGGAGGTTTTTATTCTGGTCTAGTCTGTGCCTGGAATTTTTTAGTCTCGTCTAGTCTGTGCCTGGAGGTTTTTAGTCTCATCTAGTCTGTGCCTGGAGGGTTTTATTCTTATCTAGTGTGTGCCTGGGGGTTTTTAGTCTCATCTTGTCTGTGCCAGGAGGTTTCTAGTCTAGTTTAGTGTAGTCTGTGCCTGTAGGTTTCCAGACAAATCTAGTCTGTGCCTGGAGGTTTTTAGTCTCATCTAGTCTGTGCCTGGAGGTTTTTAGTCTCATCTAGTCTGTGCCTGGAGGTTTTTAGTCTCATCTAGTCTGTGCCTGGAGGTTTTTAGTCTCATCTAGTCTGTGCCTGGAGGTTTTTAGTCTCATCTAGTCTGTGCCTGGAGGTTTTTAGTCTCATCTAGTCTGTGCCTGGAGGTTTTTAGTCTCATCTAGTCTGTGCCTGGAGGTTTTTAGTCTAGTCAAGTCAAGTCTGTGCCTGGAGATTTTTATTCTGGTCTAGACTGTGCCTGGAGGTTTTTATTCTGGTCTAGTCTGTGCCTGGAGGTTTTTATTCTGGTCCTGTCCGTTCCTGGAGGTATTTATTCTGGTCTAGTCTGTGCCTGGAGGTTTTTAGACATGTCTAGTCTGTGCCTGGAGGATTTTATTCTTATCTAGTCTGTGCCTGGAGGTTTTTATTCTCATCTAGTCTGTGCCTGGAGGATTTTATTCTCATCTAGTCTGTGCCTGGAGGTTTTTAGACATGTCTAGTCTGTGCCTGGAGGATTTTATTCTTATCTAGTCTGTGCCTGGAGGTTTTTATTCTCATCTAGTCTGTGCCTGGAGGATTTTATTCATATCTAGTCTGTGCCAGGGGGTTTTTAGTCTCATCTTGTCTGTGCCAGGAGGTTTCTAGTCTAGTTTAGTGTAGTCTGTGCCTGTAGGTTTCCAGACAAATCTAGTCTGTGCCTGGAGGTTTTTAGTCTCATCTAGTCTGTCCCTGGAGGTTTTTAGTCTTATCTAGTCTGTGCCTGGAGGTTTTTAGTCTCATCTAGTCTGTGCCTGGAGGTTTTTAGTCTCATCTAGTCTGTGCCTGGAGGTTTTTAGTCTAGTCAGGTCAAGTCTGTGCCTGGAGGTTTTTATTCTGGTCTAGTGTGTGCCTGGAGGTTTTTATTCTGGTCCAGTCTGTGCCAGGAGGTTTTTATTCTGGTCTAGTTTGTGCCTGGAGGTTTTTATTCTGGTCTAGTCTGTGCCTGGAGGATTTTATTCTTATCTAGTCTCTGCCTGGGGATTTTTAGTCTCAACTTGTCTGTGCCTGGAGGTTTTTATTCTGGTCCAGTCTGTGCCTGGAGGTTTTTAATCTGGTCTAGTCTGTGCCTGGAGGTCTTTATTCTGGTCCAGTCTGTGCCAGGAGATATTTTGTCTAGGCTAGTCTGTGCCTGTCGGTTTCTAGACACGACTAGTCTTTGCCTGGAGGTTTTTAGTCTCGTCTAGTCTGTGCCTGGAGGTTTTTAGTCTCGTCTAGCCTGTGCCTGGATTTTTTTAGTCTCGTCTAGTCTGTGCCTGGAGGTTTTTAGTCACTTGAAGTCAAGTCTGTGCCTGGAGGTTTTTATTCTGGTCTAGTTTGTGCCTGGAGGTTTTTATTCTGGTCTAGTCTGTGCCTGGAGGTTTTTATTCTGGTCTAGTCTGTGCCTGGAGGTCTTTATTCTGGTCCAGTCTATGCCTGGAGGTCTTTATTCTGGTCCAGTCTGTGCCAGGAGATATTTCGTCTAGGCTAGTCTGTGCCTGTAGTTTTCTAGACATGTCTGGTCTGTGCCTGGTGGTTTTGAGTCTTGTCTAGTCTGTGCCTGGTGTTTTATACACTCAACTAGTCTGTGCCTGGAGGTTTTTAGTCTTGTCTAGTGAAGTCTGTGCCTGGAGGTTTTTATTCTGGTCTAGTTTGTGCCTGGAGGGTTTTTATTCTGGTCTAGTCTGTGCCTGGAGGTTTTTTATTCTGGTCAAGTCTGTGCCTGGAGGTTTTTTATTCTGGTCAAGTCTGTGCCTGGAGGTCTTTATTCTGGTCCAGTCTGTGCCAGGAGATATTTTGTCGAGGCTTGTCTGCGCCTGTAGGTTTTTAGACACGTCTAGTCTGTGCCTGGAGGTTTTTAGTCTCATCTAGTCTGTGCTTGGAGGTTTTTATTCTTATCTAGTCTAAGCCTTGGGGTTCTTAGTCTCATCTAGTCTGTGCCTGGAGGTTTTCAGTCTAGTCTTACCTAAGCCTGGAGGTTTTTATTCTCGTCTAGTCTGTGCCTGGATGTTTTCAGTCTAGCCTACTCTGTGCCTGTGGGTTTTCAGTCTAGTCTTGCCTAGTCTATGCCGGGAGGTTTTAAGTCTAGTCTAGTCTAGTCTATTCCGTGCCTGAAGGTGTTCAGTCTAGTCTGGTCTGTGTCTCAATTTTGTAAGTCTAGTTTTGTCTAGCCTTTTCCTGGTGGTTTTAATTCCAGTCTAGTGTGTGCCTGCTTGTTTTAATTCCAGTCTTGTTTGTGCCTGGATGTTTTAAGTCTGGTGTAGACTGTGCCTGGTGGGTTTTAGTCTAGTCTCGTCAGTGCCAGGAGCTTTTTAGTCTATTCTAGTTTGCTTGTGGAGGTTTTTATCCTAAATTAGTCTGTGGCTGGAGGTTTCTAGTCTAGTCAAGTCTATTCCTGGATGTTTTTAATCTATTCAAGTCTGTGCCTGGAGGATTTAAGTCTAGCCTAGTCTGTGCCTGGAGGTTTTTAGTCTCATCTAGTCTGTGCCTGGAGGTTTTTAGTCTCATCTAGTCTGTGCCTGGAGGTTTTTATTCTCATCTAGTCTGTGCCTGGAGGTTTTTAGTCTCATCTAGTCTGTGCCTGGAGGTTTTTAGTCTAGTCAAGTCAAGTTTGTGCCTGGAGATTTTTATTCTGGTCTAGACTGTGCCTGGAGGTTTTTATTCTGGTCTAGTCTGTGCCTGGAGGTTTTTATTCTGGTCCTGTCCGTTCCTGGAGGTATTTATTCTGGTCTAGTCTGTGCCTGGAGGTTTTTAGACATGTCTAGTCTGTTCCTGGAGGATTTTATTCTTATCTAGTCTGTGCCTGGAGGTTTTTATTCTCATCTAGTCTGTGCCTGGAGGATTTTATTCATATCTAGTCTGTGCCAGGGGGTTTTTAGTCTCATCTTGTCTGTGCCTGGAGGTTTCTAGTCTAGTTTAGTGTAGTCTGTGCCTGGAGGTTTCCAGACAAATGTAGTCTGTGCCTGGAGGTTTTTAGTCTCATCTAGTCTGTGCCTGGAGGTTTTTAGTCTCATCTAGTCTGTGCCTGGAGGTTTTTAGTCTCATCTAGTCTGTGCCTGGAGGTTTTTAGTCTCATCTAGTCTGTGCCTGGAGGTTTTTAGTCTAGTCAAGTCAAGTCTGTGCCTGGAGGTTTTTATTCTGGTCTGGTGTGTGCCTGGAGGTTTTTATTCTGGTCCAGTCTGTGCCAGGAGGTTTTTATTTTGGTCTAGTTTGTGCCTGGAGGTTTTTATTCTGGTCTAGTCTGTGCCTGGAGGATTTTATTCTTATCTAGTCTCTGCCTGGGGATTTTTAGTCTCATCTTGTCTGTGCCTGGAGGTTTTTATTCTGGTCCAGTCTGTGCCTGGAGGTTTTTATTCTGGTCTAGTCTGTGCCTGGAGGTTTCTAGACACGACTAGTCTTTGCCTGGAGGTTTTTAGTCTCGTCTAGTCTGTGCCTGGAGGTTTTTAGTCTCGTCTAGCCTGTGCCTGGATTTTTTTAGTCTCGTCTAGTCTGTGCCTGGAGGTTTTTAGTCTCATCTAGTCTGTGCCTGGAGGTTTTTAGTCTCATCTAGTCTGTGCCTGGAGGTTTTTAGTCACTTGAAGTCAAGTCTGTGCCTGGAGGTTTTTATTCTGGTCTAGTTTGTGCCTGGAGGTTTTTATTCTGGTCTAGTCTGTGCCTGGAGGTTTTTATTCTGGTCTAGTCTGTGCCTGGAGGTCTTTATTCTGGTCCAGTCTGTGCCTGGAGGTCTTTATTCTGGTTTAGTCTGTGCCAGGAGATATTTCGTCTAGGCTAGTCTGTGCCTGTAGGTTTCTAGACATGTCTGGTCTGTGCCTGGTGGTTTTGAGTCTTGTCTAGTCTGTGCCTGGTGTTTTATACACTCAACTAGTCTGTGCCTGGAGGTTTTTAGTCTTGTCTAGTGAAGTCTGTGCCTGGAGGTTTTTATTCTGGTCTAGTTTGTGCCTGGAGGGTTTTTATTCTGGTCTACTCTGTGCCTGGAGTTTTTTATTCTGGTCAAGTCTGTGCCTGGAGGTCTTTATTCTGGTCCAGTCTGTGCCAGGAGATATTTTGTCGAGGCTTGTCTGCGCCTGTAGGTTTTTAGACACGTCTAGTCTGTGCCTGGAGGATTTTAGTCTCATCTAGTCTGTGCTTGGAGGTTTTTATTCTTATCTAGTCTAAGCCTGGGGGTTCTTAGTCTCATCTAGTCTGTGCCTGGAGGTTTTCAGTCTAGTCTTACCTAAGCCTGGAGGTTTTTATTCTCGTCTAGTCTGTGCCTGGAGGTTTTCAGTCTAGCCTGCTCTGTGCCTGTGGGTTTTCAGTCTAGTCTTGCCTAGTCTATGCCGGGAGGTTTTAAGTCTAGTCTAGTCTAGTCTATTCCGTGCCTGAAGGTGTTCAGTCTAGTCTGGTCTGTGTCTCAATTTTGTAAGTCTAGTTTTGTCTAGCCTTTTCCTGGTGGTTTTAATTCCAGTCTAGTGTGTGCCTGCTTGTTTTAATTCCAGTCTTGTTTGTGCCTGGATGTTTTAAGTCTGGTGTAGACTGTGCCTGGTGGGTTTTAGTCTAGTCTCGTCAGTGCCAGGAGCTTTTGAGTCTATTCTAGTTTGCTTGTGGAGGTTTTTATCCTAAATTAGTCTGTGGCTGGAGGTTTCTAGTCTAGTCAAGTCTATTCCTGAATGTTTTTAATCTATTCAAGTCTGTGCCTGGAGGATTTAAGTCTAGTCTAGTCTGTGCCTGGAGGTTTTTAGTCACATCTAGTCTGTGCCTGGAGGCTTTTAGTCTAGTCAAGTCAAGTCTGTGCCTGTAGATTTTTATTCTGGTCTAGACTGTGCCTGGAGGTTTTTATTCTTTTCTAGTCTGTGCCTGGAGGTTTTTATTCTGGTCCTGTCCGTGCCTGGAATTATTTATTCTGGTCTAGTCTGTGCCTGTAGGTTTTTAGACATGTCTAGTCTGTGCCTGGAATTTTTTAGTCTCATCTAGTCTGTGCCTGGAGGGTTTTATTCTTATCTAGTGTGTGCCTTTGGGTTTTTAGTCTCATCTTGTCTGTGCCAGGAGGTTTCTAGTCTAGTTTAGTGTAGTCTGTGCCTGTAGGTTTCCAGACAAATCTAGTCTGTGCCTGGAGGTTTTTAGTCTCATCTAGTCTGTGCCTGGAGGTTTTTAGTCTCATCTAGTCTGTGCCTGGAGGTTTTTAGTCTCATCTAGTCTGTGCCTGGAGGTTTTTAGTCTTGTCTAGTCTGTGCCTGGAGGTTTTTAGTCTCATCTAGTCTGTGCCTGGAGGTTTTTAGTCTCATCTAGTCTGCGCCTGGAGGTTTTTAGTCTCATCTAGTCTGTGCCTGGAGGTTTTTAGTCTCATCTAGTCTGTGCCTGGAGGTTTTTATTCTAGTCAAGTCAAGTCTGTGCCTGGAGATTTTTATTCTGGTCTAGACTGTGCCTGGAGGTTTTTATTCTGGTCTAGTCTGTGCCTGGAGGTTTTTATTCTGGTCCTGTCCTTGCCTGGAGGTATTTATTCTGGTCTAGTCTGTGCCTGGAGGTTTTTAGACATGTCTAGTCTGTGCCTGGAGGATTTTATTCTTATCTAGTCTGTGCCTGGAGGTTTTTATTCTCATCTAGTCTGTGCCTGGAGGATTTTATTCATATCTAGTCTGTGCCAGGGGGTTTTTAGTCTCATCTTGTCTGTGCCTGGAGGTTTTCTAGTCTAGTTTAGTGTAGTCTGTGCCTGTAGGTATCCAGACAAATCTAGTCTGTGCCTGGAGGTTTTTAGTCTCATCTAGTCTGTGCCTGGATGTTTTTAGTCTCATCTAGTCTGTGCCTGGAGGTTTTTAGTCTCATCTAGTCTGTGCCTGGAGGTTTTTAGTCTCATCTAGTCTGTGCCTGGAGGTTTTTAGTCTAGTCTAGTCAAGTCTGTGCCTGGAGGTTTTTATTCTGGTCTAGTGTGTGCCTGGAGGTTTTTATTCTGGTCCAGTCTGTGCCAGGAGGTTTTTATTCTGGTCTAGTTTGTGCCTGGAGGTTTTTATTCTGGTCTAGTTTGTGCCTGGAGGATTTTATTCTTATCTAGTCTCTGCCTGGGGATTTTTAGTCTCATCTTGTCTGTGCCTGGAGGTTTTTATTCTGGTCCAGTCTGTGCCTGGAGGTTTTTATTCTGGTCTAGTCTGTGCCTGGAGGTCTTTATTCTGGTCCAGTCTGTGCCAGGAGATATTTTGTCTAGGCTAGTCTGTGCCTGTAGGTTTCTAGACACGACTAGTCTTTGCCTGGAGGTTTTTAGTCTTGTCTAGTCTGTGCCTGGAGGTTTTTAGTCTCGTCTAGCCTGTGCCTGGATTTTTATAGTCTCGTCTAGTCTGTGCCTGGAGGTTTTTAGTCTCATCTAGTCTGTGCCTGGAGGTTTTTAGTCTCATCTAGTCTGTGCCTGGAGGTTTTTAGTCTCGTCTAGTCTTTTCCTGGTGGTTTTTAGTCTAGTCTAGTCAAGTCTGTGCCTGGAGGTTTTTATTCTGGTCTAGCCTGTGCCTGGTGGGTTTTTATTCTGGTCTAGACTGTGCCTGGAGGTTTTTATTCTGGTCTAGTCTGTGCCTGGAATTTTTTAGTCTCATCTAGTCTGTGCCTGGAGGTTTTTAGTCTCCTCTAGTCTGTGCCTGGAGGTTTTTATTCTGGTCTAGTGTGTGCCTGGAGTTTTTTAGTCTCATCAAGTCTTTGCCTGGAGGTTTTTAGTCTCATCTAGTCTGTGCCTGGAGGTTTTTAATCTCATCTAGTCTGTGCCTGGAGGTTTTTATTCTCATCTAGTCTGTGCCTGGATGTTTTTAGTCTCGTCTAGTCTGTGCCTGGAGGTTTTTAGTCTCATCTAGTCTGTGCCTGGAGGTTTTTATTCTGGTCTAGTCTGTGCCTGGAGGTTTTTATTCTGGTCTAGTCTGTGCCTGTAGGTTTTTAGACATGTCTAGTCTGTGCCTGGAATTTTTTAGTCTCGTCTAGTCTGTGCCTGGAGGTTTTTAATCTCATCTAGTCTGTTCCTGGAGGGTTTTATTCTTATCTAGTCTGTGCCTGGGGGTTTTTAGTCTCATCTTGTCTGTGCCTGGAGGTTTCTAGTCTAGTTTAGTGTAGTCTGTGCCTGTAGGTTTCCAGACAAATCTAGTCTGTGCCTAGAGGTTTTTAGTCTCATCTAGTCTGTGCCTGGAGGTTTTTAGTCTCATCTAGTCTGTTCCTGGAGGTTTTTAGTCTCATCTAGTCTGTGCCTGGAGGTTTTTAGTCTCATCTAGTCTGTGCCTGGAGGTTTTTAGTCTAGCCAAGTCAAGTCTGTGCCTGGAGGGCTTTATTCTGGTCTAGTCTGTGCCTGGAGGTTTTTAGTCTCGTCTAGTCTGTTCCTGGAGGTTTTTAGTCTAGTCTAGTCAAGTCTGTGCCTGGAGGTTTTTAGTCTGGTCTAGTCTGTGCCTGGAGGGTATTTATTCTGGTCTAGTCTGTGCCTGGAGGTTTTTAGTCTCATCTAGTCTGTGCCTGGAGGTTTTTAGTCTAGTCAAGTCAAGTCTGTGCCTGGAGGTTTTTATTCTGGTCTAGTTTGTGCCTGGAGGTTTTTATTCTGGTCTAGTCTGTGCCTGGAGGTTTTTATTCTGGTCTAGTCTGTGCCTGGAGGTCTTTATTCTGGTCCAGTCTGTGCCTGGCGGTCTTTATTCTGGTCCAGTCTGTGCCAGGAGATATTTCGTCTAGGCTAGTCTGTGCCTGTATTTTTCTAGACATGTCTGGTCTGTGCCTGGTGGTTTTGAGTCTTGTCTAGTCTGTGCCTGGTGTTTTATTCACTCACCTAGTCTGTGCCTGGGGGTTTTTAGTCTTGTCTAGTGAAGTCTGTGCCTGGAGGTTTTTAGTCTCATCTAGTCTGTGATTGGAGGTTTTTTGTCTCATCAAGTCTGTGCCTGGAGGTTTTTAGTCTCGTCTAGTCTGTGCCTGGAGGTTTTTAGTCTCATCTAGTCTGTGCCTGGAGGTTTTTAGTCTCGTCTAGTCTGTGCCTGGAGGTTTTTAGTCTCGTCCAGTCTGTTCCTGGAGGTTTTTAGTCTAGTCTAGTCAAGTCTGTGCCTGGAGCTTTTTAGTCTGGTCTAGTCTGTGCCTGGAGGGTATTTATTCTGGTCTAGTCTGTGCCTGGTGGTTTTTATTCTCATCTGGTCTGTTCCTGCAGGTTTTTATTCCTATCTAGTCTGTGCCAGGAGGTATTTTGTCTGGGCTAGTCTGTGCCTGTAGGTTTTTGGACACATCTAGTCTGTGCCTGGAGGTTTTTAGTCTCATCTAGTCTGTGCCTGGAGGTTTTTAGTCTCGTCTAGTGTGTGCCTGGAAGTTTTTAGTCACATCTAGTCTGTGCCTGGAGGTTTTTAGTCTAGTCAAGTCAAGTCTGTGCCTGGAGATTTTTATTCTAGTCTAGACTGTGCCTGGAGGTTTTTATTCTGGTCTAGTCTGTGCCTGGAGGTTTTTATTCTGGTCCTGTCCGTGCCTGGAGGTATTTATTCTGGTCTAGTCTGTGCCTGGAGGTTTTTAGACATGTCTAGTCTGTGCCTGGAGGATTTTATTCTTATCTAGTCTGTGCCTGGAGGTTTTTAGTCTCATCTAGTCTGTGCCTGGAGGATTTTATTCATATCTAGTCTGTGCCTGGGGGTTTTTAGTCTCATCTTGTCTGTGCCTGGAGGTTTCTAGTCTAGTTTAGTGTAGTCTGTGCCTGTAGGTTTCCAGACAAATCTAGTCTGTGCCTGGAGGTTTTTAGTCTCATCTAGTCTGTGCCTGGAGGTCTTTAGTCTCATCTAGTCTGTGCCTGGAGGTTTTTAGTCTCGTCTAGTCTGTGCCTGGAGGTTTTTAGTCTTGTCTAGTCTGTTCCTGGAGGTTTTTAGTCTCGTCAAGTCTGTGCCTGGAGGTTTTTATTCTGGTCTAGTCTGTGCCTGGAGGTTTTTAGTCTAGTCTAGTCAAGTCTGTGCCTGGAGGTTTTTATTCTGGTCTAGTTTGTGCCTGGAGGGTTTTTATTCTGGTCTAGTCTGTGCCTGGTGGTTTTTAGTCTCATCTGGTCTGTTCCTGGAGGTTTTTATTCTTATCTAGTCTGTGCCAGGAGATATTTTGTCTAGGCTAGTCTGTGCCTGTAGGTTTTTAGACACATCTAGTCTGTGCCTGGATGTTTTTAGTCTCGTCTAGTCTTTGCCTGGAGGTTTTTAGTCTAGTCAAGTCAAGTCTGTGCCTGGAGGTTTTTATTCTGGTCTAGTCTGTGCCTGGAGGTTTTTATTCTGGTCCAGTCTGTGCCTGGAGGTTTTTATTCTGGTCTAGTCTGTGCCTGTAGGTTTTTAGACATGTCTAGTCTGTGCCTGGAATTTTTTAGTCTCATCTAGTCTGTGCCTGGAGGTTTTTAGTCTCATCTTGTCTGTGCCTTAAGGATTTTATTCTTAACTAGTCTGTGCCTGGAGGTTTTTAGTCTCATCTAGTCTGTGCCTGGAGGTTTTTAGTCTCGTCTAGTCTGTTCCTGGAGGTTCTTAGTCTAGTCTAGTCAAGTCTGTGCCTTGAGGTTTTTATTCTGGTCTAGTCTGTGCCTGGTGGGTTTTTATTCTGGTCTAGACTGTGCCTGGAGGTTTTTATTCTGGTCTAGTCTGTGCCTGGAATTTTTTAGTCTCATCTAGTCTGTGCCTGGAGGCTTTTAGTCTCCTCTAGTCTGTGCCTGGAGGTTTTTATTCTGGTCTAGTGTGTGCCTGGAGTTTTTTAGTCTCATCAAGTCTTTGCCTGGAGGTTTTTAGTCTCATCTAGTCTGTGCCTGGAGGTTTTTAATCTCATCTAGTCTGTGCCTGGAGGTTTTTAGTCTCATCTAGTCTGTGCTTGGATGTTTTTAGTCTCGTCTAGTCTGTGCCTGGAGGTTTTTAGTCTCATCTAGTCTGTGCCTGGAGGTTTTTATTCTGGTCTAGTCTGTGCCTGGAGGTTTTTATTCTGGTCTAGTCTGTGCCTGTAGGTTTTTAGACATGTCTAGTCTGTGCCTGGAATTTTTTAGTCTCGTCTTGTCTGTGCCTGGAGGTTTTTAGTCTCATCTAGTCTGTTCCTGGAGGGTTTTATTCTTATCTAGTCTGTGCCTGGGGGTTTTTAGTCTCATCTTGTCTGTGCCTGGAGGTTTCTAGTCTAGTTTAGTGTAGTCTGTGCCTGTAGGTTTCCAGACAAATCTAGTCTGTGCCTGGAGGTTTTTAGTCTCATCTAGTCTGTGCCTGGAGGTTTTTATTCTGGTCTAGTGTGTGCCTGGAGTTTTTTAGTCTCATCAAGTCTTTGCCTGGAGGTTTTTAGTCTCATCTAGTCTGTGCCTGGAGGTTTTTAATCTCATCTAGTCTGTGCCTGGAGGTTTTTAGTCTCGTCTAGTCTGTGCCTGGATGTTTTTAGTCTCGTCTAGTCTGTGCCTGGAGGTTTTTAGTCTCGTCTAGTCTGTGCCTGGAGGTTTTTATTCTGGTCTAGTCTGTGCCTGGAGGTTTTTATTCTGGTCTAGTCTGTGCCTGTAGGTTTTTAGACATGTCTAGTCTGTGCCTGGAATTTTTTAGTCTCGTCTAGTCTGTGCCTGGAGGTTTTTAGTCTCATCTAGTCTGTTCCTGGAGGGTTTTATTCTTATCTAGTCTGTGCCTGGGGGTTTTTAGTCTCATCTTGTCTGTGCCTGGAGGTTTCTAGTCTAGTTTAGTGTAGTCTGTGCCTGTAGGTTTCCAGACAAATCTAGTCTGTGCCTAGAGGTTTTTAGTCTCATCTAGTCTGTGCCTGGAGGTTTTTAGTCTCATCTAGTCTGTGCCTGGAGGTTTTTAGTCTCATCTAGTCTGTGCCTGGAGGTTTTTAGTCTCATCTAGTCTGTGCCTGGAGGTTTTTAGTCTAGCCAAGTCAAGTCTGTGCCTGGAGGTTTTTATTCTGGTCTAGTGTGTGCCTGGATGTTTTTATTCTGGTCCAGTCTGTGCCTGGAGGTTTTTATTCTGGTCTAGTCTGTGCCTGTAGGTTTTTAGACATGTCTAGTCTGTGCCTGGAATTTTTTAGTCTCATCTAGTCTGTGCCTGGAGGTTTTTAGTCTCATCTTGTCTGTGCCTTAAGGATTTTATTCTTAACTAGTCTGTGCCTGGAGGTTTTTAATCTCATCTAGTCTGTGCCTGGAGGTTTTTAGTCTCATCTAGTCTGTGCTTGGATGTTTTTAGTCTCGTCTAGTCTGTGCCTGGAGGTTTTTAGTCTCATCTAGTCTGTGCCTGGAGGTTTTTATTCTGGTCTAGTCTGTGCCTGGAGGTTTTTATTCTGGTCTAGTCTGTGCCTGTAGGTTTTTAGACATGTCTAGTCTGTGCCTGGAATTTTTTAGTCTCGTCTTGTCTGTGCCTGGAGGTTTTTAGTCTCATCTAGTCTGTTCCTGGAGGGTTTTATTCTTATCTAGTCTGTGCCTGGGGGTTTTTAGTCTCATCTTGTCTGTGCCTGGAGGTTTCTAGTCTAGTTTAGTGTAGTCTGTGCCTGTAGGTTTCCAGACAAATCTAGTCTGTGCCTGGAGGTTTTTAGTCTCATCTAGTCTGTGCCTGGAGGTTTTTATTCTGGTCTAGTGTGTGCCTGGAGTTTTTTAGTCTCATCAAGTCTTTGCCTGGAGGTTTTTAGTCTCATCTAGTCTGTGCCTGGAGGTTTTTAATCTCATCTAGTCTGTGCCTGGAGGTTTTTAGTCTCGTCTAGTCTGTGCCTGGATGTTTTTAGTCTCGTCTAGTCTGTGCCTGGAGGTTTTTAGTCTCGTCTAGTCTGTGCCTGGAGGTTTTTATTCTGGTCTAGTCTGTGCCTGGAGGTTTTTATTCTGGTCTAGTCTGTGCCTGTAGGTTTTTAGACATGTCTAGTCTGTGCCTGGAATTTTTTAGTCTCGTCTAGTCTGTGCCTGGAGGTTTTTAGTCTCATCTAGTCTGTTCCTGGAGGGTTTTATTCTTATCTAGTCTGTGCCTGGGGGTTTTTATTCTCATCTTGTCTGTGCCTGGAGGTTTCTAGTCTAGTTTAGTGTAGTCTGTGCCTGTAGGTTTCCAGACAAATCTAGTCTGTGCCTAGAGGTTTTTAGTCTCATCTAGTCTGTGCCTGGAGGTTTTTAGTCTCATCTAGTCTGTTCCTGGAGGTTTTTAGTCTCATCTAGTCTGTGCCTGGAGGTTTTTAGTCTCATCTAGTCTGTGCCTGGAGGTTTTTAGTCTAGCCAAGTCAAGTCTGTGCCTGGAGGTTTTTATTCTGGTCTAGTGTGTGCCTGGATGTTTTTATTCTGGTCCAGTCTGTGCCTGGAGGTTTTTATTCTGGTCTAGTCTGTGCCTGTAGGTTTTTAGACATGTCTAGTCTGTGCCTGGAATTTTTTAGTCTCATCTAGTCTGTGCCTGGAGGTTTTTAGTCTCATCTTGTCTGTGCCTTAAGGATTTTATTCTTAACTAGTCTGTGCCTGGAGGTTTTTAGTCTCATCTAGTCTGTGCCTGGAGGTTTTTAGTCTCGTCTAGTCTGTTCCTGGAGGTTTTTAGTCTAGTCTAGTCAAGTCTGTGCCTGGAGGTTTTTATTCTGGTCTAGTCTGTGCCTGGTGGGTTTTTATTCTGGTCTAGACTGTGCCTGGAGGTTTTTATTCTTGTCTAGTCTGTGCCTGGAATTTTTTAGTCTCATCTAGTCTGTGCCTGGAGGTTTTTAGTCTCCTCTAGTCTGTGCCTGGAGGTTTTTATTCTGGTCTAGTGTGTGCCTGGAGTTTTTTAGTCTCATCAAGTCTTTGCCTGGAGGTTTTTAGTCTCATCTAGTCTGTGCCTGGAGGTTTTTAATCTCATCTAGTCTGTGCCTGGAGGTTTTTAGTCTCATCTAGTCTGTGCCTGGATGTTTTTAGTCTCGTCTAGTCTGTGCCTGGAGGTTTTTAGTCTCATCTAGTCTGTGCCTGGAGGTTTTTATTCTGGTCTAGTCTGTGCCTGGAGGTTTTTATTCTGGTCTAGTCTGTGCCTGTAGGTTTTTAGACATGTCTAGTCTGTGCCTGGAATTTTTTAGTCTCGTCTAGTCTGTGCCTGGAGGTTTTTAATCTCATCTAGTCTGTTCCTGGAGGGTTTTATTCTTATCTAGTCTGTGCCTGGGGGTTTTTAGTCTCATCTTGTCTGTGCCTGGAGGTTTCTAGTCTAGTTTAGTGTAGTCTGTGCCTGTAGGTTTCCAGACAAATCTAGTCTGTGCCTAGAGGTTTTTAGTCTCATCTAGTCTGTGCCTGGAGGTTTTTAGTCTCATCTAGTCTGTTCCTGGAGGTTTTTAGTCTCATCTAGTCTGTGCCTGGAGGTTTTTAGACTCATCTAGTCTGTGCCTGGAGGTTTTTAGTCTAGCCAAGTCAAGTCTGTGCCTGGAGGGCTTTATTCTGGTCTAGTCTGTGCCTGGAGGTTTTTAGTCTCGTCTAGTCTGTTCCTGGAGGTTTTTAGTCTAGTCTAGTCAAGTCTGTGCCTGGAGGTTTTTAGTCTGGTCTAGTCTGTGCCTGGAGGGTATTTATTCTGGTCTAGTCTGTGCCTGGAGGTTTTTATTCTGGTCTAGTCTGTGCCTGGAGGTTTTTAGTCTAGTCAAGTCAAGTCTGTGCCTGGAGGTTTTTATTCTGGTCTAGTTTGTGCCTGGAGGTTTTTATTCTGGTCTAGTCTGTGCCTGGAGGTTTTTATTCTGGTCTAGTCTGTGCCTGGAGGTCTTTATTCTGGTCCAGTCTGTGCCTGGCGGTCTTTATTCTGGTCCAGTCTGTGCCAGGAGATATTTCGTCTAGGCTAGTCTGTGCCTGTATTTTTCTAGACATGTCTGGTCTGTGCCTGGTGGTTTTGAGTCTTGTCTAGTCTGTGCCTGGTGTTTTATTCACTCACCTAGTCTGTGCCTGGGGGTTTTTAGTCTTGTCTAGTGAAGTCTGTGCCTGGAGGTTTTTAGTCTCATCTAGTCTGTGATTGGAGGTTTTTTGTCTCATCAAGTCTGTGCCTGGAGGTTTTTAGTCTCGTCTAGTCTGTGCCTGGAGGTTTTTAGTCTCATCTAGTCTGTGCCTGGAGGTTTTTAGTCTCGTCTAGTCTGTGCCTGGAGGTTTTTAGTCTCGTCCAGTCTGTTCCTGGAGGTTTTTAGTCTAGTCTAGTCAAGTCTGTGCCTGGAGCTTTTTAGTCTGGTCTAGTCTGTGCCTGGAGGGTATTTATTCTGGTCTAGTCTGTGCCTGGTGGTTTTTATTCTCATCTGGTCTGTTCCTGCAGGTTTTTATTCCTATCTAGTCTGTGCCAGGAGGTATTTTGTCTGGGCTAGTCTGTGCCTGTAGGTTTTTGGACACATCTAGTCTGTGCCTGGAGGTTTTTAGTCTCATCTAGTCTGTGCCTGGAGGTTTTTAGTCTCGTCTAGTGTGTGCCTGGAAGTTTTTAGTCACATCTAGTCTGTGCCTGGAGGTTTTTAGTCTAGTCAAGTCAAGTCTGTGCCTGGAGATTTTTATTCTAGTCTAGACTGTGCCTGGAGGTTTTTATTCTGGTCTAGTCTGTGCCTGGAGGTTTTTATTCTGGTCCTGTCCGTGCCTGGAGGTATTTATTCTGGTCTAGTCTGTGCCTGGAGGTTTTTAGACATGTCTAGTCTGTGCCTGGAGGATTTTATTCTTATCTAGTCTGTGCCTGGAGGTTTTTAGTCTCATCTAGTCTGTGCCTGGAGGATTTTATTCATATCTAGTCTGTGCCTGGGGGTTTTTAGTCTCATCTTGTCTGTGCCTGGAGGTTTCTAGTCTAGTTTAGTGTAGTCTGTGCCTGTAGGTTTCCAGACAAATCTAGTCTGTGCCTGGAGGTTTTTAGTCTCATCTAGTCTGTGCCTGGAGGTTTTTAGTCTCATCTAGTCTGTGCCTGGAGGTTTTTAGTCTCGTCTAGTCTGTGCCTGGAGGTTTTTAGTCTCGTCTAGTCTGTGCCTGGAGGTTTTTAGTCTTGTCTAGTCTGTTCCTGGAGGTTTTTAGTCTCGTCAAGTCTGTGCCTGGAGGTTTTTATTCTGGTCTAGTCTGTGCCTGGAGGTTTTTAGTCTAGTCTAGTCAAGTCTGTGCCTGGAGGTTTTTATTCTGGTCTAGTTTGTGCCTGGAGGGTTTTTATTCTGGTCTAGTCTGTGCCTGGTGGTTTTTAGTCTCATCTGGTCTGTTCCTGGAGGTTTTTATTCTTATCTAGTCTGTGCCAGGAGATATTTTGTCTAGGCTAGTCTGTGCCTGTAGGTTTTTAGACACATCTAGTCTGTGCCTGGATGTTTTTAGTCTCGTCTAGTCTTTGCCTGGAGGTTTTTAGTCTAGTCAAGTCAAGTCTGTGCCTGGAGGTTTTTATTCTGGTCTAGTCTGTGCCTGGAGGTTTTTATTCTGGTCCAGTCTGTGCCTGGAGGTTTTTATTCTGGTCTAGTCTGTGCCTGTAGGTTTTTAGACATGTCTAGTCTGTGCCTGGAATTTTTTAGTCTCATCTAGTCTGTGCCTGGAGGTTTTTAGTCTCCTCTAGTCTGTGCCTGGAGGTTTTTATTCTGGTCTAGTGTGTGCCTGGAGTTTTTTAGTCTCATCAAGTCTTTGCCTGGAGGTTTTTAGTCTCATCTAGTCTGTGCCTGGAGGTTTTTAATCTCATCTAGTCTGTGCCTGGAGGTTTTTAGTCTCATCTAGTCTGTGCTTGGCTGTTTTTAGTCTCGTCTAGTCTGTGCCTGGAGGTTTTTAGTCTCATCTAGTCTGTGCCTGGAGGTTTTTATTCTGGTCTAGTCTGTGCCTGGAGGTTTTTATTCTGGTCTAGTCTGTGCCTGTAGGTTTTTAGACATGTCTAGTCTGTGCCTGGAATTTTTTAGTCTCGTCTTGTCTGTGCCTGGAGGTTTTTAGTCTCATCTAGTCTGTTCCTGAGGGTTTTATTCTTATCTAGTCTGTGCCTGGGGGTTTTTAGTCTCATCTTGTCTGTGCCTGGAGGTTTCTAGTCTAGTTTAGTGTAGTCTGTGCCTGTAGGTTTCCAGACAAATCTAGTCTGTGCCTGGAGGTTTTTAGTCTCATCTAGTCTGTGCCTGGAGGTTTTTAGTCTCATCTAGTCTGTTCCTGGAGGTTTTTAGTCTCATCTAGTCTGTGCCTGGAGGTTTTTAGTCTCATCTAGTCTGTGCCTGGAGGTTTTTAGTCTAGCCAAGTCAAGTCTGTGCCTGGAGGTTTTTATTCTGGTCTAGTCTGTGCCTGGAGGTTTTTATTCTGGTCCAGTCTGTGCCTGGAGGTTTTTATTCTGGTCTAGTCTGTGCCTGTAGGTTTTTAGAAATGTCTAGTCTGTGCCTGGAATTTTTTAGTCTCATCTAGTCTGTGCCTGGAGGTTTTTAGTCTCATCTTGTCTGTGCCTTAAGGATTTTATTCTTAACTAGTCTGTGCCTGGAGGTTTTTAGTCTCATCTAGTCTGTGCCTGGAGGTTTTTAGTCTCGTCTAGTCTGTTCCTGGAGGTTTTTAGTCTAGTCTAGTCAAGTCTGTGCCTGGAGGTTTTTAGTCTCGTCTAGTTTGTGCCTGGTTGGCTTTTATTCTGGTCTAGTCTGTGCCTGGAGGTTTTTATTCTGGTCTAGTCTGTGCCTGGAATTTTTTAGTCTCATCTAGTCTGTGCCTGGAGGTTTTTAATCTCGTCTAGTCTGTGCCTGGAGGTTTTTAGTCTCATCTAGTCTGTGCCTGGATGTTTTTAGTCTCGTCTAGTCTGTGCCTGGAGGTTTTTAGTCTCATCTAGTCTGTGCCTGGAGGTTTTTATTCTGGTCTAGTCTGTGCCTGGAGGTTTTTATTCTGGTCTAGTCTGTGCCTGTAGGTTTTTAGACATGTCTAGTCTGTGCCTGGAATTTTTTAGTCTCGTCTAGTCTGTGCCTGGAGGTTTTTAGTCTCATCTAGTCTGTTCCTGGTGGGTTTTATTCTTATCTAGTCTGTGCCTGGGGGTTTTTAGTCTCATCTTGTCTGTGCCTGGAGGTTTCTAGTCTAGTTTAGTGTAGTCTGTGCCTGGAGGTTTTTAGTCTCATCTAGTCTGTGCCTGGAGGTTTTTAGTCTCATCTTGTCTGTGCCTGGAGGTTTTTAGTCTCATCTAGTCTGTTCCTGGAGGTTTTTAGTCTCATCTAGTCTGTGCCTGGAGGTTTTTAGTCTCATCTAGTCTGTGCCTGGAGGTTTTTAGTCTAGTCAAGTCAAGTCTGTGCCTGGAGGGCTTTATTCTGGTCTAGTCTGTGCCTGGAGGTTTTTAGTCTCGTCTTGTCTGTTCCTGGAGGTTTTTAATCTAGTCTAGTCAAGTCTGTGCCTGGGGGTTTTTAGTCTGGTCTAGTCTGTGCCTGGAGGGTATTTATTCTGGTCTAGTCTGTGCCTGGTGGTTTTTAGTCTCATCTGGTCTGTTCCTGCAGGTTTTTAGTCTCATCTAGTCTGTGCCAGGAGGTATTTTGTCTGGGCTAGTCTGTGCCTGTAGGTTTTTGGACACATCTAGTCTGTGCCTGGAGGTTTTTAGTCTCGTCTAGTCTGTGCCTGGAGGTTTTTAGTCTAGTCAAGTCAAGTCTGTGCCTGGAGATTTTTATTCTGGTCTAGTCTGTGCCTGGTGGTTTTTAGTCTCATCTGGTCTGTTCCTGGAGGTTTTTATTCTTATCTAGTCTGTGCCAGGAGATATTTTGTCTAGGCTAGTCTGTGCCTGTAGGTTTTTAGACACATCTAGTCTGTGCCTGGATGTTTTTAGTCTCGTCTAGTCTTTGCCTGGAGGTTTTTAGTCTAGTCAAGTCAAGTCTGTGCCTGGAGGTTTTTATTCTGGTCTAGTCTGTGCCTGGAGGTTTTTATTCTGGTCCAGTCTGTGCCTGGAGGTTTTTATTCTGGTCTAGTCTGTGCCTGTAGGTTTTTAGACATGTCTAGTCTGTGCCTGGAATTTTTTAGTCTCATCTAGTCTGTGCCTGGAGGTTTTTAATCTCATCTTGTCTGTGCCTTAAGGATTTTATTCTTAACTAGTCTGTGCCTGGAGGTTTTTAGTCTCATCTAGTCTGTTCCTGGAGGGTTTTATTCTTATCTAGTCTGTGCCTGGGGGTTTTTAGTCTCATCTTGTCTGTGCCTGGAGGTTTCTAGTCTAGTTTAGTGTAGTCTGTGCCTGTAGGTTTCCAGACAAATCTAGTCTGTGCCTAGAGGT
Source organism: Myiopsitta monachus (assembly GCA_017639245.1). Classification (NCBI taxonomy): domain Eukaryota; kingdom Metazoa; phylum Chordata; class Aves; order Psittaciformes; family Psittacidae; genus Myiopsitta; species Myiopsitta monachus. The sequence goes on along the minus strand of JAESHU010000211.1, from coordinate 28,845 downwards.
TTTTAGTCTCATCTAGTCTGTGCCTGGAGGTTTTTAGTCTCATCTAGTCTGTTCCTGGAGGTTTTTAGTCTCATCTAGTCTGTGCCTGGAGGTTTTTAGTCTCATCTAGTCTGTGCCTGGAGGTTTTTAGTCTAGCCAAGTCAAGTCTGTGCCTGGAGGTTTTTATTCTGGTCTAGTGTGTGCCTGGATGTTTTTATTCTGGTCCAGTCTGTGCCTGGAGGTTTTTATTCTGGTCTAGTCTGTGCCTGTAGGTTTTTAGACATGTCTAGTCTGTGCCTGGAATTTTTTAGTCTCATCTAGTCTGTGCCTGGAGGTTTTTAGTCTCATCTTGTCTGTGCCTTAAGGATTTTATTCTTAACTAGTCTGTGCCTGGAGGTTTTTAGTCTCATCTAGTCTGTGCCTGGAGGTTTTTAGTCTCATCTTGTCTGTGCCTTAAGGATTTTATTCTTAACTAGTCTGTGCCTGGAGGTTTTTAGTCTCATCTAGTCTGTGCCTGGAGGTTTTTAGTCTCGTCTAGTCTGTTCCTGGAGGTTTTTAGTCTAGTCTAGTCAAGTCTGTGCCTGGAGGTTTTTATTCTGGTCTAGTCTGTGCCTGGTGGGTTTTTATTCTGGTCTAGACTGTGCCTGGAGGTTTTTATTCTTGTCTAGTCTGTGCCTGGAATTTTTTAGTCTCATCTAGTCTGTGCCTGGAGGTTTTTAGTCTCCTCTAGTCTGTGCCTGGAGGTTTTTATTCTGGTCTAGTGTGTGCCTGGAGTTTTTTAGTCTCATCAAGTCTTTGCCTGGAGGTTTTTAGTCTCATCTAGTCTGTGCCTGGAGGTTTTTAATCTCATCTAGTCTGTGCCTGGAGGTTTTTAGTCTCATCTAGTCTGTGCCTGGATGTTTTTAGTCTCGTCTAGTCTGTGCCTGGAGGTTTTTAGTCTCATCTAGTCTGTGCCTGGAGGTTTTTATTCTGGTCTAGTCTGTGCCTGGAGGTTTTTATTCTGGTCTAGTCTGTGCCTGTAGGTTTTTAGACATGTCTAGTCTGTGCCTGGAATTTTTTAGTCTCGTCTAGTCTGTGCCTGGAGGTTTTTAATCTCATCTAGTCTGTTCCTGGAGGGTTTTATTCTTATCTAGTCTGTGCCTGGGGGTTTTTAGTCTCATCTTGTCTGTGCCTGGAGGTTTCTAGTCTAGTTTAGTGTAGTCTGTGCCTGTAGGTTTCCAGACAAATCTAGTCTGTGCCTAGAGGTTTTTAGTCTCATCTAGTCTGTGCCTGGAGGTTTTTAGTCTCATCTAGTCTGTTCCTGGAGGTTTTTAGTCTCATCTAGTCTGTGCCTGGAGGTTTTTAGACTCATCTAGTCTGTGCCTGGAGGTTTTTAGTCTAGCCAAGTCAAGTCTGTGCCTGGAGGGCTTTATTCTGGTCTAGTCTGTGCCTGGAGGTTTTTAGTCTCGTCTAGTCTGTTCCTGGAGGTTTTTAGTCTAGTCTAGTCAAGTCTGTGCCTGGAGGTTTTTAGTCTGGTCTAGTCTGTGCCTGGAGGGTATTTATTCTGGTCTAGTCTGTGCCTGGAGGTTTTTATTCTGGTCTAGTCTGTGCCTGGAGGTTTTTAGTCTAGTCAAGTCAAGTCTGTGCCTGGAGGTTTTTATTCTGGTCTAGTTTGTGCCTGGAGGTTTTTATTCTGGTCTAGTCTGTGCCTGGAGGTTTTTATTCTGGTCTAGTCTGTGCCTGGAGGTCTTTATTCTGGTCCAGTCTGTGCCTGGCGGTCTTTATTCTGGTCCAGTCTGTGCCAGGAGATATTTCGTCTAGGCTAGTCTGTGCCTGTATTTTTCTAGACATGTCTGGTCTGTGCCTGGTGGTTTTGAGTCTTGTCTAGTCTGTGCCTGGTGTTTTATTCACTCACCTAGTCTGTGCCTGGGGGTTTTTAGTCTTGTCTAGTGAAGTCTGTGCCTGGAGGTTTTTAGTCTCATCTAGTCTGTGATTGGAGGTTTTTTGTCTCATCAAGTCTGTGCCTGGAGGTTTTTAGTCTCGTCTAGTCTGTGCCTGGAGGTTTTTAGTCTCATCTAGTCTGTGCCTGGAGGTTTTTAGTCTCGTCTAGTCTGTGCCTGGAGGTTTTTAGTCTCGTCCAGTCTGTTCCTGGAGGTTTTTAGTCTAGTCTAGTCAAGTCTGTGCCTGGAGCTTTTTAGTCTGGTCTAGTCTGTGCCTGGAGGGTATTTATTCTGGTCTAGTCTGTGCCTGGTGGTTTTTATTCTCATCTGGTCTGTTCCTGCAGGTTTTTATTCCTATCTAGTCTGTGCCAGGAGGTATTTTGTCTGGGCTAGTCTGTGCCTGTAGGTTTTTGGACACATCTAGTCTGTGCCTGGAGGTTTTTAGTCTCATCTAGTCTGTGCCTGGAGGTTTTTAGTCTCGTCTAGTGTGTGCCTGGAAGTTTTTAGTCACATCTAGTCTGTGCCTGGAGGTTTTTAGTCTAGTCAAGTCAAGTCTGTGCCTGGAGATTTTTATTCTAGTCTAGACTGTGCCTGGAGGTTTTTATTCTGGTCTAGTCTGTGCCTGGAGGTTTTTATTCTGGTCCTGTCCGTGCCTGGAGGTATTTATTCTGGTCTAGTCTGTGCCTGGAGGTTTTTAGACATGTCTAGTCTGTGCCTGGAGGATTTTATTCTTATCTAGTCTGTGCCTGGAGGTTTTTAGTCTCATCTAGTCTGTGCCTGGAGGATTTTATTCATATCTAGTCTGTGCCTGGGGGTTTTTAGTCTCATCTTGTCTGTGCCTGGAGGTTTCTAGTCTAGTTTAGTGTAGTCTGTGCCTGTAGGTTTCCAGACAAATCTAGTCTGTGCCTGGAGGTTTTTAGTCTCATCTAGTCTGTGCCTGGAGGTTTTTAGTCTCATCTAGTCTGTGCCTGGAGGTTTTTAGTCTCGTCTAGTCTGTGCCTGGAGGTTTTTAGTCTTGTCTAGTCTGTTCCTGGAGGTTTTTAGTCTCGTCAAGTCTGTGCCTGGAGGTTTTTATTCTGGTCTAGTCTGTGCCTGGAGGTTTTTAGTCTAGTCTAGTCAAGTCTGTGCCTGGAGGTTTTTATTCTGGTCTAGTTTGTGCCTGGAGGGTTTTTATTCTGGTCTAGTCTGTGCCTGGTGGTTTTTAGTCTCATCTGGTCTGTTCCTGGAGGTTTTTATTCTTATCTAGTCTGTGCCAGGAGATATTTTGTCTAGGCTAGTCTGTGCCTGTAGGTTTTTAGACACATCTAGTCTGTGCCTGGATGTTTTTAGTCTCGTCTAGTCTTTGCCTGGAGGTTTTTAGTCTAGTCAAGTCAAGTCTGTGCCTGGAGGTTTTTATTCTGGTCTAGTCTGTGCCTGGAGGTTTTTATTCTGGTCCAGTCTGTGCCTGGAGGTTTTTATTCTGGTCTAGTCTGTGCCTGTAGGTTTTTAGACATGTCTAGTCTGTGCCTGGAATTTTTTAGTCTCATCTAGTCTGTGCCTGGAGGTTTTTAGTCTCCTCTAGTCTGTGCCTGGAGGTTTTTATTCTGGTCTAGTGTGTGCCTGGAGTTTTTTAGTCTCATCAAGTCTTTGCCTGGAGGTTTTTAGTCTCATCTAGTCTGTGCCTGGAGGTTTTTAATCTCATCTAGTCTGTGCCTGGAGGTTTTTAGTCTCATCTAGTCTGTGCTTGGCTGTTTTTAGTCTCGTCTAGTCTGTGCCTGGAGGTTTTTAGTCTCATCTAGTCTGTGCCTGGAGGTTTTTATTCTGGTCTAGTCTGTGCCTGGAGGTTTTTATTCTGGTCTAGTCTGTGCCTGTAGGTTTTTAGACATGTCTAGTCTGTGCCTGGAATTTTTTAGTCTCGTCTTGTCTGTGCCTGGAGGTTTTTAGTCTCATCTAGTCTGTTCCTGAGGGTTTTATTCTTATCTAGTCTGTGCCTGGGGGTTTTTAGTCTCATCTTGTCTGTGCCTGGAGGTTTCTAGTCTAGTTTAGTGTAGTCTGTGCCTGTAGGTTTCCAGACAAATCTAGTCTGTGCCTGGAGGTTTTTAGTCTCATCTAGTCTGTGCCTGGAGGTTTTTAGTCTCATCTAGTCTGTTCCTGGAGGTTTTTAGTCTCATCTAGTCTGTGCCTGGAGGTTTTTAGTCTCATCTAGTCTGTGCCTGGAGGTTTTTAGTCTAGCCAAGTCAAGTCTGTGCCTGGAGGTTTTTATTCTGGTCTAGTCTGTGCCTGGAGGTTTTTATTCTGGTCCAGTCTGTGCCTGGAGGTTTTTATTCTGGTCTAGTCTGTGCCTGTAGGTTTTTAGAAATGTCTAGTCTGTGCCTGGAATTTTTTAGTCTCATCTAGTCTGTGCCTGGAGGTTTTTAGTCTCATCTTGTCTGTGCCTTAAGGATTTTATTCTTAACTAGTCTGTGCCTGGAGGTTTTTAGTCTCATCTAGTCTGTGCCTGGAGGTTTTTAGTCTCGTCTAGTCTGTTCCTGGAGGTTTTTAGTCTAGTCTAGTCAAGTCTGTGCCTGGAGGTTTTTAGTCTCGTCTAGTTTGTGCCTGGTTGGCTTTTATTCTGGTCTAGTCTGTGCCTGGAGGTTTTTATTCTGGTCTAGTCTGTGCCTGGAATTTTTTAGTCTCATCTAGTCTGTGCCTGGAGGTTTTTAGTCTCATCTTGTCTGTGCCTTAAGGATTTTATTCTTAACTAGTCTGTGCCTGGAGGTTTTTAGTCTCATCTAGTCTGTGCCTGGAGGTTTTTAGTCTCATCTAGTCTGTGCCTGGATGTTTTTAGTCTCGTCTAGTCTGTGCCTGGAGGTTTTTAGTCTCATCTAGTCTGTGCCTGGAGGTTTTTATTCTGGTCTAGTCTGTGCCTGGAGGTTTTTATTCTGGTCTAGTCTGTGCCTGTAGGTTTTTAGACATGTCTAGTCTGTGCCTGGAATTTTTTAGTCTCGTCTAGTCTGTGCCTGGAGGTTTTTAGTCTCATCTAGTCTGTTCCTGGTGGGTTTTATTCTTATCTAGTCTGTGCCTGGGGGTTTTTAGTCTCATCTTGTCTGTGCCTGGAGGTTTCTAGTCTAGTTTAGTGTAGTCTGTGCCTGGAGGTTTTTAGTCTCATCTAGTCTGTGCCTGGAGGTTTTTAGTCTCATCTTGTCTGTGCCTGGAGGTTTTTAGTCTCATCTAGTCTGTTCCTGGAGGTTTTTAGTCTCATCTAGTCTGTGCCTGGAGGTTTTTAGTCTCATCTAGTCTGTGCCTGGAGGTTTTTAGTCTAGTCAAGTCAAGTCTGTGCCTGGAGGGCTTTATTCTGGTCTAGTCTGTGCCTGGAGGTTTTTAGTCTCGTCTTGTCTGTTCCTGGAGGTTTTTAATCTAGTCTAGTCAAGTCTGTGCCTGGGGGTTTTTAGTCTGGTCTAGTCTGTGCCTGGAGGGTATTTATTCTGGTCTAGTCTGTGCCTGGTGGTTTTTAGTCTCATCTGGTCTGTTCCTGCAGGTTTTTAGTCTCATCTAGTCTGTGCCAGGAGGTATTTTGTCTGGGCTAGTCTGTGCCTGTAGGTTTTTGGACACATCTAGTCTGTGCCTGGAGGTTTTTAGTCTCGTCTAGTCTGTGCCTGGAGGTTTTTAGTCTAGTCAAGTCAAGTCTGTGCCTGGAGATTTTTATTCTGGTCTAGTCTGTGCCTGGTGGTTTTTAGTCTCATCTGGTCTGTTCCTGGAGGTTTTTATTCTTATCTAGTCTGTGCCAGGAGATATTTTGTCTAGGCTAGTCTGTGCCTGTAGGTTTTTAGACACATCTAGTCTGTGCCTGGATGTTTTTAGTCTCGTCTAGTCTTTGCCTGGAGGTTTTTAGTCTAGTCAAGTCAAGTCTGTGCCTGGAGGTTTTTATTCTGGTCTAGTCTGTGCCTGGAGGTTTTTATTCTGGTCCAGTCTGTGCCTGGAGGTTTTTATTCTGGTCTAGTCTGTGCCTGTAGGTTTTTAGACATGTCTAGTCTGTGCCTGGAATTTTTTAGTCTCATCTAGTCTGTGCCTGGAGGTTTTTAATCTCATCTTGTCTGTGCCTTAAGGATTTTATTCTTAACTAGTCTGTGCCTGGAGGTTTTTAGTCTCATCTAGTCTGTTCCTGGAGGGTTTTATTCTTATCTAGTCTGTGCCTGGGGGTTTTTAGTCTCATCTTGTCTGTGCCTGGAGGTTTCTAGTCTAGTTTAGTGTAGTCTGTGCCTGTAGGTTTCCAGACAAATCTAGTCTGTGCCTAGAGGTTTTTAGTCTCATCTAGTCTGTGCCTGGAGGTTTTTAGTCTCATCTAGTCTGTTCCTGGAGGTTTTTAGTCTCATCTAGTCTGTGCCTGGAGGTTTTTAGTCTCATCTAGTCTGTGCCTGGAGGTTTTTAGTCTAGCCAAGTCAAGTCTGTGCCTGGAGGTTTTTATTCTGGTCTAGTGTGTGCCTGGATGTTTTTATTCTGGTCCAGTCTGTGCCTGGAGGTTTTTATTCTGGTCTAGTCTGTGCCTGTAGGTTTTTAGACATGTCTAGTCTGTGCCTGGAATTTTTTAGTCTCATCTAGTCTGTGCCTGGAGGTTTTTAGTCTCATCTTGTCTGTGCCTTAAGGATTTTATTCTTAACTAGTCTGTGCCTGGAGGTTTTTAGTCTCATCTAGTCTGTGCCTGGAGGTTTTTAGTCTCATCTTGTCTGTGCCTTAAGGATTTTATTCTTAACTAGTCTGTGCCTGGAGGTTTTTAGTCTCATCTAGTCTGTGCCTGGAGGTTTTTAGTCTCGTCTAGTCTGTTCCTGGAGGTTTTTAGTCTAGTCTAGTCAAGTCTGTGCCTGGAGGTTTTTATTCTGGTCTAGTCTGTGCCTGGTGGGTTTTTATTCTGGTCTAGACTGTGCCTGGAGGTTTTTATTCTTGTCTAGTCTGTGCCTGGAATTTTTTAGTCTCATCTAGTCTGTGCCTGGAGGTTTTTAGTCTCCTCTAGTCTGTGCCTGGAGGTTTTTATTCTGGTCTAGTGTGTGCCTGGAGTTTTTTAGTCTCATCAAGTCTTTGCCTGGAGGTTTTTAGTCTCATCTAGTCTGTGCCTGGAGGTTTTTAATCTCATCTAGTCTGTGCCTGGAGGTTTTTAGTCTCATCTAGTCTGTGCCTGGATGTTTTTAGTCTCGTCTAGTCTGTGCCTGGAGGTTTTTAGTCTCATCTTGTCTGTGCCTGGAGGTTTCTAGTCTAGTTTAGTGTAGTCTGTGCCTGTAGGTTTCCAGACAAATCTAGTCTGTGCCTAGAGGTTTTTAGTCTCATCTAGTCTGTGCCTGGAGGTTTTTAGTCTCATCTAGTCTGTTCCTGGAGGTTTTTAGTCTCATCTAGTCTGTGCCTGGAGGTTTTTAGACTCATCTAGTCTGTGCCTGGAGGTTTTTAGTCTAGCCAAGTCAAGTCTGTGCCTGGAGGGCTTTATTCTGGTCTAGTCTGTGCCTGGAGGTTTTTAGTCTCGTCTAGTCTGTTCCTGGAGGTTTTTAGTCTAGTCTAGTCAAGTCTGTGCCTGGAGGTTTTTAGTCTGGTCTAGTCTGTGCCTGGAGGGTATTTATTCTGGTCTAGTCTGTGCCTGGAGGTTTTTATTCTGGTCTAGTCTGTGCCTGGAGGTTTTTAGTCTAGTCAAGTCAAGTCTGTGCCTGGAGGTTTTTATTCTGGTCTAGTTTGTGCCTGGAGGTTTTTATTCTGGTCTAGTCTGTGCCTGGAGGTTTTTATTCTGGTCTAGTCTGTGCCTGGAGGTCTTTATTCTGGTCCAGTCTGTGCCTGGCGGTCTTTATTCTGGTCCAGTCTGTGCCAGGAGATATTTCGTCTAGGCTAGTCTGTGCCTGTATTTTTCTAGACATGTCTGGTCTGTGCCTGGTGGTTTTGAGTCTTGTCTAGTCTGTGCCTGGTGTTTTATTCACTCACCTAGTCTGTGCCTGGGGGTTTTTAGTCTTGTCTAGTGAAGTCTGTGCCTGGAGGTTTTTAGTCTCATCTAGTCTGTGATTGGAGGTTTTTTGTCTCATCAAGTCTGTGCCTGGAGGTTTTTAGTCTCGTCTAGTCTGTGCCTGGAGGTTTTTAGTCTCATCTAGTCTGTGCCTGGAGGTTTTTAGTCTCGTCTAGTCTGTGCCTGGAGGTTTTTAGTCTCGTCCAGTCTGTTCCTGGAGGTTTTTAGTCTAGTCTAGTCAAGTCTGTGCCTGGAGCTTTTTAGTCTGGTCTAGTCTGTGCCTGGAGGGTATTTATTCTGGTCTAGTCTGTGCCTGGTGGTTTTTATTCTCATCTGGTCTGTTCCTGCAGGTTTTTATTCCTATCTAGTCTGTGCCAGGAGGTATTTTGTCTGGGCTAGTCTGTGCCTGTAGGTTTTTGGACACATCTAGTCTGTGCCTGGAGGTTTTTAGTCTCATCTAGTCTGTGCCTGGAGGTTTTTAGTCTCGTCTAGTGTGTGCCTGGAAGTTTTTAGTCACATCTAGTCTGTGCCTGGAGGTTTTTAGTCTAGTCAAGTCAAGTCTGTGCCTGGAGATTTTTATTCTAGTCTAGACTGTGCCTGGAGGTTTTTATTCTGGTCTAGTCTGTGCCTGGAGGTTTTTATTCTGGTCCTGTCCGTGCCTGGAGGTATTTATTCTGGTCTAGTCTGTGCCTGGAGGTTTTTAGACATGTCTAGTCTGTGCCTGGAGGATTTTATTCTTATCTAGTCTGTGCCTGGAGGTTTTTAGTCTCATCTAGTCTGTGCCTGGAGGATTTTATTCATATCTAGTCTGTGCCTGGGGGTTTTTAGTCTCATCTTGTCTGTGCCTGGAGGTTTCTAGTCTAGTTTAGTGTAGTCTGTGCCTGTAGGTTTCCAGACAAATCTAGTCTGTGCCTGGAGGTTTTTAGTCTCATCTAGTCTGTGCCTGGAGGTTTTTAGTCTCATCTAGTCTGTGCCTGGAGGTTTTTAGTCTCGTCTAGTCTGTGCCTGGAGGTTTTTAGTCTTGTCTAGTCTGTTCCTGGAGGTTTTTAGTCTCGTCAAGTCTGTGCCTGGAGGTTTTTATTCTGGTCTAGTCTGTGCCTGGAGGTTTTTAGTCTAGTCTAGTCAAGTCTGTGCCTGGAGGTTTTTATTCTGGTCTAGTTTGTGCCTGGAGGGTTTTTATTCTGGTCTAGTCTGTGCCTGGTGGTTTTTAGTCTCATCTGGTCTGTTCCTGGAGGTTTTTATTCTTATCTAGTCTGTGCCAGGAGATATTTTGTCTAGGCTAGTCTGTGCCTGTAGGTTTTTAGACACATCTAGTCTGTGCCTGGATGTTTTTAGTCTCGTCTAGTCTTTGCCTGGAGGTTTTTAGTCTAGTCAAGTCAAGTCTGTGCCTGGAGGTTTTTATTCTGGTCTAGTCTGTGCCTGGAGGTTTTTATTCTGGTCCAGTCTGTGCCTGGAGGTTTTTATTCTGGTCTAGTCTGTGCCTGTAGGTTTTTAGACATGTCTAGTCTGTGCCTGGAATTTTTTAGTCTCATCTAGTCTGTGCCTGGAGGTTTTTAGTCTCCTCTAGTCTGTGCCTGGAGGTTTTTATTCTGGTCTAGTGTGTGCCTGGAGTTTTTTAGTCTCATCAAGTCTTTGCCTGGAGGTTTTTAGTCTCATCTAGTCTGTGCCTGGAGGTTTTTAATCTCATCTAGTCTGTGCCTGGAGGTTTTTAGTCTCATCTAGTCTGTGCTTGGCTGTTTTTAGTCTCGTCTAGTCTGTGCCTGGAGGTTTTTAGTCTCATCTAGTCTGTGCCTGGAGGTTTTTATTCTGGTCTAGTCTGTGCCTGGAGGTTTTTATTCTGGTCTAGTCTGTGCCTGTAGGTTTTTAGACATGTCTAGTCTGTGCCTGGAATTTTTTAGTCTCGTCTTGTCTGTGCCTGGAGGTTTTTAGTCTCATCTAGTCTGTTCCTGAGGGTTTTATTCTTATCTAGTCTGTGCCTGGGGGTTTTTAGTCTCATCTTGTCTGTGCCTGGAGGTTTCTAGTCTAGTTTAGTGTAGTCTGTGCCTGTAGGTTTCCAGACAAATCTAGTCTGTGCCTGGAGGTTTTTAGTCTCATCTAGTCTGTGCCTGGAGGTTTTTAGTCTCATCTAGTCTGTTCCTGGAGGTTTTTAGTCTCATCTAGTCTGTGCCTGGAGGTTTTTAGTCTCATCTAGTCTGTGCCTGGAGGTTTTTAGTCTAGCCAAGTCAAGTCTGTGCCTGGAGGTTTTTATTCTGGTCTAGTCTGTGCCTGGAGGTTTTTATTCTGGTCCAGTCTGTGCCTGGAGGTTTTTATTCTGGTCTAGTCTGTGCCTGTAGGTTTTTAGAAATGTCTAGTCTGTGCCTGGAATTTTTTAGTCTCATCTAGTCTGTGCCTGGAGGTTTTTAGTCTCATCTTGTCTGTGCCTTAAGGATTTTATTCTTAACTAGTCTGTGCCTGGAGGTTTTTAGTCTCATCTAGTCTGTGCCTGGAGGTTTTTAGTCTCGTCTAGTCTGTTCCTGGAGGTTTTTAGTCTAGTCTAGTCAAGTCTGTGCCTGGAGGTTTTTAGTCTCGTCTAGTTTGTGCCTGGTTGGCTTTTATTCTGGTCTAGTCTGTGCCTGGAGGTTTTTATTCTGGTCTAGTCTGTGCCTGGAATTTTTTAGTCTCATCTAGTCTGTGCCTGGAGGTTTTTAATCTCGTCTAGTCTGTGCCTGGAGGTTTTTAGTCTCATCTAGTCTGTGCCTGGATGTTTTTAGTCTCGTCTAGTCTGTGCCTGGAGGTTTTTAGTCTCATCTAGTCTGTGCCTGGAGGTTTTTATTCTGGTCTAGTCTGTGCCTGGAGGTTTTTATTCTGGTCTAGTCTGTGCCTGTAGGTTTTTAGACATGTCTAGTCTGTGCCTGGAATTTTTTAGTCTCGTCTAGTCTGTGCCTGGAGGTTTTTAGTCTCATCTAGTCTGTTCCTGGTGGGTTTTATTCTTATCTAGTCTGTGCCTGGGGGTTTTTAGTCTCATCTTGTCTGTGCCTGGAGGTTTCTAGTCTAGTTTAGTGTAGTCTGTGCCTGGAGGTTTTTAGTCTCATCTAGTCTGTGCCTGGAGGTTTTTAGTCTCATCTTGTCTGTGCCTGGAGGTTTTTAGTCTCATCTAGTCTGTTCCTGGAGGTTTTTAGTCTCATCTAGTCTGTGCCTGGAGGTTTTTAGTCTCATCTAGTCTGTGCCTGGAGGTTTTTAGTCTAGTCAAGTCAAGTCTGTGCCTGGAGGGCTTTATTCTGGTCTAGTCTGTGCCTGGAGGTTTTTAGTCTCGTCTTGTCTGTTCCTGGAGGTTTTTAATCTAGTCTAGTCAAGTCTGTGCCTGGGGGTTTTTAGTCTGGTCTAGTCTGTGCCTGGAGGGTATTTATTCTGGTCTAGTCTGTGCCTGGTGGTTTTTAGTCTCATCTGGTCTGTTCCTGCAGGTTTTTAGTCTCATCTAGTCTGTGCCAGGAGGTATTTTGTCTGGGCTAGTCTGTGCCTGTAGGTTTTTGGACACATCTAGTCTGTGCCTGGAGGTTTTTAGTCTCGTCTAGTCTGTGCCTGGAGGTTTTTAGTCTAGTCAAGTCAAGTCTGTGCCTGGAGATTTTTATTCTGGTCTAGTCTGTGCCTGGTGGTTTTTAGTCTCATCTGGTCTGTTCCTGGAGGTTTTTATTCTTATCTAGTCTGTGCCAGGAGATATTTTGTCTAGGCTAGTCTGTGCCTGTAGGTTTTTAGACACATCTAGTCTGTGCCTGGATGTTTTTAGTCTCGTCTAGTCTTTGCCTGGAGGTTTTTAGTCTAGTCAAGTCAAGTCTGTGCCTGGAGGTTTTTATTCTGGTCTAGTCTGTGCCTGGAGGTTTTTATTCTGGTCCAGTCTGTGCCTGGAGGTTTTTATTCTGGTCTAGTCTGTGCCTGTAGGTTTTTAGACATGTCTAGTCTGTGCCTGGAATTTTTTAGTCTCATCTAGTCTGTGCCTGGAGGTTTTTAATCTCATCTTGTCTGTGCCTTAAGGATTTTATTCTTAACTAGTCTGTGCCTGGAGGTTTTTAGTCTCATCTAGTCTGTTCCTGGAGGGTTTTATTCTTATCTAGTCTGTGCCTGGGGGTTTTTAGTCTCATCTTGTCTGTGCCTGGAGGTTTCTAGTCTAGTTTAGTGTAGTCTGTGCCTGTAGGTTTCCAGACAAATCTAGTCTGTGCCTAGAGGTTTTTAGTCTCATCTAGTCTGTGCCTGGAGGTTTTTAGTCTCATCTAGTCTGTTCCTGGAGGTTTTTAGTCTCATCTAGTCTGTGCCTGGAGGTTTTTAGTCTCATCTAGTCTGTGCCTGGAGGTTTTTAGTCTAGCCAAGTCAAGTCTGTGCCTGGAGGTTTTTATTCTGGTCTAGTGTGTGCCTGGATGTTTTTATTCTGGTCCAGTCTGTGCCTGGAGGTTTTTATTCTGGTCTAGTCTGTGCCTGTAGGTTTTTAGACATGTCTAGTCTGTGCCTGGAATTTTTTAGTCTCATCTAGTCTGTGCCTGGAGGTTTTTAGTCTCATCTTGTCTGTGCCTTAAGGATTTTATTCTTAACTAGTCTGTGCCTGGAGGTTTTTAGTCTCATCTAGTCTGTGCCTGGAGGTTTTTAGTCTCGTCTAGTCTGTTCCTGGAGTTTTTTAGTCTAGTCTAGTCAAGTCTGTGCCTGGAGGTTTTTATTCTGGTCTAGTCTGTGCCTGGTGGGTTTTTATTCTGGTCTAGACTGTGCCTGGAGGTTTTTATTCTGGTCTAGTCTGTGCCTGGAATTTTTTAGTCTCATCTAGTCTGTGCCTGGAGGTTTTTAGTCTTGTCTAGTGAAGTCTGTGCCTGGAGGTTTTTATTCTGGTCTAGTGTGTGCCTGGAGTTTTTTAGTCTCATCAAGTCTTTGCCTGGAGGTTTTTAGTCTCATCTAGTCTGTGCCTGGAGGTTTTTAATCTCATCTAGTCTGTGCCTGGAGGTTTTTAGTCTCATCTAGTCTGTGCCTGGATGTTTTTAGTCTCGTCTAGTCTGTGCCTGGAGGTTTTTAGTCTCATCTAGTCTGTGCCTGGAGGTTTTTATTCTGGTCTAGTCTGTGCCTGGAGGTTTTTATTCTGGTCTAGTCTGTGCCTGTAGGTTTTTAGACATGTCTAGTCTGTGCCTGGAATTTTTTAGTCTCGTCTAGTCTGTGCCTGGAGGTTTTTAGTCTCATCTAGTCTGTTCCTGGAGGGTTTTATTCTTATCTAGTCTGTGCCTGGGGGTTTTTAGTCTCATCTTGTCTGTGCCTGGAGGTTTCTAGTCTAGTTTAGTGTAGTCTGTGCCTGTAGGTTTCCAGACAAATCTAGTCTGTGCCTAGAGGTTTTTAGTCTCATCTAGTCTGTGCCTGGAGGTTTTTAGTCTCATCTAGTCTGTTCCTGGAGGTTTTTAGTCTCATCTAGTCTGTGCCTGGAGGTTTTTAGTCTCATCTAGTCTGTTCCTGGAGGTTTTTAGTCTAGTCTAGTCAAGTCTGTGCCTGGAGGTTTTTAGTCTGGTCTAGTCTGTGCCTGGAGGGTATTTATTCTGGTCTAGTCTGTGCCTGGAGGTTTTTAGTCTCATCTAGTCTGTGCCTGGAGGTTTTTAGTCTAGTCAAGTCAAGTCTGTGCCTGGAGGTTTTTATTCTGGTCTAGTTTGTGCCTGGAGGTTTTTATTCTGGTCTAGTCTGTGCCTGGAGGTTTTTATTCTGGTCTAGTCTGTGCCTGGAGGTCTTTATTCTGGTCCAGTCTGTGCCTGGCAGTCTTTATTCTGGTCCAGTCTGTGCCAGGAGATATTTCGTCTAGGCTAGTCTGTGCCTGTATTTTTCTAGACATGTCTGGTCTGTGCCTGGTGGTTTTGAGTCTTGTCTAGTCTGTGCCTGGTGTTTTATTCACTCACCTAGTCTGTGCCTGGGGGTTTTTTAGTCTTGTCTAGTGAAGTCTGTGCCTGGAGGTTTTTAGTCTCATCTAGTCTGTGATTGGAGGTTTTTTGTCTCATCAAGTCTGTGCCTGGAGGTTTTTAGTCTCGTCTAGTCTGTGCCTGGAGGTTTTTAGTCTCATCTAGTCTGTGCCTGGAGGTTTTTAGTCTCGTCTAGTCTGTGCCTGGAGGTTTTTAGTCTCGTCCAGTCTGTTCCTGGAGGTTTTTAGTCTAGTCTAGTCAAGTCTGTGCCTGGAGCTTTTTATTCTGGTCTAGTCTGTGCCTGGAGGGTATTTATTCTGGTCTAGTCTGTGCCTGGTGGTTTTTATTCTCATCTGGTCTGTTCCTGCAGGTTTTTATTCCTATCTAGTCTGTGCCAGGAGGTATTTTGTCTGGGCTAGTCTGTGCCTGTAGGTTTTTGGACACATCTAGTCTGTGCCTGGAGGTTTTTAGTCTCGTCTAGTCTGTGCCTGGAAGTTTTTAGTCTCGTCTAGTGTGTGCCTGGAGGTTTTTAGTCACATCTAGTCTGTGCCTGGAGGTTTTTAGTCTAGTCAAGTCAAGTCTGTGCCTGGAGATTTTTATTCTAGTCTAGACTGTGCCTGGAGGTTTTTATTCTGGTCTAGTCTGTGCCTGGAGGTTTTTATTCTGGTCCTGTCCGTGCCTGGAGGTATTTATTCTGGTCTAGTCTGTGCCTGGAGGTTTTTAGACATGTCTAGTCTGTGCCTGGAGGATTTTATTCTTATCTAGTCTGTGCCTGGAGGTTTTTAGTCTCATCTAGTCTGTGCCTGTAGGTTTTTAGACACATCTAGTCTGTGCCTGGGGGTTTTTAGTCTCATCTTGTCTGTGCCTGGAGGTTTCTAGTCTAGTTTAGTGTAGTCTGTGCCTGTAGGTTTCCAGACAAATCTAGTCTGTGCCTGGAGGTTTTTAGTCTCATCTAGTCTGTGCCTGGAGGTTTTTAGTCTCGTCTAGTCCGTGCCTGGAGGTTTTTAGTCTTGTCTAGTCTGTTCCTGGAGGTTTTTAGTCTCGTCAAGTCTGTGCCTGGAGGTTTTTATTCTGGTCTAGTCTGTGCCTGGAGGTTTTTAGTCTAGTCTAGTCAAGTCTGTGCCTGGAGGTTTTTATTCTGGTCTAGTTTGTGCCTGGAGGGTTTTTATTCTGGTCTAGTCTGTTCCTGGTGGTTTTTAGTCTCATCTGGTCTGTTCCTGGAGGTTTTTATTCTTATCTAGTCTGTGCCAGGAGATATTTTGTCTAGGCTAGTCTGTGCCTGTAGGTTTTTAGACACATCTAGTCTGTGCCTGGATGTTTTTAGTCTCGTCTAGTCTTTGCCTGGAGGTTTTTAGTCTAGTCAAGTCAAGTCTGTGCCTGGAGGTTTTTATTCTGGTCTAGTCTGAGCCTGGGGGTATTTATTCTGGTCCAGTCTGTGCCTGGAGGTTTTTATTCTGGTCTAGTCTGTGCCTGTAGGTTTTTAGACATGTCTAGTCTGTGCCTGGAATTTTTTAGTCTCATCTAGTCTGTGCCTGGAGGTTTTTAGTCTCATCTTGTCTGTGCCTTAAGGATTTTATTCTTAACTAGTCTGTGCCTGGAGGTTTTTAGTCTCATCTAGTCTGTGCCTGGAGGTTTTTAGTCTCGTCTAGTCTGTTCCTGGAGGTTTTTAGTCTAGTCTAGTCAAGTCTGTGCCTGGAGGTTTTTATTCTGGTCTAGTCTGTGCCTTGTGGGTTTTTATTCTGGTCTAGACTGTGCCTGTAGGTTTTTATTCTGGTCTAGTCTGTGCCTGGAATTTTTTAGTCTCATCTAGTCTGTGCCTGGAGGTTTTTAGTCTCCTCTAGTCTGTGCCTGGAGGTTTTTATTCTGGTCTAGTGTGTGCCTGGAGTTTTTTAGTCTCATCAAGTCTTTGCCTGGAGGTTTTTAGTCTCATCTAGTCTGTGCCTGGAGGTTTTTAATCTCATCTAGTCTGTGCCTGGAGGTTTTTAGTCTCATCTAGTCTGTGCCTGGATGTTTTTAGTCTCGTCTAGTCTGTGCCTGGAGGTTTTTAGTCTCATCTAGTCTGTGCCTGGAGGTTTTTATTCTGGTCTAGTCTGTGCCTGGAGGTTTTTATTCTGGTCTAGTCTGTGCCTGTAGGTTTTTAGACATGTCTAGTCTGTGCCTGGAATTTTTTAGTCTCGTCTAGTCTGTGCCTGGAGGTTTTTAGTCTCATCTAGTCTGTTCCTGGAGGGTTTTATTCTTATCTAGTCTGTGCCTGGGGGTTTTTAGTCTCATCTTGTCTGTGCCTGGAGGTTTCTAGTCTAGTTTAGTGTAGTCTGTGCCTGTAGGTTTCCAGACAAATCTAGTCTGTGCCTGGAGGTTTTTAGTCTCATCTAGTCTGTGCCTGGAGGTTTTTAGTCTCATCTAGTCTGTTCCTGGAGGTTTTTAGTCTCATCTAGTCTGTGCCTGGAGGTTTTTAGTCTCATCTAGTCTGTGCCTGGAGGTTTTTAGTCTAGCCAAGTCAAGTCTGTGCCTGGAGGTTTTTATTCTGGTCTAGTCTGTGCCTGGAGGTTTTTATTCTGGTCCAGTCTGTGCCTGGAGGTTTTTATTCTGGTCTAGTCTGTGCCTGTAGGTTTTTAGACATGTCTAGTCTGTGCCTGGAATTTTTTAGTCTCATCTAGTCTGTGCCTGGAGGTTTTTAGTCTCATCTTGTCTGTGCCTTAAGGATTTTATTCTTAACTAGTCTGTGCCTGGAGGTTTTTAGTCTCATCTAGTCTGTGCCTGGAGGTTTTTAGTCTCGTCTAGTCTGTTCCTGGAGGTGTTTAGTCTAGTCTAGTCAAGTCTGTGCCTGGAGGTTTTTATTCTGGTCTAGTCTGTGCCTGGTGGGTTTTTATTCTGGTCTAGACTGTGCCTGGAGGTTTTTATTCTGGTCTAGTCTGTGCCTGGAATTTTTTAGTCTCATCTAGTCTGTGCCTGGAGGTTTTTAATCTCGTCTAGTCTGTGCCTGGAGGTTTTTAGTCTCATCTAGTCTGTGCCTGGAGGTTTTTAGTCTCGTCTAGTCTGTGCCTGGAGGTTTTTAGTCTCATCTAGTCTGTGCCTGGAGGTTTTTATTCTGGTCTAGTCTGTGCCTGGAGGTTTTTATTCTGGTCTAGTCTGTGCCTGTAGGTTTTTAGACATGTCTAGTCTGTGCCTGGAATTTTTTAGTCTCGTCTAGTCTGTTCCTGGAGGTTTTTAGTCTCATCTAGTCTGTTCCTGGAGGTTCTTAGTCTCATCTAGTCTGTGCCTGGAGGTTTTTAGTCTCATCTAGTCCGTGCCTGGAGGTTTTTAGTCTAGCCAAGTCAAGTCTGTGCCTGGAGGGCTTTATTCTGGTCTAGTCTGTGCCTGGAGGTTTTTAGTCTCGTCTAGTCTGTTCCTGGAGGTTTTTAATCTAGTCTAGTCAAGTCTGTGCCTGGGGGTTTTTAGTCTGGTCTAGTCTGTGCCTGGAGGGTATTTATTCTGGTCTAGTCTGTGCCTGGTGGTTTTTAGTCTCATCTGGTCTGTTCTTGCAGGTTTTTAGTCTCATCTAGTCTGTGCCAGGAGGTATTTTGTCTGGGCTAGTCTGTGCCTGTAGGTTTTTGGACACATCTAGTCTGTGCCTGGAGGTTTTTAGTCTCGTCTAGTCTGTGCCTGGAGGTTTTTTGTCTAGTCAAGTCAAGTCTGTGCCTGGAGATTTTTATTCTAGTCTAGACTGTGCCTGGAGGTTTTTATTCTGGTCTAGTCTGTGCCTGGAGGTTTTTATTCTGGTCCTGTCCGTGCCTGGAGGTATTTATTCTGGTCTATTCTGTGCCTGGAGGTTTTTAGACATGTCTAGTCTGTGCCTGGAGGATTTTATTCTTATCTAGTCTGTGCCTGGAGGTTTTTAGTCTCATCTAGTCTGTGCCTGGAGGATTTTATTCATATCTAGTCTGTGCCTGGGGGTTTTTAGTCTCATCTTGTCTGTGCCTGGAGGTTTCTAGTCTAGTTTAGTGTAGTCTGTGCCTGTAGGTTTCCAGACAAATCTAGTCTGTGCCTGGAGGTTTTTAGTCTCATCTAGTCTGTGCCTGGAGGTTTTTAGTCTCATCTAGTCTGTGCCTGGAGGTTTTTAGTCTCGTCTAGTCTGTGCCTGGAGGTTTTTAGTCTCATCTAGTCTGTGCCTGGAGGTTTTTATTCTGGTCTAGTCTGTGCCTGGAGGTTTTTATTCTGGTCTAGTCTGTGCCTGGTGGTTTTTATTCTGGTCTAGTCTGTGCCTGTAGGTTTTTAGACATGTCTAGTCTGTGCCTGGAATTTTTTAGTCTCGTCTAGTCTGTGCCTGGAGGTTTTTAGTCTCATCTAGTCTGTTCCTGGAGGGTTTTATTCTTATCTAGTCTGTGCCTGGGGGTTTTTAGTTTCATCTTGTTTGTGAATGGAGTTTTCTAGTCTAGTTTAGTGTAGTCTGTGCCTGTAGGTTTCCAGACAAATCTAGTCTGTGCCTGGAGGTTTTTAGTCTCATCTAGTCTGTGCCTGGAGGTTTTTAGTCTCATCTAGTCTGTTCCTGGAGGTTTTCAGTCTCATCTAGTCTGTGCCTGGAGGTTTTTAGTCTCATCTAGTCTGTGCCTGGAGGTTTTTAGTCTAGTCAAGTCAAGTCTGTGACTGGGGGGCTTTATTCTGGTCTAGTCTGTGCCTGGAGGTTTTTATTCTGGTCCAGTCTGTGCCAGGAGGGTTTTATTCTGGTCTAGTCTGTGCCTGGAGGTTTTTATTCTGGTCTAGTCTGTGCCTGGAGGATTTTATTCTAATCTAGTCTCTGCCTGGGGATTTTTAGTCTCATCTTGTCTGTGCCTTTAGGATTTTATTCTGGTCCAGTCTGTGCCTGGAGGTTTTTATTCTGGTCTAGTCTGTGCCTGGAGGTCTTTATTCTGGTGCAGTCTGTGCCTGGAGGTCTTTATTCTGGTCCAGTCTGTGCCAGGAGATATTTTGTCCAGGCTAGTCTGTGCCTGTAGGTTTCTATACTTGACTAGTCTGTGCCTGGAGGTTTTTAGACATGTCTAGTCTGTGCCTGGAGGTCTTTATTCTTGTCTAGTCTGTGCCTGGAGGTTTTTAGTCTAGTCTAGTCAAGTCTGTGCCTGGAGGTTTTTAGTCTCGTCTAGTTTGTGCCTGGTGGGCTTTTATTCTGGTCTAGTCTGTGCCTGGAGGTTTTTATTCTGGTCCAGTCTGTGCCAGGAGATATTTTGTCGAGGCTTGTCTGCGCCTGTAGGTTTTTAGACACGTCTAGTCTGTGCCTGGAGGTTTTCAGTCTCATCTAGTCTGTGCTTGGAGGTTTTTATTCTTATCTAGTCTAAGCCTGGGGGTTCTTAGTCTCATCTAGTCTGTGTCTGGAGGTTTTCAGTCTAGTCTTACCTAAGCCTGGAGGTTTTTATTCTCGTCTAGTCTGTGCCTGGAGGTTTTCAGTCTAGCCTACTCTGTGCCTGTGGGTTTTCAGTCTAGTCTTGCCTAGTCTATGCCGGGAGGTTTTAAGTCTAGTCTAGTCCAGTCTATTCCGTGCCTGAAGGTGTTCAGTCTAGTCTGGTCTGTGTCTCAATTTTGTAAGTCTAGTTTTGTCTAGCCTTTTCCTGGTGGTTTTAATTCCAGTCTAGTGTGTGCCTGCTTGTTTTAATTCCAGTCTTGTTTGTGCCTGGATGTTTTAAGTCTGGTGTAGACTGTGCCTGGTGGGTTTTAGTCTAGTCTCGTCAGTGCCAGGAGCTTTTTAGTCCATTCTAGTTTGCTTGTGGAGGTTTTTATCCTAAATTAGTCTGTGGCTGGAGGTTTCTAGTCTAGTCAAGTCTATTCCTGAATGTTTTTAATCTATTCAAGTCTGTGCCTGAAAGATTTAAGTCTAGCCTAGTCTGTGCCTGGAGGTCTTTATTCTGGTCCAGTCTGTGCCTGGAGGATTTTATTCTCGTCTAGTCTGTGCCTGGAGGTTTTTAGTCTCGTCTAGTCTGTGCCTGGAGTTTTTTAGTCTTGTCTAGTCTGTTCCTGGAGGTTTTTAGTCTCGTCAAGTCTGTGCCTGGAGGTTTTTAGTCTCGTCTAGTCTGTGCCTGGAGGTTTTTAGTCTAGTCTAGTCAAGTCTGTGCCTGGAGGTTTTTAGTCTGGTCTAGTTTGTGCCTGGAGGGTTTTTATTCTGGTCTAGTCTGTGCCAGGAGATATATTTAGTCTCATCTGGTCTGTTCCTGGAGGTTTTTATTCTTATCTAGTCTGTGCCAGGAGATATTTTGTCTAGGCTAGTCTGTGCCTGTAGGTTTTTAGACACATCTAGTCTGTGCCTGGATGTTTTTAGTCTCGTCTAGTCTGTGCCTGGAGGTTTTTATTCTTGTCTAGACTGTCCCTGGAGGTTTTTATTCTGGTCTAGTCTGTGCCTGTAGGTTTTTAGACATGTCTAGTCTGTGCCTGGAATTTTTTAATCTCATCTAGTCTGTGCCTTGAGGTTTCTAGTCTCATCTAGTCTGTGCCTTAAGGATTTTATTCTTAACTAGTCTGTGCCTGGAGGTTTTTAGTGTCTTCTAGTCTTTGCCTGGAGGTTTTTAGTGTCATCTAGTCTGTGCCTGGATGTTTTTAGTCACGTGAAGTCAAGTCTGTGCCTGGAGGTTTTTATTCTGGTCTAGTTTGTGCCTTGAGGTTTTTATTCTCGTCTAGTCTGTGCCTGGAGGTTTTTATTCTGGTCTAGTCTGTGCCTGGAGGTCTTTATTCTGGTCCAGTCTGTGCCAGGAGATATTTTGTCCAGGCTAGACTGTGCCTGTAGGTTTCTAGAATTGACTAGTCTGTGCCTGGAGGTTTTCATTCTGGTCTAGTCTGTGCCTGGAGGTTTTTAGTCTTGTCTAGTCTGTGCCTGGAGGTTTTTAGTCTAGTCCAGTGTAGTCTGTGCCTGGAGGTTTTTAGTCTCGTCTAGTTTGTGCCTGGTGGGCTTTTATTCTGGTCTAGTCTGTGCCTGGAGGTTTTTATTCTGGTCCAGTCTGTTCTAGGAGATATTTTGTCGAGGCTTGTCTGCGCCTGTAGGTTTTAGACACGTCTAGTCTGTGCCTGGAGGTTTTTAGTCTCATCCAGTCTGTGCTTGGAGGTTTTTATTCTTATCTAGTCTAAGCTTGGGGGTTCTTAGTCTCATCTAGTCTGTGCCTGGAGGTTTTCAGTCTAGTCTTACCTAAGCCTGGAGGTTTTTATTCTCGTCTAGTCTGTGCCTGGAGGTTTTCAGTCTAGCCTACTCTGTGCCTGTGGGTTTTCAGTCTAGTCTTGCCTAGTCTATGCCGGGAGGTTTTAAGTCTAGTCTAGTCTAGTCTATTCCGTGCCTGAAGGTGTTCAGTCTAGTCTGGTCTGTGTCTCAATTTTGTAAGTCTAGTTTTGTCTAGCCTTTTCCTGGTGGTTTTAATTCCAGTCTAGTGTGTGCCTGCTTGTTTTAATTCCAGTCTTGTTTGTGCCTGGATGTTTTAAGTCTGGTGTAGACTGTGCCTGGTGGGTTTTAGTCTAGTCTCGTCAGTGCCAGGAGCTTTTTAGTCCATTCTAGTTTGCTTGTGGAGGTTTTTATCCTAAATTAGTCTGTGGCTGGAGGTTTCTAGTCTAGTCAAGTCTATTCCTGAATGTTTTTAATCTATTCAAGTCTGTGCCTGGAGGATTTAAGTCTAGCCTAGTCTGTGCCTGGAGGTCTTTATTCTGGTCCAGTCTGTGCCTGGAGGATTTTATTCTCGTCTAGTCTGTGCCTGGAGGTTTTTAGTCTCGTCTAGTCTGTGCCTGGAGGTTTTTAGTCTCGTCTAGTCTGTGCCTGGAGGTTTTTAGTCTCGTCAAGTCTGTGCCTGGAGGGTTTTATTCTGGTCTAGTGTGTGCCTGGAGGTTTTTATTCTGGTCTAGTTTGTGCCTGGAGGTTTTTATTCTGGTCTAGTCTGTGCCTGGAGGATTTTATTCTTATCTAGTCTCTGCCTGGGGATTTTTAGTCTCATCTTGTCTGTGCCTGGAGGTTTTTATTCTGGTCCAGTCTGTGCCTGGAGGTTTTTATTCTGGTCTAGTCTGTGCCTGGAGGTCTTTATTCTGGTCCAGTCTGTGCCAGGAGATACTTTGTCTAGGCTAGTCTGTGCCTGTAGGTTTCTAGACACGACTAGTCTTTTCCTGGAGGTTTTTAGTCTCGTCTAGTCTGTGCCTGGAGGTTTTTAGTCTCGTCTAGTTTGTGCCTGGAGTTTTTTAGTCTCGTCTAGTCTGTGCCTGGAGGTTTTTAGTCTCATCTAGTCTGTGCCTGGAGGTTTTTAGTCACGTGAAGTCAAGTCTGTGCCTGGAGGTTTTTATTCTGGTCTAGTCTGTGCCTGGAGGTTTTTATTCTGGTCCTGTCCGTGCCTGGAGGTATTTATTCTGCTCTAGTCTGTGCCTGGAGTTTTTTAGACATGTCTAGTCTGTGCCTGGAGGATTTTATTCTTATCTAGTCTGTGCCTGGAGGTTATTAGTCTCATCTAGTCTGTGCCTGGAGGATTTTATTCATATCTTGTCTGTGCCTGGGGGTTTTTAGTCTCATCTTGTCTGTGCCTGGAGGTTTCTAGTCTAGTTTAGTGTAGTCTGTGCCTGTAGGTTTCCAGACAAATCTAGTCTGTGCCTGGAGGTTTTTAGTCTCATCTAGTCTGTGCCTGGAGGTTTTTAGTCTCATCTAGTCTGTGCCTGGAGGTTTTTAGTCTCATCTAGTCTGTGCCTGGAGGTTTTTAGTCTCATCTAGTCTGTGCTTGGAGGTTTTTATTCTTATCTAGTCTAAGCCTGGGGGTTCTTAGTCTCATCTAGTCTGTGTCTCCAGGTTTTCAGTCTAGTCTTACCTAAGCCTGGAGGTTTTTATTCTCGTCTAGTCTGTGCCTGGAGGTTTTCAGTCTAGCCTACTCTGTGTTTGTGGGTTTTCAGTCTAGTCTTGCCTAGTCTATGCCGGGAGGTTTTAAGTCTAGTCTAGTCTAGTCTATTCCGTGCCTGAAGGTGTTCAGTCTAGTCTGGTCTGTGTCTCAATTTTGTAAGTCTAGTTTTGTCTAGCCTTTTCCTGGTGGTTTTAATTCCAGTCTAGTGTGTGCCTGCTTGTTTTAATTCCAGTCTTGTTTGTGCCTGGATGTTTTAAGTCTGGTGTAGACTGTGCCTGGTGGGTTTTAGTCTAGTCTCGTCAGTGCCAGGAGCTTTTGAGTCTATTCTAGTTTGCTTGTGGAGGTTTTTATCCTAAATTAGTCTGTGGCTGGAGGTTTCTAGTCTAGTCAAGTCTATTCCTGGATGTTTTTAATCTATTCAAGTCTGTGCCTGGAGGATTTAAGTCTAGCCTAGTCTGTGCCTGGAGGTTTTTAGTCACATCTAGTCTGTGCCTGGAGGCTTTTAGTCTAGTCAAGTCAAGTCTGTGCCTGTAGATTTTTATTCTGGTCTAGACTGTGCCTGGAGGTTTTTATTCTTTTCTAGTCTGTGCCTGGAGGGTTTTATTCTGGTCCTGTCCGTGCCTGGAATTATTTATTCTGGTCTAGTCTGTGCCTGTAGGTTTTTAGACATGTCTAGTCTGTGCCTGGAATTTTTTAGTCTCGTCTAGTCTGTGCCTGGAGGTTTTTAGTCTCATCTAGTCTGTGCCTGGAGGGTTTTATTCTTATCTAGTGTGTGCCTGGGGGTTTTTAGTCTCATGTAGTCTGTGCCTGGAGGGTTTTATTCTTATCTAGTGTGTGCCTGGGGGTTTTTAGTCTCATCTTGTCTGTGCCAGGAGGTTTCTAGTCTAGTTTAGTGTAGTCTGTGCCTGTAGGTTTCCAGACAAATCTAGTCTGTGCCTGGAGGGTTTTAGTCTCATCTAGTCTGTCCCTGGAGGTTTTTAGTCTCATCTAGTCTGTGCCTGGAGGTTTTTAGTCTCATCTAGTCTGTGCCTGGAGGTTTTTAGTCTCATCTAGTCTGTGCCTGGAGGTTTTTAGTCTAGTCAAGTCAAGTCTGTGCCTGGAGGTTTTTATTCTGGTCTAGTTTGTGCCTGGAGGTTTTTATTCTGGTCTAGTCTGTGCCTGGAGGTTTTTATTCTGGTCTAATCTGTGCCTGGAGGTCTTTATTCTGGTCCAGTCTGTGCCTGGAGGTCTTTATTCTCGTCCAGTCTGTGCCAGGAGATATTTCGTCTCGGCTAGTCTGTGCCTGTAGGCTTCTAGACATGTCTGGTCTGTGCCTGGTGATTTTGAGTCTTGTCTAGTCTGTGCCTGGTGTTTTATACACTCAACTAGTCTGTGCCTGGAGGTTTTTAGTCTTGTCTAGTGAAGTCTGTGCCTGGAGGTTTTTATTCTGGTCTCGTTTGTGCCTGGAGGGTTTTTATTCTGGTCTAGTCTGTGCCTGGAGGTTTTTATTCTGGTCAAGTCTGTGCCTGGAGTTCTTTATTCTGGTCCTGTCTGTGCCAGGAGATATTTTGTCGAGGCTTGTCTGCGCCTGTAGGTTTTTAGACACATCTAGTCTGTGCCTGGAGGATTTTAGTCTCATCTAGTCTGTGCTTGGAGGTTTTTATTCTTATCTAGTCTAAGCCTGGGGTTTCTTAGTCTCATCTAGTCTGTGCCTGGAGGTTTTCAGTCTAGCCTACTCTGTGCCTGTGGGTTTTCAGTCTAGTCTTGCCTAGTCTATGCCGGGAGGTTTTAAGTCTAGTCTAGTCTAGTCTATTCCGTGCCTGAAGGTGTTCAGTCTAGTCTGGTCTGTGTCTCAATTTTGTAAGTCTAGTTTTGTCTAGCCTTTTCCTGGTGGTTTTAATTCCAGTCTAGTGTGTGCCTGCTTGTTTTAATTCCAGTCTTGTTTGTGCCTGGATGTTTTAAGTCTGGTGTAGACTGTGCCTGGTGGGTTTTAGTCTAGTCTCGTCAGTGCCAGGAGCTTTTGAGTCTATTCTAGTTTGCTTGTGGAGGTTTTTATCCTAAATTAGTCTGTGGCTGGAGGTTTCTAGTCTAGTCAAGTCTATTCCTGAATGTTTTTAATCTATTCAAGTCTGTGCCTGGAGGATTTAAGTCTAGTCTAGTCTGTGCCTGGAGGTTTTTAGTCACATCTAGTCTGTGCCTGGAGGCTTTTAGTCTAGTCAAGTCAAGTCTGTGCCTGTAGATTTTTATTCTGGTCTAGACTGTGCCTGGAGGTTTTTATTCTTTTCTAGTCTGTGCCTGGAGGTTTTTATTCTGGTCCTGTCCGTGCCTGGAATTATTTATTCTGATCTAGTCTGTGCCTGTAGGTTTTTAGACATGTCTAGTCTGTGCCTGGAATTTTTTAGTCTCATCTAGTCTGTGCCTGGAGGTTTTTAGTCTCATCTAGTCTGTGCTTGGAGGTTTTTATTCTTATCTAGTCTAAGCCTGGGGGTTCTTAGTCTCATCTAGTCTGTGTCTCCAGGTTTTCAGTCTAGTCTTACCTAAGCCTGGAGGTTTTTATTCTCGTCTAGTCTGTGCCTGGAGGTTTTCAGTCTAGCCTACTCTGTGCCTGTGGGTTTTCAGTCTAGTCTTGCCTTGTCTATGCCGGGAGGTTTTAAGTCTAGTCTCGTCCAGTCTATTCCGTGCCTGAAGGTGTTCAGTCTAGTCTGGTCTGTGTCTCAATTTTGTAAGTCTAGTTTTGTCTAGCCTTTTCCTGGTGGTTTTAATTCCAGTCTAGTGTGTGCCTGCTTGTTTTAATTCCAGTCTTGTTTGTGCCTGGATGTTTTAAGTCTGGTGTAGACTGTGCCTGGTGGGTTTTAGTCTAGTCTCGTCAGTGCCAGGAGCTTTTGAGTCCATTCTAGCTTGCTTGTGGAGGTTTTTATCCTAAATTAGTCTGTGGCTGGAGGTTTCTAGTCTAGTCAAGTCTATTCCTGAATGTTTTTAATCTATTCAAGTCTGTGCCTGGAGGATTTAAGTCTAGCCTAGTCTGTGCCTGGAGGTCTTTATTCTGGTCCAGTCTGTGCCTGGAGGTTTTTAGTCTCGTCTAGTCTGTGCCTGGAGGTTTTTATTCTGGTCTAGTGTGTGCCTGGAGGATTTTATTCATATCTAGTCTGTGCCTGGGGGTTTTTAGTCTCATCTTGTCTGTGCCTGGAGGTTTCTAGTCTAGTTTAGTGTAGTCTGTGCCTGTAGGTTTCCAGACAAATCTAGTCTGTGCCTGGAGGTTTTAGTCTCATCTAGTCTGTGTCTGGAGGTTTTTAGTCTCATCTAGTCTGTGCCTGGAGGTTTTTAGTCTCATCTAGTCTGTGCCTGGAGGTTTTTAGTCTCATCTAGTCTGTGCCTGGAGGTTTTTAGTCTAGTCAAGTCAAGTCTGTGCCTGGAGGTTTTTATTCTGGTCTAGTGTGTGCCTGGAGATTTTTATTCTGGTCCAGTCTGTGCCAGGAGGTTTTTATTCTGGTCTAGTTTGTGCCTGGAGGTTTTTATTCTGGTCTAGTCTGTGCCTGGAGGATTTTATTCTTATCTAGTCTCTGCCTGGGGATTTTTAGTCTCATCTTGTCTGTGCCTGGAGGTTTTTATTCTGGTCCAGTCTGTGCCTGGAGGTTTTTATTCTGGTCTAGTCTGTGCCTGGAGGTCTTTATTCTGGTCCAGTCTGTGCCAGGAGATATTTTGTCTAGGCTAGTCTGTGCCTGTCGGTTTCTAGACACGACTAGTCTTTGCCTGGAGGTTTTTAGTCTCGTCTAGTCTGTGCCTGGAGGTTTTTAGTCTCGTCTAGCCTGTGCCTGGATTTTTTTAGTCTCGTCTAGTCTGTGCCTGGAGGTTTTTAGTCACTTGAAGTCAAGTCTCTGCCTGGGGATTTTTAGTCTCATCTTGTCTGTGCCTGGAGGTTTTTATTCTGGTCTAGTCTGTGCCTGGAGGTTTTTATTCTGGTCTAGTCTGTGCCTGGAGGTCTTTATTCTGGTCCAGTCTGTGCCTGGAGGTCTTTATTCTGGTCCAGTCTGTGCCAGGAGATATTTCGTCTAGGCTAGTCTGTGCCTGTAGTTTTCTAGACATGTCTGGTCTGTGCCTGGTGGTTTTGAGTCTTGTCTAGTCTGTGCCTGGTGTTTTATACACTCAACTAGTCTGTGCCTGGAGGTTTTTAGTCTTGTCTAGTGAAGTCTGTGCCTGGAGGTTTTTATTCTGGTCTAGTTTGTGCCTGGAGGGTTTTTATTCTGGTCTAGTCTGTGCCTGGAGGTTTTTTATTCTGGTCAAGTCTGTGCCTGGAGGTTTTTTATTCTGGTCAAGTCTGTGCCTGGAGGTCTTTATTCTGGTCCAGTCTGTGCCAGGAGATATTTTGTCGAGGCTTGTCTGCGCCTGTAGGTTTTTAGACACGTCTAGTCTGTGCCTGGAGGTTTTCAGTCTCATCTAGTCTGTGCTTGGAGGTTTTTATTCTTATCTAGTCTAAGCCTTGGGGTTCTTAGTCTCATCTAGTCTGTGCCTGGAGGTTTTCAGTCTAGTCTTACCTAAGCCTGGAGGTTTTTATTCTCGTCTAGTCTGTGCCTGGAGGTTTTCAGTCTAGCCTACTCTGTGCCTGTGGGTTTTCAGTCTAGTCTTGCCTAGTCTATGCCGGGAGGTTTTAAGTCTAGTCTAGTCTAGTCTATTCCGTGCCTGAAGGTGTTCAGTCTAGTCTTGTCTGTGTCTCAATTTTGTAAGTCTAGTTTTGTCTAGCCTTTTCCTGGTGGTTTTAATTCCAGTCTAGTGTGTGCCTGCTTGTTTTAATTCCAGTCTTGTTTGTGCCTGGATGTTTTAAGTCTGGTGTAGACTGTGCCTGGTGGGTTTTAGTCTAGTCTCGTCAGTGCCAGGAGCTTTTTAGTCTATTCTAGTTCGCTTGTGGAGGTTTTTATCCTAAATTAGTCTGTGGCTGGAGGTTTCTAGTCTAGTCAAGTCTATTCCTGGATGTTTTTAATCTATTCAAGTCTGTGCCTGGAGGATTTAAGTCTAGCCTAGTCTGTGCCTGGAGGTTTTTAGTCTCATCTAGTCTGTGCCTGGGGGTTTTTAGTCTCATCTAGTCTGTGCCTGGAGGTTTTTATTCTCATCTAGTCTGTGCCTGGAGGTTTTTAGTCTCATCTAGTCTGTGCCTGGAGGTTTTTAGTCTAGTCAAGTCAAGTTTGTGCCTGGAGATTTTTATTCTGGTCTAGACTGTGCCTGGAGGTTTTTATTCTGGTCTAGTCTGTGCCTGGAGGTTTTTATTCTGGTCCTGTCCGTTCCTGGAGGTATTTATTCTGGTCTAGTCTGTGCCTGGAGGTTTTTAGTCACATCTAGTCTGTGCCTGGAGGCTTTTAGTCTAGTCAAGTCAAGTCTCTGCCTGTAGATTTTTATTCTGGTCTAGACTGTGCCTGGAGGTTTTTATTCTTTTCTAGTCTGTGCCTGGAGGTTTTTATTCTGGTCCTGTCCGTGCCTGGAATTATTTATTCTGATCTAGTCTGTGCCTGTAGGTTTTTAGACATGTCTAGTCTGTGCCTGGAATTTTTTAGTCTCGTCTAGTCTGTGCCTGGAGGTTTTTAGTCTCATCTAGTCTGTGCTTGGAGGTTTTTATTCTTATCTAGTCTAAGCCTGGGGGTTCTTAGTCTCATCTAGTCTGTGTCTCCAGGTTTTCAGTCTAGTCTTACCTAAGCCTGGAGGTTTTTATTCTCGTCTAGTCTGTGCCTGGAGGTTTTCAGTCTAGCCTACTCTGTGCCTGTGGGTTTTCAGTCTAGTCTTGCCTTGTCTATGCCGGGAGGTTTTAAGTCTAGTCTCGTCCAGTCTATTCCGTGCCTGAAGGTGTTCAGTCTAGTCTGGTCTGTGTCTCAATTTTGTAAGTCTAGTTTTGTCTAGCCTTTTCCTGGTGGTTTTAATTCCAGTCTAGTGTGTGCCTGCTTGTTTTAATTCCAGTCTTGTTTGTGCCTGGATGTTTTAAGTCTGGTGTAGACTGTGCCTGGTGGGTTTTAGTCTAGTCTCGTCAGTGCCAGGAGCTTTTTAGTCCATTCTAGCTTGCTTGTGGAGGTTTTTATCCTAAATTAGTCTGTGGCTGGAGGTTTCTAGTCTAGTCAAGTCTATTCCTGAATGTTTTTAATCTATTCAAGTCTGTGCCTGGAGGATTTAAGTCTAGCCTAGTCTGTGCCTGGAGGTCTTTATTCTGGTCCAGTCTGTGCCTGGAGGTTTTTATTCTCGTCTAGTCTGTGCCTGGAGGTTTTTAGTCTCATCTAGTCTGTGCCTGGAGGATTTTATTCATATCTAGTCTGTGCCTGGGGGTTTTTAGTCTCATCTTGTCTGTGCCTGGAGGTTTC
>JAESHU010000104.1:62162-103391 GCA_017639245.1 Myiopsitta monachus | reverse complement strand
CCTAGTACTAATATCAATCTCAATTCTAATACTAATCTCAATCCCAATTTCAATCCTAATCCTAATCCCAGCAAGGGATCAAAGTAAGGAGGTAGTAAGCGTGGGGGCGCAGTTAGTCTTAATTCTGACTCAGAAGAAATCCTCAGTCACAGACTAAATTCTCCAAAGAGTGAGTTCTTCCATCACAGAATAGATTTCCAGATCACAAAATATATAATCGGATCACAGTCTAAATTCTTCAAGTCACAGACGAAATTCTCCAGTCACATACCGAATTCTCCACCCACAGAATAAATTACACAGACAGACTAAATTCTAACATCACACACTAAATTCTCCAGTCACAGAATGAGTTCTACTAACACTGAAAAAATTCGCAGGATCCCACAGTAAATTCTCCAAGCACAGATTAAATTCTCTCGTCACATACCAAATTCTCCAGACACAGACTAAATTATCCACGCACAGAATGAGTTCTACCATCACAGATTAAATTCTCTAATGACACAATAAATACTCCAGGAACAAAGTTCTCCAGGAACAGACTAAATTCACCAGATCAGAGACTAAACTCTCCTGTCACAGATTAAATTCCCCTGTCACAGCATATAATCTCCAGGCACAGGCTAAACCCTCCAGGCAGGGGCTAAACCCTCCAGGCACGGGCTAAACCCTCCAGGCTCCAACCAAAAGCTCTAATCAGAGAATAAATTCTCCAGACACAGACTACGTTCTCCAGTCAAAGAGTAAACTCTCCAGTCACAGAATCAATTCTCCAGTCACAGAATCAATTCTCCAGTCACAGAATCAATTCTCCAGTCACAGAATCAATTCTCCAGTCACAGAATCAATTCTCCAGTCACATCTAACATGCCTCAGGCGCAAACTAATTACTCCAAACACACACTGAATTCTCCAGGCACAGGCTAAGGTTCTCCAGGCACAGGCTAAGGTTCTCCAGGCACAGGCTAAGGTTCTCCAGGCACAGGCTAAGGTTCTCAGGCACAGGCTAAGGTTCTCCAGGCACAGGCTAAGGTTCTCCAGGCACAGGCTAAGGTTCTCCAGGCACAGGCTAAGGTTCTCCAGGCACAGGCTAAGGTTCTCCAGGCACAGGCTAAGGTTCTCCAGGCACAGGCTAAGGTTCTCCAGGCACAGGCTAAGGTTCTCCAGGCACAGGCTAAGGTTCTCCAGGCACAGGCTAAGGTTCTCCAGGCACAGGCTAAGGTTCTCCAGGCACAGGCTAAGGTTCTCCAGGCACAGGCTAAGGTTCTCCCGTCATAGATAAAATTCTTGGACCACAAATTAAATTATCAGATCACACAGTAAATTCAGAAAGTCACAGTTACATTCTCCTGTCATATACAAAATTCTACACTGAAAGAACCAATTCTAGTCACACACTAAATTCTCCTGTCACACACTAAATTCTGCGATCACAGACTATATTCTCCCATCACATATTAATTTCTGTACTCATATACCAAGATCTGCACTCACAGAACAAATTATACAGTCATAGACTAAATTCTCCCCTCACACACTAAATTCTCCTGTCGCACAATGAGTTCTACCATCACAGAAAAAGTTCTCCTATCACAGACTAAATTCCCCAGGCACAGACTAAATTCTCCTCACACACACTAAAATCTCCAGTCACAAAATGGGTTCTACAATCACAGAAAATATTCTCAGTTCCCAGAATAAATTCTCCAGGCACAGACTAAATTCCCCAGGCACAGACTAAATTCTCCTGTGACAGATTAAGTTCTCCAGGCACATATTAAATTCTCAAGTCACAGACTAAATTCTGCAGTCAAAGAAGGACTTCTACCGTCATAGAATAAATTCTCAGACCACAGATTAAATTAATTGTATCACAACTAAATTCAGAAAGTCAGACTAAATACTCCAGGCACATATAAGATTCTACACTCACAGAACAAATTCTAGTCACAGACTAAATCTCCTGTCACACACTAAATTCTATGATCACAGACTATATTCCCCTATCACAGAATAAATTCTGTACTCACATACCAAGATCTCCACTCACAGAACAAATTATACAGTCACAGACTAAATTCTCCCCTCACACACTAAATTCTCCTGTCACAAAATGAGTTCTACCATCACAGGCTACATTCTCCAGGTACAGGCTACATTCTCCAGGCACAGGCTACATTCTCC
This sequence comes from Myiopsitta monachus, assembly GCA_017639245.1. Taxonomy (NCBI): domain Eukaryota; kingdom Metazoa; phylum Chordata; class Aves; order Psittaciformes; family Psittacidae; genus Myiopsitta; species Myiopsitta monachus. The sequence continues at coordinate 101,204 of JAESHU010000104.1, read as the reverse complement.
AGGCTCTGACCAAAAGCTCTAATCAGAGAATAAATTCTCCAGGCACAGACTACGTTCTCCAGTCACAGAGTAAAGTCTCCTGTCACAGATTAATTTCTCCAACCTCACGTTAAATTCTCCAGGCACACAATGAAATCTCCAGGCACACAATGAAATTTATAGGCAGACATGAATTCTCCAGGCAGACAATGAATTCTCCACGCACACAATGAATTCTCCAGGAAAACAATGAATTCCCCAGGCACACAATGAAATCCCCAGGCACACAATGAAATCCCCAGGCACATAACAAATTCCCCAGGCACATTACGAATTCCCCAGGCATATAACGAATTCCCCAGGCACAGACTAGACGAGACTAAAAAAATCCAGGCAAAGACAAGATGAGACTAACAGCCTCCAGGCAAAGACTAGACGAGACTAAAAACCTCCAGGCACAGACTAGACGAGATTTAAACGCTAAAGGCACAGACAAGTCGAGACTAAATACCTCCAGACCGAGACTAGACGAGTCTAAAAAGATCCAGGCCCAGTCTAGAAGAGACTAAAACCCTTCAGGCACATATAAGGCTAAACAAAAAACCTCTAGGCAAAGACTAGACAAGACTAAAAACCTCCAGGCAAAGATTAGACATGTCTGAAAACCTCCAGGGACAGGCTAAGAGAGACTTATCACCTCCAGGCACAGCCTGGACTAGACTAAAAATCTAATGGTACAGACTAGACGAGAATAAAAACCTCCACGCACAGACGAGGCAAGACTAAATAGCTCCAGGCACAGACTAGACGAGACAAAAAACTCCAGTCCCAGATAAGACTAGGCTAGACTAAAAACCTCCAGGCACTAACTTGACGAGACTAAAAACCTCCAGGCACAGAATAGATGAGACTAAAAAACTCCAGTTCCAGATTACACAAGGCTAGACTAAAAACCTACAGGCACAGACTAGAGGTGTCTCAAAAAATCCAGTAATAGGCTAAGAGAGACTTAAATCCTCCAGGCACAGCATGGACTAGACTAAAAATCTAGTGACACAGCCTAGACAAGAATAAAAACCTCCAGGCACAGACTAGGCGAGATTAAATACCTCCAGGCACAGACTAGACGAGACGAAAAACCTCCAGGCACAGACAAGTAGAGAATTAATAACTCCAAATCAGGACTAGATGAGACTAAAAAGCTACAGGCACAGACTTTGCTCGACTGAAAACTACCAGGCACAAACTAGACGAGACTAAAAAAATCAAGGCACAGACTACGAGAGACATAAAAAACTTCAGGCACAAACTAGACAAGACAAAAAACTTCCAGGCACAGGCTAGACGTGTCTAAAAACCTAAAGGCACAGCCTAAGTGAGACGTAAACACTCCAGGCACAGACTAGATGAGACTAAAAACCTCCAAGTACAGACTAGGTGAGACTAGAATGAACACCTTCAGGCACGGAGTACGCTAGCCTAGACTTAAAACCTCTAGGCACAGTCTAGACTAGACTATACAAAAATTCTCCAGGCACAGACAAGACTAGAGTAGACTAGGAACTTGCAGCTGCAGACTAGACAAGAGTAAAAACCACCAGGGACAAACTCAACAAGACTAAAAACCTCCAGGCACAGACTAGACGAGACTATAAACCTCCAGGCACAGACTAGACATGTCTAAAAACCTACAGGCACAGACTAGCCTAGACAAAATATCTCCTGGCACAGACTGGACCACAATAAAGACCTCCAAACACAGAATAGATGAGACTAAATACCTCCAGGCACAGACTAGACCAGAATAAAAACCTCAAGGCACAAACTAGACCAGAATAAAAACCTCCAGGCACAGACTTGACTAGAGTAGACTAAAAACATACAGGCACAGACTAGATAAGAATAAAATCCTCCAGGCACAGACTAGACGAGACTAAAAACCTCCAAGCACAGACTAGACATGTCTAAAAACCTACAGGCACAGACTAGCCTAGACAAAATATCTCCTGGCACAGACTGGACCAGAATAAAAACCTCCAGGCACAGACTAGACCAGAATAAAAACCTCAGGGCACAGACTAGATGAGACTATAAACCTCCAGGCACAGACTAGACGAGACTAGAAACCTCCACGCACAGACTAGCCCAGACAAAATATCTATTGGCACAGACTGGACCAGAATAAAGACCTCCAGGCACAGACTAGTCCAGAAAATAAACCTCCAGGCACAGACTAGACCAGAATAAAAACCACCAGGCACAGACTACACTAGACTAGACTAAAAACCTCCAGGCACAGACAAGATGAGACTAAAAACCTCCAGGCACAGACTAGATAAGAATAAAATCCTCCAGGCAGAAACTTGACTTGACTAGACTAAAAACCTCCAGGCACCTACTAGACGTGTCTAAAAACCTACAGGCACAGACTAGACTAGACAAAATATCTCCTGGCACAGACTGGACCAGAATAAAGACCTCCAGGCACAGACTAGACCAGAATAAAAACCTCCAGGCACAGACTAGACCAGAATAAAAACCTCCAGGCACAGACTAGACCAGAATAAAACCCTCCAGGCACAGACTAGACTAGACTAGACTAAAAACCTCCCGCCATAGACTAGACTAGACTTAAATCCTCCAGGCACAGACTTGAATAGATTAAAAACTTCCAGGAATAGACTAGACTAGACTAGAAACCTCCAGCCATGGACTAGTTTACGATAAAAACCTCCACAAACACACTAGAATAGACTAAAAACATACAGGCACAGTCTACACCAGACTTAAAACATCCAGGCACAAACAAGACTGGAATTAAAACAAGCAGGCACACACTAGACTGGAATTAAAACCACCAGGAAAAGGCTAGCAAAACTAGACTTACAAAATCGAGACACAGACCAGACTAGACTGAACACCTTCAGGCACGGAATAGACTAGACTAGACTAGACTTAAAACCTCCCGGCATAGACTAGGCAAGACTAGACTGAAAACCCACAGGCATAGAGTAGGCTAGACTGAAAACCTCCAGGCACAGAGTAGACGAGAATAAAAACCTCCAGGCTTAGGTTAGACTGGACAAAATATCTCCAGGCACAAACTAGACTAGAACGAACACCTTCAGGCACGGAGTACGCTAGCCTAGACTTAAAACCTCCAGGCACAGTCTAGACTAGACTATACAAAATAGCACCGGGCACAGACGAGATTAGAGTAGACTAGGAACTTGCAGCCGCAGACAAGACGAGAGTAAAAACCAATAGGGACAAACTCAACGAGACAAAAAACCTCTAGGCACAGACTAGACGTGACTAAAAACCTCCAGGCACAGACTAGACGTGACTAAAAACCTCCAGGCACAGACTAGAATGGACAAAATATCTCCTGGCACAGACTGGACCAGAATAAATACCTCCAGGCACAGACCAGACCAGAATAAAAACCTCCAGGCACAGAGAAGACGTGTCTGAAAACCTCCAGGCACAGACTAGACCAGAATAAAAACCTCCAGGCACAGACTTGACTTGACTAGACTAAAAACCTCCAGGCACAGAGCGACGAGAATAAAAAAAACCAGGCTTAGGTAAGACTAGAGTGAAAAACTCCAGGCACAGACTAGACTAGAACTAACACCTTCAGGCACGGAGTAGGCTAGCCTAGACTTAAAACCTCCAGGCACAGTACTAGACTAGACTATACAAAAATTCTCCAGGCACAGACAAGATTGGAGTAGACTATGAACTTGCAGCCGCAGACTAGACGAGAGTAAAAACCACCAGGGACAAACTAGATCAGAATAAATACCTCCAGGCACAGACTAGACGAGACTAAAAACCTCCAGGCACAGACTAGATCAGAATAAATACCTCCAGGCACAGACTAGACCAGAATAAAAACCTCAAGGCACAAACTAGACCAGAATAAAAACCTCCAGGCACAGACTTGACTTGACAAGGCTAAAAACCTCCCTGGCACAGACTGGATGAGACTATAAACCACCAGGGACAGACTAGACGAGACTAAAAACCTCCAGGCACAGACTAGACGAGACTAAAAACCTCCAGGCACAGACTAGACAAGACTCAAAACCTCCAGGCACAGAATAGACGTGTCTAAAAACCGACAGGCACAGACTAGCCAAGACAAAATATCTCCTGGAACCTTCTGGACCAGAATAAAGACCTCCAGGCACAGACTAGACCAGAATAAAAACCTCCAGGCACAGACTAGACAAGAATAAAAACCCTCCAGGCACAAACTAGACCAGAATAAAAACCTCCAGGCACAGACTTGACTTGACTAGACTAAAAACCTCCAGGCACAGACTAGATGAGACTAAAAACCTCCATGCACAGACTAGATGAGACTAAGAACCCCAAGGCACAGACTAGAAAAGAATAAAAACCTCCACGCACAGACTAGAAGAGACTAAAAACCTCCAGGCACAGACTAGACGTGTCTAAAAACCTACAGGCACAGTCTAGCCAAGACAAAATATCTCCTGGCACCTTCTGGACCAGAATAAAAACCTCCAGGCACAGACTAGACCAGAATAAAAACCTCCAGGCAAAGACTAGACAAGAATAAAAACCCTCCAGGCACAAACTAGACCAAAATAAAAACCTCCAGGCACAGACTTGACTAGACTAGACTAAAAACCTCCAGGCACAGACAAGATGAGACTAAAAACCCCCAGGCACAGACAAGATTAGAATAAAATCCTCCAGGCACAGTCTAGACCAGACTAAAAACCTCCAGGCACAGACTAGACCAGAATAAAAACCTCTAGGCACAGACTAGACCAGAATAAAACCCTCCAGGCACAGACTTGACTTGACTAGACTAAAAACCTCCAGGCACAGACTAGATGACACTAAAAACCTCCAGGCACAGACTAGACGTGTGTAGAAACTTACAGGCACAGACTAGCCTAGACAAAATATCTCCTGGCACAGACTGGACCAGAATACAGACCTCCAGGCACAGACTAGAACAGAATAAAAACATCCAGGCTCCGACTAGACCAGAATAAAAACCTCCAGGCACAGACTAGACAAGAATAAAAACCCTCCAGGCACAAACTAGACCAGAATAAAAACCTCCAGGCACAGACTTGACTTGACTAGACTAAAAACATCCAGGCACAGACAAAATGAGACTAAAAACCCCCAGGCACAGACTAGATTAGAATAAAATCCTAGAGGTACAGTCTAGACCAGAATAAAAACCTCCAGGCACTGACGAGACCAGAATAAAAACCTCTAGGCACAGACTAGACCAGAATAAAACCCTCCAGGCACAGACTTGACCAGAATAAAACCCTCCAGGCACAGACTTGACTTGACTAGAAACCTCCAGGCACAGACTAGACGACACTAGAAACCTCCATGCACAGACTAGACGAGACTAAAAACCTCCAGGCACAGACTAGACGAGACTATAAACTTCCAGCACAGACTAGACGAGACTAAAAACCTCCAGTCACAGACTAGACGAGACTATAAACTTCCAGGCACAGACTACACGAGACTATAAACTTCCAGGCACAGACAGGACGAGACTAAAAACCTCCAGGCACAGACTAGACGAGACTAAAAACCTCCAGGCACAGACTAGACGAGACTAAAAACCTCCAGGCACAGATTAGACGAGACTAAAAACCTCCAGGCACAGACTAGACGAGACTAAAAACCTCCAGGCACAGACTAGACGAGACTAAAAACCCTCCAGGCACAAACTAGACCAGAATAAAAACCTCCAGGCACAGACTTGACTTGACTAGACTAAAAACATAAAGGCACAGACAAGATGTGACTAAAAACCCCCAGGCACAGACTAGATTCGAATAATATCCTAAAGGCACAGTCTAGACCAGAATAAAAACCTCCAGGCACAGACTAGACCAGAATAAAAACCTCTAGGCACAGACTAGACCAGAATAAAAACCTCCAGGCACAGACTAGACCAGAATAAAAACCTCCAGGCACAGACTTGACTTGACTTGACTAAAAAACACCAGGCACAGACGAGACGAGACTAAAAACCACCAGGCACAGAGTAGACGAGAATAAAAACCACCAGGCACAGACTAGACGAGACTAAAAACCTCCAAGCACAGACTAGACGAGACTAAAAACCTCCAGGCACAGACTAGACGTGTGTAGAAACCTACAGGCACAGGCAAGCCTAGACAAAATATCTCCTGGCACAGACTGGACCAGAATACAGACCTCCAGGCACAGACTAGACCAGAATAAAAACCTCCAGGCTCCGACTAGACCAGAATAAAAACCTCCAGGCACAGACTAGATGAGACTAAGAACCCCCAGGCACAGACTAGATAGGAATAAAGACCTCCAGGCACAGACTAGACCAGAATAAAAACCTCCAGGCACAGACTAGACTAGAATAAAAACCCTCCAGGCACAAACTAGACCAGAATAAAAACCTCCAGGCACAGACTTGACTTGACTAGACTAAAAACATACAGGCACAGACAAAATGAGACTAAAAACCCCCAGGCACAGACTAGATTAGAATAAAATCCTAGAGGTACAGTCTAGACCAGAATAAAAACCTCCAGGCACTGACGAGACCAGAATAAAAACCTCCAGGCACAGACTAGACCAGAATAAAAACCTCCAGGCACAGACTAGACCAGAATAAAACCCTCCAGGCACAGACTTGACTTGACTAGAAACCTCCAGGCACAGACTAGACGACACTAGAAACCTCCATGCACAGACTAGACGAGACTAAAAACCTCCAGGCACAGACTAGACGAGACTATAAACTTCCAGCACAGACTAGACGAGACTAAAAACCTCCAGTCACAGACTAGACGAGACTATAAACTTCCAGGCACAGACTACACGAGACTATAAACTTCCAGGCACAGACAGGACGAGACTAAAAACCTCCAGGCACAGACTAGACGAGACTAAAAACCTCCAGGCACAGACTAGACGAGACTAAAAACCTCCAGGCACAGATTAGACGAGACTAAAAACCTCCAGGCACAGACTAGACGAGACTAAAAACCTCCAGGCACAGACTAGACGAGACTAAAAACCCTCCAGGCACAAACTAGACCAGAATAAAAACCTCCAGGCACAGACTTGACTTGACTAGACTAAAAACATAAAGGCACAGACAAGATGTGACTAAAAACCCCCAGGCACAGACTAGATTCGAATAATATCCTAAAGGCACAGTCTAGACCAGAATAAAAACCTCCAGGCACAGACTAGACCAGAATAAAAACCTCTAGGCACAGACTAGACCAGAATAAAAACCTCCAGGCACAGACTAGACCAGAATAAAAACCTCCAGGCACAGACTTGACTTGACTTGACTAAAAAACACCAGGCACAGACGAGACGAGACTAAAAACCACCAGGCACAGAGTAGACGAGAATAAAAACCACCAGGCACAGACTAGACGAGACTAAAAACCTCCAAGCACAGACTAGACGAGACTAAAAACCTCCAGGCACAGACTAGACGTGTGTAGAAACCTACAGGCACAGGCAAGCCTAGACAAAATATCTCCTGGCACAGACTGGACCAGAATACAGACCTCCAGGCACAGACTAGACCAGAATAAAAACCTCCAGGCTCCGACTAGACCAGAATAAAAACCTCCAGGCACAGACTAGATGAGACTAAGAACCCCCAGGCACAGACTAGATAGGAATAAAGACCTCCAGGCACAGACTAGACCAGAATAAAAACCTCCAGGCACAGACTAGACTAGAATAAAAACCCTCCAGGCACAAACTAGACCAGAATAAAAACCTCCAGGCACAGACTTGCCTTGACTAGACTAAAAACATACAGGCACAGACAAAATGAGACTAAAAACCCCCAGGCACAGACTAGATTAGAATAAAATCCTAGAGGTACAGTCTAGACCAGAATAAAAACCTCCAGGCACTGACGAGACCAGAATAAAAACCTCCAGGCACAGACTAGACCAGAATAAAAACCTCCAGGCACAGACTAGACCAGAATAAAACCCTCCAGGCACAGACTTGACCAGAATAAAACCCTCCAGGCACAGACTTGACTTGACTAGAAACCTCCAGGCACAGACTAGACGACACTAGAAACCTCCATGCACAGACTAGACGAGACTAAAAACCTCCAGGCACAGACTAGACGAGACTATAAACTTCCAGGCACAGACTAGACGAGACTATAAACCTCCAGGCACAGACTAGACGAGACTAAAAACCTCCAGGCACAGACTAGACGAGACTAGAAACCTCCAGGCACAGACCAGGTGAGACTAAAAACATCGAGGCACAAATTAAGTGAGACTAAAAACCTCCAGACACAGACAAGTAGAGAATTAATAACTCCAAATCAGGACTAGATGAGACTAAAAAGCTACAGGCACAGACTTTGCTCGACTGAAAACTACCAGGCACAAACTAGACGAGACTAAAAAAACCAGGCACAGACTAGGAGAGACTTAAAAACTTCAGGCACAAACTAGACAAGACAAAAAACTTCCAGGCACAGACTAGACGTGTCTAAAAACCTCCAGGCACAGCCTAAGTGAGACGTAAACACTCCAGGCACAGACTAGGTGAGACTAAAAACCTCCAAGCACAGACTAGGTGAGACTAGAATGAACACCTTCAGGCACGGAGTAGGCTAGCCTAGACTTAAAACCTCCAGGCACAGTCTAGACTAGACTATACAAAAATTCTCCAGGCACAGACAAGATTAGAGTAGACTAGGAACTTGCACCCGCAGACTAGACAAGAGTAAAAACCACCAGGGACAAACTCAACTAGACTAAAAACCTCCAGGCACAGACTAGACAAGACTAAAAACTTCCAGGCACAGACTAGATGAGACTAAAAACCTCCAGGCACAGACTAGACCAGAATAAAAACCTCCAGGCACAGACTAAACCAGAATAAAAACCTCCAGGCACAGACTACGCTAGACTAGACAAAAAACCTCCAGGCACAGCCTAGATGAGACTAAGAACCCCCAGGCACAGACTAGACATGTCTAAAAACGTACAGGCACAGACTAGCCTAGACAAAATATCTCCTGGCACAGACTGGACCAGAATACAGACCTCCAGGCACAGACTAGACCAGAATAAAAACCTCCAGGCTCAGACTAGACCAGAATAAAAACCTCCAGGCACAGACTAGACCAGAATAAAAACCTCCAGGCTCAGACTAGACCAGAATAAAAACCTCAAGGCACAGACTAGATGAGACTAAGAACCCCCAGGCACAGACTAGATAGGAATAAAGACCTCCAGGCACAGACTAGATCAGAATAAAAACCTCCAGGCACAGACTAGACAAGAATAAAAACCCTCCAGGCACAAACTAGACCAGAATAAAAACCTCCAGGCACAGACTTGACTTGACAAGACTAAAAACATCCAGGCACAGACAAAATGAGACTAAAAACCCCCAGGCACAGACTAGATGAGACTAAAACCCTCCAGGCACAGACTAGATGAGACTAAGAACCCCAAGGCACAGACTAGAAGAGACTAAAAACCTCCAGGCACAGACTAGACGTGTCTAAAAACCTACAGGCACAGTCTAGCCAAGACAAAATATCTCCTGGCACCTTCTGGACCAGAATAAAAACCTCCAGGCACAGACTAGACCAGAATAAAAACCTCCAGGCAAAGACTAGACAAGAATAAAAACCCTCCAGGCACAAACTAGACCAAAATAAAAACCTCCAGGCACAGACTTGACTAGACTAGACTAAAAACCTCCAGGCACAGACAAGATGAGACTAAAAACCCCCAGGCACAGACAAGATTAGAATAAAATCCTCCAGGCACAGTCTAGACCAGACTAAAAACCTCCAGGCACAGACTAGACCAGAATAAAAACCTCCAGGCACAGACTAGACCAGAATAAAACCCTCCAGGCACAGACTTGACTTGACTAGACTAAAAACCTCCAGGCACAGACTAGATGACACTAAAAACCTCCAGGCACAGACTAGACGTGTGTAGAAACTTACAGGCACAGACTAGCCTAGACAAAATATCTCCTGGCACAGACTGGACCAGAATACAGACCTCCAGGCACAGACTAGAACAGAATAAAAACATCCAGGCTCCGACTAGACCAGAATAAAAACCTCCAGGCACAGACTAGACAAGAATAAAAACCCTCCAGGCACAAACTAGACCAGAATAAAAACCTCCAGGCACAGACTTGACTTGACTAGACTAAAAACATCCAGGCACAGACAAAATGAGACTAAAAACCCCCAGGCACAGACTAGATTAGAATAAAATCCTAGAGGTACAGTCTAGACCAGAATAAAAACCTCCAGGCACTGACGAGACCAGAATAAAAACCTCTAGGCACAGACTAGACCAGAATAAAAACCTCTAGGCACAGACTAGACCAGAATAAAACCCTCCAGGCACAGACTAGACCAGAATAAAACCCTCCAGGCACAGACTTGACTTGACTAGAAACCTCCAGGCACAGACTAGACGACACTAGAAACCTCCATGCACAGACTAGACGAGACTAAAAACCTCCAAGCACAGACTAGACATGTCTAAAAACCTACAGGCACAGACTAGCCTAGACAAAATATCTCCTGGCACAGACTGGACCAGAATAAATACCTCCAGGCTCAGACTAGACCAGAATAAAAACATCCAGGAACAGACTAGACGAGACTAAAAAACTCCAGGCACAGACTAGACGAGACTAAAAACATCCAGGCACAGACTTGACGAGACTAAAATCCTCCAGGCACAGACTAGACGAGACTAAAAAACACCAGGCACAGACTAGACGAGACTAAAAACCTCCAGGCACAGACTAGATGAGACTAAGAACCCGCAGGCACAGACTTGATAAGAATAAAAACCTCCAGGCAAAGACTAGAAAAGACTAAAAACCTCCAGGCAAAGACTAGCCTAGACAAAATGTTTCCTGGCACAGACTGGTCCAGAATAAAAACCTCCAGGCACAGACTAGATGAGACTAAATACCTCCAAGCACAGACTAGACCAGAATAAAAACCTCCAGGCACAAACTAGACCAGAATAAATACCTCCAGGCACAGACTAGACTAGACTAGACTAAAAACGTCCAGGCACAGACTAGATGAGACTACAAACCTCCAGGCACAGACTAGACGAGACTAAAAAACTCCAGGCACAGACTAGACGTGTCTAAACCCAACAGGCACAGACTAGCCTAGACAAAATCTCTCCTGGCACAGACTGGACCAGAGTAAAGACCTCCAGGCACAGAATAGATGAGACTAAATACCTCCAAGCACAGACTAGACCAGAATAAAAACCTCCAGGCACAAACTAGACCAGAATAAAAACCTCCAAGCACAGACTAGACATGTCTAAAAACCTACAGGCACAGACTAGCCTAGACAAAATATCTCCTGGCACAGACTGGACCAGAATAAATACCTCCAGGCACAGACTAAACCAGAATAAAAAACTCCAGGCACAGACTAGACGAGACTAAAAACCTCCAGGCACAGACAAGTCGAGACTAAATACCTCCAGACCGAGACTAGACGAGTCTAAAATGATCCAGGCCCAGTCTAGAAGAGACTAAAACCCTTCAGGCACATATAAGGCTAAACAAAAAACCTCTAGGCAAAGACTAGAAAAGACTAAAAACCTCCCGGCAAAGATTAGACGTGTCTGAAAACCTCCAGGGACAGGCTAAGAGAGACTTATCACCTCCAGGCACAGCCTGGACTAGACTAAAAATCTAATGGTACAGACTAGACGAGAATAAAAACCTCCACGCACAGACGAGGCGAGACTAAATAGCTTCAGGCACAGACTAGGCGAGACTAAAAAACTCCAATCCCAAATAAGACTAGGCTAGACTAAAAACCTCCAGGCACTAACTTGACGAGACTAAAAACCTCCAGGCACAGAATAGATGAGACTAAAAAACTCCAGTTCCAGATTACACTAGGCTAGACTAAAAACCTACAGGCACAGACTAGAGGTGTCTCAAAACCTCTAGTAATAGGCTAAGAGAGACTTAAATCCTCCAGGCACAGCATGGACAAGACTAAAAATCTAGTGACACAGCCTAGACAAGAATAAAAACCTCCAGGCACAGACTAGGCGAGATTAAATACCTCCAGGCACAGACTAGACGAGACAAAAAACCTCCAGGCACAGACCAGGTGAGACTAAAAACATCGAGGCACAAATTAAGTGAGACTAAAAACCTCCAGACACAGACAAGTAGAGAATTAATAACTCCAAATCAGGACTAGATGAGACTAAAAAGCTACAGGCACAGACTTTGCTCGACTGAAAACTACCAGGCACAAACTAGACGAGACTAAAAAAACCAGGCACAGACTAGGAGAGACTTAAAAACTTCAGGCACAAACTAGACAAGACAAAAAACTTCCAGGCACAGACTAGACGTGTCTAAAAACCTCCAGGCACAGCCTAAGTGAGACGTAAACACTCCAGGCACAGACTAGGTGAGACTAAAAACCTCCAAGCACAGACTAGGTGAGACTAGAATGAACACCTTCAGGCACGGAGTAGGCTAGCCTAGACTTAAAACCTCCAGGCACAGTCTAGACTAGACTATACAAAAATTCTCCAGGCACAGACAAGATTAGAGTAGACTAGGAACTTGCACCCGCAGACTAGACAAGAGTAAAAACCACCAGGGACAAACTCAACTAGACTAAAAACCTCCAGGCACAGACTAGACAAGACTAAAAACTTCCAGGCACAGACTAGATGAGACTAAAAACCTCCAGGCACAGACTAGACCAGAATAAAAACCTCCAGGCACAGACTAAACCAGAATAAAAACCTCCAGGCACAGACTACGCTAGACTAGACAAAAAACCTCCAGGCACAGCCTAGATGAGACTAAGAACCCCCAGGCACAGACTAGACATGTCTAAAAACGTACAGGCACAGACTAGCCTAGACAAAATATCTCCTGGCACAGACTGGACCAGAATACAGACCTCCAGGCACAGACTAGACCAGAATAAAAACCTCCAGGCTCAGACTAGACCAGAATAAAAACCTCCAGGCACAGACTAGACCAGAATAAAAACCTCCAGGCTCAGACTAGACCAGAATAAAAACCTCAAGGCACAGACTAGATGAGACTAAGAACCCCCAGGCACAGACTAGATAGGAATAAAGACCTCCAGGCACAGACTAGATCAGAATAAAAACCTCCAGGCACAGACTAGACAAGAATAAAAACCCTCCAGGCACAAACTAGACCAGAATAAAAACCTCCAGGCACAGACTTGACTTGACAAGACTAAAAACATCCAGGCACAGACAAAATGAGACTAAAAACCCCCAGGCACAGACTAGATGAGACTAAAACCCTCCAGGCACAGACTAGATGAGACTAAGAACCCCAAGGCACAGACTAGAAGAGACTAAAAACCTCCAGGCACAGACTAGACGTGTCTAAAAACCTACAGGCACAGTCTAGCCAAGACAAAATATCTCCTGGCACCTTCTGGACCAGAATAAAAACCTCCAGGCACAGACTAGACCAGAATAAAAACCTCCAGGCAAAGACTAGACAAGAATAAAAACCCTCCAGGCACAAACTAGACCAAAATAAAAACCTCCAGGCACAGACTTGACTAGACTAGACTAAAAACCTCCAGGCACAGACAAGATGAGACTAAAAACCCCCAGGCACAGACAAGATTAGAATAAAATCCTCCAGGCACAGTCTAGACCAGACTAAAAACCTCCAGGCACAGACTAGACCAGAATAAAAACCTCTAGGCACAGACTAGACCAGAATAAAACCCTCCAGGCACAGACTTGACTTGACTAGACTAAAAACCTCCAGGCACAGACTAGATGACACTAAAAACCTCCAGGCACAGACTAGACGTGTGTAGAAACTTACAGGCACAGACTAGCCTAGACAAAATATCTCCTGGCACAGACTGGACCAGAATACAGACCTCCAGGCACAGACTAGAACAGAATAAAAACATCCAGGCTCCGACTAGACCAGAATAAAAACCTCCAGGCACAGACTAGACAAGAATAAAAACCCTCCAGGCACAAACTAGACCAGAATAAAAACCTCCAGGCACAGACTTGACTTGACTAGACTAAAAACATCCAGGCACAGACAAAATGAGACTAAAAACCCCCAGGCACAGACTAGATTAGAATAAAATCCTAGAGGTACAGTCTAGACCAGAATAAAAACCTCCAGGCACTGACGAGACCAGAATAAAAACCTCTAGGCACAGACTAGACCAGAATAAAAACCTCTAGGCACAGACTAGACCAGAATAAAACCCTCCAGGCACAGACTAGACCAGAATAAAACCCTCCAGGCACAGACTTGACTTGACTAGAAACCTCCAGGCACAGACTAGACGACACTAGAAACCTCCATGCACAGACTAGACGAGACTAAAAACCTCCAAGCACAGACTAGACATGTCTAAAAACCTACAGGCACAGACTAGCCTAGACAAAATATCTCCTGGCACAGACTGGACCAGAATAAATACCTCCAGGCTCAGACTAGACCAGAATAAAAACATCCAGGAACAGACTAGACGAGACTAAAAAACTCCAGGCACAGACTAGACGAGACTAAAAACATCCAGGCACAGACTTGACGAGACTAAAATCCTCCAGGCACAGACTAGACGAGACTAAAAAACACCAGGCACAGACTAGACGAGACTAAAAACCTCCAGGCACAGACTAGATGAGACTAAGAACCCGCAGGCACAGACTTGATAAGAATAAAAACCTCCAGGCAAAGACTAGAAAAGACTAAAAACCTCCAGGCAAAGACTAGCCTAGACAAAATGTTTCCTGGCACAGACTGGTCCAGAATAAAAACCTCCAGGCACAGACTAGATGAGACTAAATACCTCCAAGCACAGACTAGACCAGAATAAAAACCTCCAGGCACAAACTAGACCAGAATAAATACCTCCAGGCACAGACTAGACTAGACTAGACTAAAAACGTCCAGGCACAGACTAGATGAGACTACAAACCTCCAGGCACAGACTAGACGAGACTAAAAAACTCCAGGCACAGACTAGACGTGTCTAAACCCAACAGGCACAGACTAGCCTAGACAAAATCTCTCCTGGCACAGACTGGACCAGAGTAAAGACCTCCAGGCACAGAATAGATGAGACTAAATACCTCCAAGCACAGACTAGACCAGAATAAAAACCTCCAGGCACAAACTAGACCAGAATAAAAACCTCCAAGCACAGACTAGACATGTCTAAAAACCTACAGGCACAGACTAGCCTAGACAAAATATCTCCTGGCACAGACTGGACCAGAATAAATACCTCCAGGCACAGACTAAACCAGAATAAAAAACTCCAGGCACAGACTAGACGAGACTAAAAACCTCCAGGCACAGACAAGTCGAGACTAAATACCTCCAGACCGAGACTAGACGAGTCTAAAATGATCCAGGCCCAGTCTAGAAGAGACTAAAACCCTTCAGGCACATATAAGGCTAAACAAAAAACCTCTAGGCAAAGACTAGAAAAGACTAAAAACCTCCCGGCAAAGATTAGACGTGTCTGAAAACCTCCAGGGACAGGCTAAGAGAGACTTATCACCTCCAGGCACAGCCTGGACTAGACTAAAAATCTAATGGTACAGACTAGACGAGAATAAAAACCTCCACGCACAGACGAGGCGAGACTAAATAGCTTCAGGCACAGACTAGGCGAGACTAAAAAACTCCAATCCCAAATAAGACTAGGCTAGACTAAAAACCTCCAGGCACTAACTTGACGAGACTAAAAACCTCCAGGCACAGAATAGATGAGACTAAAAAACTCCAGTTCCAGATTACACTAGGCTAGACTAAAAACCTACAGGCACAGACTAGAGGTGTCTCAAAACCTCTAGTAATAGGCTAAGAGAGACTTAAATCCTCCAGGCACAGCATGGACAAGACTAAAAATCTAGTGACACAGCCTAGACAAGAATAAAAACCTCCAGGCACAGACTAGGCGAGATTAAATACCTCCAGGCACAGACTAGACGAGACAAAAAACCTCCAGGCACAGACCAGGTGAGACTAAAAACATCGAGGCACAAATTAAGTGAGACTAAAAACCTCCAGACACAGACAAGTAGAGAATTAATAACTCCAAATCAGGACTAGATGAGACTAAAAAGCTACAGGCACAGACTTTGCTCGACTGAAAACTACCAGGCACAAACTAGACGAGACTAAAAAAACCAGGCACAGACTAGGAGAGACTTAAAAACTTCAGGCACAAACTAGACAAGACAAAAAACTTCCAGGCACAGACTAGACGTGTCTAAAAACCTCCAGGCACAGCCTAAGTGAGACGTAAACACTCCAGGCACAGACTAGGTGAGACTAAAAACCTCCAAGCACAGACTAGGTGAGACTAGAATGAACACCTTCAGGCACGGAGTAGGCTAGCCTAGACTTAAAACCTCCAGGCACAGTCTAGACTAGACTATACAAAAATTCTCCAGGCACAGACAAGATTAGAGTAGACTAGGAACTTGCACCCGCAGACTAGACAAGAGTAAAAACCACCAGGGACAAACTCAACTAGACTAAACACCTCCAGGCACAGACTAGACAAGACTAAAAACTTCCAGGCACAGACTAGATGAGACTAAAAACCTCCAGGCACAGACTAGACCAGAATAAAAACCTCCAGGCACAGACTACGCTAGACTAGACAAAAAACCTCCAGGCACAGCCTAGATGAGACTAAGAACCCCCAGGCACAGACTAGACATGTCTAAAAACGTACAGGCACAGACTAGCCTAGACAAAATATCTCCTGGCACGGACTGGACCTGAATAAAGACCTCCAGGCACAGACTAGATAGGAATAAAGACCTCCAGGCACAGACTACACCAGACTAGACGTGTCTAAAAACCTCCAGGCACAGACAAGATGACACTAAAAACCCCCTGGCACAGACTAGATAAGAATAAAACCCTAAAGGCACAGACTAGACGAGACCAAAAAACCTCCACGCACAGACTAGACGTGTCTAAAAACCTACAGGCACAGACTAGACTAGACAAAATATCTCCTGGCACAGACTGGACCAGAATAAAGACCTCCAAACACAGAATAGATGAGACTAAATACCTCCAGGCACAGACTAGAAAAGAATAAAAACCTCAAGGCATAAACTAGCCCAGAATAAAAACCTCCAGGCACAGACTTGACTAGAGTAGACTAAAAACATATAGGCACAGACTAGATAAGAATAAAATCCTCCAGGCACAGACTAGACGTGTGTAGAAACCTACAGGCACAGACTAGCCTAAACAAAATATCTCCAGGCACAGACTGGACCAGAATAAAGACCTCCAGGCACAGACTTGACTAGACTAGACTAAAAACCTCCAGGCACAGACTAGACGAGATTAAAACCTCCAGGCACAGACTAGACAAGACTAAAACCTCCAGGCACAGACTAGACGTGTGTAGAAACCTACAGGCACAGACTAGCCTAGACAAAATATCTCCTGGCACAGACTAGACAAGACTAAAAACCTCCAGGCACAGACTAGTCCAGAATAAAAACCTCCAGGCACAGACTAGACCAGAATAAAAACCTCCAGGCACAGACTAGACCAGAATAAAAACCTCCAGGCACAGACTAGACTAAACTAAAAACCTCCAGGCACAGGCAAGATCAGACTAAAAACCCCCAGGCACAGACTAGATAAGAATAAAATCCTCCAGGCACAAACTAGACGAGACTAAATACCTCCAGGCACAGACTAGACGTGTCTAAAAACCTACAGGCACAGACTAGCCTAGACAAAATATCTCCTGGCACAGACTGGACCAGAATAAATACCTCCAGGCACAGACTAAACCAGAATAAAAAACTCCAGGCACAGACTAGACGAGACTAAAAACCTCCAGGCACAGACAAGTCGAGACTAAATACCTCCAGACCGAGACTAGACGAGTCTAAAATGATCCAGGCCCAGTCTAGAAGAGACTAAAACCCTTCAGGCACATATAAGGCTAAACAAAAAACCTCTAGGCAAAGACTAGAAAAGACTAAAAACCTCCCGGCAAAGATTAGACGTGTCTGAAAACCTCCAGGGACAGGCTAAGAGAGACTTATCACCTCCAGGCACAGCCTGGACTAGACTAAAAATCTAATGGTACAGACTAGACGAGAATAAAAACCTCCACGCACAGACGAGGCGAGACTAAATAGCTTCAGGCACAGACTAGGCGAGACTAAAAAACTCCAATCCCAAATAAGACTAGGCTAGACTAAAAACCTCCAGGCACTAACTTGACGAGACTAAAAACCTACAGGCACAGAATAGATGAGACTAAAAAACTCCAGTTCCAGATTACACTAGGCTAGACTAAAAACCTACAGGCACAGACTAGAGGTGTCTCAAAACCTCTAGTAATAGGCTAAGAGAGACTTAAATCCTCCAGGCACAGCATGGACAAGACTAAAAATCTAGTGACACAGCCTAGACAAGAATAAAAACCTCCAGGCACAGACTAGGCGAGATTAAATACCTCCAGGCACAGACTAGACGAGACGAAAAACCTCCAGGCACAGACCAGGTGAGACTAAAAACATCGAGGCACAAATTAAGTGAGACTAAAAACCTCCAGACACAGACAAGTAGAGAATTAATAACTCCAAATCAGGACTAGATGAGACTAAAAAGCTACAGGCACAGACTTTGCTCGACTGAAAACTACCAGGCACAAACTAGACGAGACTAAAAAAACCAGGCACAGACTAGGAGAGACTTAAAAACTTCAGGCACAAACTAGACAAGACAAAAAACTTCCAGGCACAGACTAGACGTGTCTAAAAACCTCCAGGCACAGCCTAAGTGAGACGTAAACACTCCAGGCACAGACTAGGTGAGACTAAAAACCTCCAAGCACAGACTAGGTGAGACTAGAATGAACACCTTCAGGCACGGAGTAGGCTAGCCTAGACTTAAAACCTCCAGGCACAGTCTAGACTAGACTATACAAAAATTCTCCAGGCACAGACAAGATTAGAGTAGACTAGGAACTTGCACCCGCAGACTAGACAAGAGTAAAAACCACCAGGGACAAACTCAACTAGACTAAAAACCTCCAGGCACAGACTAGACAAGACTAAAAACTTCCAGGCACAGACTAGATGAGACTAAAAACCTCCAGGCACAGACTAGACCAGAATAAAAACCTCCAGGCACAGACTAAACCAGAATAAAAACCTCCAGGCACAGACTACGCTAGACTAGACAAAAAACCTCCAGGCACAGCCTAGATGAGACTAAGAACCCCCAGGCACAGACTAGACATGTCTAAAAACGTACAGGCACAGACTAGCCTAGACAAAATATCTCCTGGCACAGACTGGACCAGAATACAGACCTCCAGGCACAGACTAGACCAGAATAAAAACCTCCAGGCTCAGACTAGACCAGAATAAAAACCTCCAGGCACAGACTAGACCAGAATAAAAACCTCCAGGCTCAGACTAGACCAGAATAAAAACCTCAAGGCACAGACTAGATGAGACTAAGAACCCCCAGGCACAGACTAGATAGGAATAAAGACCTCCAGGCACAGACTAGATCAGAATAAAAACCTCCAGGCACAGACTAGACAAGAATAAAAACCCTCCAGGCACAAACTAGACCAGAATAAAAACCTCCAGGCACAGACTTGACTTGACAAGACTAAAAACATCCAGGCACAGACAAAATGAGACTAAAAACCCCCAGGCACAGACTAGATGAGACTAAAACCCTCCAGGCACAGACTAGATGAGACTAAGAACCCCAAGGCACAGACTAGAAGAGACTAAAAACCTCCAGGCACAGACTAGACGTGTCTAAAAACCTACAGGCACAGTCTAGCCAAGACAAAATATCTCCTGGCACCTTCTGGACCAGAATAAAAACCTCCAGGCACAGACTAGACCAGAATAAAAACCTCCAGGCAAAGACTAGACAAGAATAAAAACCCTCCAGGCACAAACTAGACCAAAATAAAAACCTCCAGGCACAGACTTGACTAGACTAGACTAAAAACCTCCAGGCACAGACAAGATGAGACTAAAAACCCCCAGGCACAGACAAGATTAGAATAAAATCCTCCAGGCACAGTCTAGACCAGACTAAAAACCTCCAGGCACAGACTAGACCAGAATAAAAACCTCTAGGCACAGACTAGACCAGAATAAAACCCTCCAGGCACAGACTTGACTTGACTAGACTAAAAACCTCCAGGCACAGACTAGATGACACTAAAAACCTCCAGGCACAGACTAGACGTGTGTAGAAACTTACAGGCACAGACTAGCCTAGACAAAATATCTCCTGGCACAGACTGGACCAGAATACAGACCTCCAGGCACAGACTAGAACAGAATAAAAACATCCAGGCTCCGACTAGACCAGAATAAAAACCTCCAGGCACAGACTAGACAAGAATAAAAACCCTCCAGGCACAAACTAGACCAGAATAAAAACCTCCAGGCACAGACTTGACTTGACTAGACTAAAAACATCCAGGCACAGACAAAATGAGACTAAAAACCCCCAGGCACAGACTAGATTAGAATAAAATCCTAGAGGTACAGTCTAGACCAGAATAAAAACCTCCAGGCACTGACGAGACCAGAATAAAAACCTCTAGGCACAGACTAGACCAGAATAAAAACCTCTAGGCACAGACTAGACCAGAATAAAACCCTCCAGGCACAGACTAGACCAGAATAAAACCCTCCAGGCACAGACTTGACTTGACTAGAAACCTCCAGGCACAGACTAGACGACACTAGAAACCTCCATGCACAGACTAGACGAGACTAAAAACCTCCAAGCACAGACTAGACATGTCTAAAAACCTACAGGCACAGACTAGCCTAGACAAAATATCTCCTGGCACAGACTGGACCAGAATAAATACCTCCAGGCTCAGACTAGACCAGAATAAAAACATCCAGGAACAGACTAGACGAGACTAAAAAACTCCAGGCACAGACTAGACGAGACTAAAAACATCCAGGCACAGACTTGACGAGACTAAAATCCTCCAGGCACAGACTAGACGAGACTAAAAAACACCAGGCACAGACTAGACGAGACTAAAAACCTCCAGGCACAGACTAGATGAGACTAAGAACCCGCAGGCACAGACTTGATAAGAATAAAAACCTCCAGGCAAAGACTAGAAAAGACTAAAAACCTCCAGGCAAAGACTAGCCTAGACAAAATGTTTCCTGGCACAGACTGGTCCAGAATAAAAACCTCCAGGCACAGACTAGATGAGACTAAATACCTCCAAGCACAGACTAGACCAGAATAAAAACCTCCAGGCACAAACTAGACCAGAATAAATACCTCCAGGCACAGACTAGACTAGACTAGACTAAAAACGTCCAGGCACAGACTAGATGAGACTACAAACCTCCAGGCACAGACTAGACGAGACTAAAAAACTCCAGGCACAGACTAGACGTGTCTAAACCCAACAGGCACAGACTAGCCTAGACAAAATCTCTCCTGGCACAGACTGGACCAGAGTAAAGACCTCCAGGCACAGAATAGATGAGACTAAATACCTCCAAGCACAGACTAGACCAGAATAAAAACCTCCAGGCACAAACTAGACCAGAATAAAAACCTCCAAGCACAGACTAGACATGTCTAAAAACCTACAGGCACAGACTAGCCTAGACAAAATATCTCCTGGCACAGACTGGACCAGAATAAATACCTCCAGGCACAGACTAAACCAGAATAAAAAACTCCAGGCACAGACTAGACGAGACTAAAAACCTCCAGGCACAGACAAGTCGAGACTAAATACCTCCAGACCGAGACTAGACGAGTCTAAAATGATCCAGGCCCAGTCTAGAAGAGACTAAAACCCTTCAGGCACATATAAGGCTAAACAAAAAACCTCTAGGCAAAGACTAGAAAAGACTAAAAACCTCCCGGCAAAGATTAGACGTGTCTGAAAACCTCCAGGGACAGGCTAAGAGAGACTTATCACCTCCAGGCACAGCCTGGACTAGACTAAAAATCTAATGGTACAGACTAGACGAGAATAAAAACCTCCACGCACAGACGAGGCGAGACTAAATAGCTTCAGGCACAGACTAGGCGAGACTAAAAAACTCCAATCCCAAATAAGACTAGGCTAGACTAAAAACCTCCAGGCACTAACTTGACGAGACTAAAAACCTCCAGGCACAGAATAGATGAGACTAAAAAACTCCAGTTCCAGATTACACTAGGCTAGACTAAAAACCTACAGGCACAGACTAGAGGTGTCTCAAAACCTCTAGTAATAGGCTAAGAGAGACTTAAATCCTCCAGGCACAGCATGGACAAGACTAAAAATCTAGTGACACAGCCTAGACAAGAATAAAAACCTCCAGGCACAGACTAGGCGAGATTAAATACCTCCAGGCACAGACTAGACGAGACAAAAAACCTCCAGGCACAGACCAGGTGAGACTAAAAACATCGAGGCACAAATTAAGTGAGACTAAAAACCTCCAGACACAGACAAGTAGAGAATTAATAACTCCAAATCAGGACTAGATGAGACTAAAAAGCTACAGGCACAGACTTTGCTCGACTGAAAACTACCAGGCACAAACTAGACGAGACTAAAAAAACCAGGCACAGACTAGGAGAGACTTAAAAACTTCAGGCACAAACTAGACAAGACAAAAAACTTCCAGGCACAGACTAGACGTGTCTAAAAACCTCCAGGCACAGCCTAAGTGAGACGTAAACACTCCAGGCACAGACTAGCTGAGACTAAAAACCTCCAAGCACAGACTAGACTAGACTATACAAAAATTCTCCAGGCACAGACAAGATTAGAGTAGACTAGGAACTTGCACCCGCAGACTAGACAAGAGTAAAAACCACCAGGGACAAACTCAACTAGACTAAAAACCTCCAGGCACAGACTAGACAAGACTAAAAACTTCCAGGCACAGACTAGATGAGACTAAAAACCTCCAGGCACAGACTAGACCAGAATAAAAACCTCCAGGCACAGACTAAACCAGAATAAAAACCTCCAGGCACAGACTACGCTAGACTAGACAAAAAACCTCCAGGCACAGCCTAGATGAGACTAAGAACCCCCAGGCACAGACTAGACATGTCTAAAAACGTACAGGCACAGACTAGCCTAGACAAAATATCTCCTGGCACGGACTGGACCTGAATAAAGACCTCCAGGCACAGACTAGATAGGAATAAAGACCTCCAGGCACAGACTACACCAGACTAGACGTGTCTAAAAACCTCCAGGCACAGACAAGATGACACTAAAAACCCCCTGGCACAGACTAGATAAGAATAAAACCCTAAAGGCACAGACTAGACGAGACTAAAAACCTCCACGCACAGACTAGACGTGTCTAAAAACCTACAGGCACAGACTAGACTAGACAAAATATCTCCTGGCACAGACTGGACCAGAATAAAGACCTCCAAACACAGAATAGATGAGACTAAATACCTCCAGGCACAGACTAGACCAGAATAAAAACCTCAAGGCATAAACTAGCCCAGAATAAAAACCTCCAGGCACAGACTTGACTAGAGTAGACTAAAAACATATAGGCACAGACTAGATAAGAATAAAATCCTCCAGGCACAGACTAGACGTGTGTAGAAACCTACAGGCACAGACTAGCCTAAACAAAATATCTCCAGGCACAGACTGGACCAGAATAAAGACCTCCAGGCACAGACTTGACTAGACTAGACTAAAAACCTCCAGGCACAGACTAGACGAGATTAAAACCTCCAGGCACAGACTAGACAAGACTAAAACCTCCAGGCACAGACTAGACGTGTGTAGAAACCTACAGGCACAGACTAGCCTAAACAAAATATCTCCAGGCACAGACTGGACCAGAATAAAGACCTTCAGGCACAGACTTGACTAGACTAGACTAAAAACCTCCAGGCACAGACTAGACGAGATTAAAACCTCCAGGCACAGACTAGACAAGACTAAAACCTCTAGGCACAGACTAGACGTGTGTAGAAACCTACAGGCACAGACTAGCCTAGACAAAATATCTCCTGGCACAGACTAGACAAGACTAAAAACCTCCAGGCACAGACTAAACCAGAATAAAAAACTCCAGGCACAGACTAGACGAGACTAAAAACCTCCAGGCACAGACAAGTCGAGACTAAATACCTCCAGACCGAGACTAGACGAGTCTAAAATGATCCAGGCCCAGTCTAGAAGAGACTAAAACCCTTCAGGCACATATAAAGCTAAACAAAAAACCTCTAGGCAAAGACTAGAAAAGACTAAAAACCTCCCGGCAAAGATTAGACGTGTCTGAAAACCTCCAGGGACAGGCTAAGAGAGACTTATCACCTCCAGGCACAGCCTGGACTAGACTAAAAATCTAATGGTACAGACTAGACGAGAATAAAAACCTCCACGCACAGACGAGGCGAGACTAAATAGCTTCAGGCACAGACTAGGCGAGACTAAAAAACTCCAATCCCAAATAAGACTAGGCTAGACTAAAAACCTCCAGGCACTAACTTGACGAGACTAAAAACCTCCAGGCACAGAATAGATGAGACTAAAAAACTCCAGTTCCAGATTACACTAGGCTAGACTAAAAACCTACAGGCACAGACTAGAGGTGTCTCAAAACCTCCAGTAATAGGCTAAGAGAGACTTAAATCATCCAGGCACAGCATGGACAAGACTAAAAATCTAGTGACACAGCCTAGACAAGAATAAAAACCTCCAGGCACAGACTAGGCGAGATTAAATACCTCCAGGCACAGACTAGACGAGACGAAAAACCTCCAGGCACAGACCAGGTGAGACTAAAAACATCGAGGCACAAATTAAGTGAGACTAAAAACCTCCAGACACAGACAAGTAGAGAATTAATAACTCCAAATCAGGACTAGATGAGACTAAAAAGCTACAGGCACAGACTTTGCTCGACTGAAAACTACCAGGCACAAACTAGACGAGACTAAAAAAACCAGGCACAGACTAGGAGAGACTTAAAAACTTCAGGCACAAACTAGACAAGACAAAAAACTTCCAGGCACAGACTAGACGTGTCTAAAAACCTCCAGGCACAGCCTAAGTGAGACGTAAACACTCCAGGCACAGACTAGCTGAGACTAAAAACCTCCAAGCACAGACTAGACTAGACTATACAAAAATTCTCCAGGCACAGACAAGATTAGAGTAGACTAGGAACTTGCACCCGCAGACTAGACAAGAGTAAAAACCACCAGGGACAAACTCAACTAGACTAAAAACCTCCAGGCACAGACTAGACAAGACTAAAAACTTCCAGGCACAGACTAGATGAGACTAAAAACCTCCAGGCACAGACTAGACCAGAATAAAAACCTCCAGGCACAGACTAAACCAGAATAAAAACCTCCAGGCACAGACTACGCTAGACTAGACAAAAAACCTCCAGGCACAGCCTAGATGAGACTAAGAACCCCCAGGCACAGACTAGACATGTCTAAAAACGTACAGGCACAGACTAGCCTAGACAAAATATCTCCTGGCACGGACTGGACCTGAATAAAGACCTCCAGGCACAGACTAGATAGGAATAAAGACCTCCAGGCACAGACTACACCAGACTAGACGTGTCTAAAAACCTCCAGGCACAGACAAGATGACACTAAAAACCCCCTGGCACAGACTAGATAAGAATAAAACCCTAAAGGCACAGACTAGACGAGACTAAAAACCTCCACGCACAGACTAGACGTGTCTAAAAACCTACAGGCACAGACTAGACTAGACAAAATATCTCCTGGCACAGACTGGACCAGAATAAAGACCTCCAAACACAGAATAGATGAGACTAAATACCTCCAGGCACAGACTAGACCAGAATAAAAACCTCAAGGCATAAACTAGCCCAGAATAAAAACCTCCAGGCACAGACTTGACTAGAGTAGACTAAAAACATATAGGCACAGACTAGATAAGAATAAAATCCTCCAGGCACAGACTAGACGTGTGTAGAAACCTACAGGCACAGACTAGCCTAAACAAAATATCTCCAGGCACAGACTGGACCAGAATAAAGACCTCCAGGCACAGACTTGACTAGACTAGACTAAAAACCTCCAGGCACAGACTAGACGAGATTAAAACCTCCAGGCACAGACTAGACAAGACTAAAACCTCCAGGCACAGACTAGACGTGTGTAGAAACCTACAGGCACAGACTAGCCTAAACAAAATATCTCCAGGCACAGACTGGACCAGAATAAAGACCTCCAGGCACAGACTTGACTAGACTAGACTAAAAACCTCCAGGCACAGACTAGACGAGATTAAAACCTCCAGGCACAGACTAGACCAGAATAAAAACCTCCAGGCACAGACTAGACCAGAATAAAAACCTCCAGGCACAGACTAGACTAAACTAAAAACCTCCAGGCACAGGCAAGATCAGACTAAAAACCCCCAGGCACAGACTAGATAAGAATAAAATCCTCCAGGCACAAACTAGACGAGACTAAATACCTCCAGGCACAGACTAGACGTGTCTAAAAACCTACAGGGACAGACTAGACTAGACAAAATATCTCCTGGCACAGACTGGACCAGAATAAATACCTCCAGGCACAGACTAAACCAGAATAAAAAACTCCAGGCACAGACTAGACGAGACTAAAAACCTCCAGGCACAGACAAGTCGAGACTAAATACCTCCAGACCGAGACTAGACGAGTCTAAAATGATCCAGGCCCAGTCTAGAAGAGACTAAAACCCTTCAGGCACATATAAGGCTAAACAAAAAACCTCTAGGCAAAGACTAGAAAAGACTAAAAACCTCCCGGCAAAGATTAGACGTGTCTGAAAACCTCCAGGGACAGGCTAAGAGAGACTTATCACCTCCAGGCACAGCCTGGACTAGACTAAAAATCTAATGGTACAGACTAGACGAGAATAAAAACCTCCACGCACAGACGAGGCGAGACTAAATAGCTTCAGGCACAGACTAGGCGAGACTAAAAAACTCCAATCCCAAATAAGACTAGGCTAGACTAAAAACCTCCAGGCACTAACTTGACGAGACTAAAAACCTCCAGGCACAGAATAGATGAGACTAAAAAACTCCAGTTCCAGATTACACTAGGCTAGACTAAAAACCTACAGGCACAGACTAGAGGTGTCTCAAAACCTCCAGTAATAGGCTAAGAGAGACTTAAATCATCCAGGCACAGCATGGACAAGACTAAAAATCTAGTGACACAGCCTAGACAAGAATAAAAACCTCCAGGCACAGACTAGGCGAGATTAAATACCTCCAGGCACAGACTAGACGAGACGAAAAACCTCCAGGCACAGACCAGGTGAGACTAAAAACATCGAGGCACAAATTAAGTGAGACTAAAAACCTCCAGACACAGACAAGTAGAGAATAACTCCAAATCAGGACTAGATGAGACTAAAAAGCTACAGGCACAGACTTTGCTCGACTGAAAACTACCAGGCACAAACTAGACGAGACTAAAAAAACCAGGCACAGACTAGGAGAGACTTAAAAACTTCAGGCACAAACTAGACAAGACAAAAAACTTCCAAGCACAGACTAGACGTGTCTAAAAACCTCCAGGCACAGCCTAAGTGAGACGTAAACACTCCAGGCACAGACTAGGTGAGACTAAAAACCTCCAAGCACAGACTAGGTGAGACTAGAATGAACACCTTCAGGCACGGAGTAGGCTAGCCTAGACTTAAAACCTCCAGGCACAGTCTAGACTAGACTATACAAAAATTCTCCAGGCACAGACAAGATTAGAGTAGACTAGGAACTTGCACCCGCAGACTAGACAAGAGTAAAAACCACCAGGGACAAACTCAACTAGACTAAAAACCTCCAGGCACAGACTAGACAAGACTAAAAACTTCCAGGCACAGACTAGATGAGACTAAAAACCTCCAGGCACAGACTAGACCAGAATAAAAACCTCCAGGCACAGACTAAACCAGAATAAAAACCTCCAGGCACAGACTACGCTAGACTAGACAAAAAACCTCCAGGCACAGCCTAGATGAGACTAAGAACCCCCAGGCACAGACTAGACATGTCTAAAAACGTACAGGCACAGACTAGCCTAGACAAAATATCTCCTGGCACGGACTGGACCTGAATAAAGACCTCCAGGCACAGACTAGATAGGAATAAAGACCTCCAGGCACAGACTACACCAGACTAGACGTGTCTAAAAACCTCCAGGCACAGACATGACGACACTAAAAACCCCCTGGCACAGACTAGATAAGAATAAAACCCTAAAGGCACAGACTAGACGAGACTAAAAACCTCCACGCACAGACTAGACGTGTCTAAAAACCTACAGGCACAGACTAGACTAGACAAAATATCTCCTGGCACAGACTGGACCAGAATAAAGACCTCCAAACACAGAATAGATGAGACTAAATACCTCCAGGCACAGACTAGAAAAGAATAAAAACCTCAAGGCATAAACTAGCCCAGAATAAAAACCTCCAGGCACAGACTTGACTAGAGTAGACTAAAAACATATAGGCACAGACTAGACAAGACTAAAATCCTCCAGGCACAGACTAGACGTGTGTAGAAACCTACAGGCACAGACTAGCCTAAACAAAATATCTCCAGGCACAGACTGGACCAGAATAAAGACCTCCAGGCACAGACTTGACTAGACTAGACTAAAAACCTCCAGGCACAGACTAGACGAGATTAAAACCTCCAGGCACAGACTAGACAAGACTAAAACCTCTAGGCACAGACTAGAGGTGTGTAGAAACCTACAGGCACAGACTAGCCAAGACAAAATATCTCCTGGCACAGACTAGACAAGACTAAAAACCTCCAGGCACAGACTAGTCCAGAATAAAAACCTCCAGGCACAGACTAGACCAGAATAAAAACCTCCAGGCACAGACTAGACCAGAATAAAAACCTCCAGGCACAGACTAGACTAAACTAAAAACCTCCAGGCACAGGCAAGATCAGACTAAAAACCCCCAGGCACAGACTAGATAAGAATAAAATCCTCCAGGCACAAACTAGACGAGACTAAATACCTCCAGGCACAGACTAGACGTGTCTAAAAACCTACAGGGACAGACTAGACTAGACAAAATATCTCCTGGCACAGACTGGACCAGAATAAAGACCTCCAGGCACAGACTAGACCAGAATAAATACCTCCAGGAACAGACTAGACTAGACTTAAATCCTCTAGGCACAGACTTGAATAGATTAAAAACTCCCAGGAATAGACTAGACTAGATTAGAAATGTCCAGCCACGGACTAGTTTAGGATAAAAACCTCCACAAACACACTAAAATAGACTAAAAACCTCCAGGCACAGTCTACACCAGACTTAAAACATCCAGGCACAAACAAGACTTTAATTAAAACAAGCAGGCACACACTAGACTGGAATTAAAACCACCAGGAAAAGGCTAGCAAAACTAGACTTACAAAATCGAGACACAGACCAGACTAGACTGAACACCTTCAGGCACGGAATAGACTAGACTTGACTAGACTTAAAACCTCCCGGCATAGACTAGGCAAGACTAGACTGAAAACCCACAGGCACAGAGTAGGTTGGACTGAAAACTTCCAGGCACAGAGTAGACGAGAATAAAAACCTCCAGGCTTAGGTAAGACTAGAGTGAAAACCTCCAGGCACAGACTAGACTAGAACGAACACCTTCAGGCACGGAGTAGGCTAGCCTAGACTTAAAACCTCCAGGCACAGTCTAGACTAGACAATACAAAAATTCTCCAGGCACAGACAAGATTAGAGTAGAATAGGAACTTGCAGCCGCAGACTAGACAAGAGTAAAAACTTGAAGGCACAGGCTAGCCAGGTCTAAAAACCTCAAGGGAAACACTAGGAGAGACTTAAAATCTCCAGGCACAGACTGGACGAGACTAAAAACCTCCAGGAACAGACTAGACATGTCTAAAAAATTCCAGCCACAGACTAGGAGAGAATTAAAGCCTCCAGGCACAGACTGGAAAAAACTAAAAACCTCCAGGCAAAGACTAAACGATTCTTAAAGCCTCAAGCCACAGACAAGTAAGGACTAAATACTAACAGACCGAGTCTAGACTACGCAAAAATTAAAACCTCCAGGACCAGATTAGGTGAGACTAAAAATCCCAAAGACCAATCAATCGTGCGCTAATACTCGGCCTCAGGACGGCTGGGAGCGGGCACCACTGGTGTATTCAAACGGCTCTCAGAAGAGAAAGCAAGGAGCAACTGCAATGCTGGTGGCGCTGTTGCAAAGCTTACTGTTTGCAGAAGAGGTCCAGCACCACCTTACAGTCCTGGGTAGTCGTCTGTGGGAGCAGAGGTCAATAATTCGTGGACTACATACTCGGAATCAGCACGGCTGGAAGCAACCACTACAGGTAGATTCAAATGGCTGTGAGAAGAGAAAGCAAGGAGTAATTTCAATGCTGGTGGCGCTGTTGCAAAACTTACTGGTTGCAGAAGAGGTCCAGCAGCACCTTTCAGTCCTGGCATATTGTCTGTGGGAGCAGAGGCCAATCATTAATGCGCTACAGAATAGGATTCAGGACGGCTGGGAACAGGCACCACAGGTGTATTCAAATGGCTCTGAGAAGAGAAAGCAAGGAGCAACTGCAATGTAGGTGGCGCTGTTACAAAGCTTACTGTTGGCATAAGAGGTCCAGTAGCACCTTTCTGTCCTGGCACATCGTCTGTGGGAGCAGAGGCCAATCATTCGTACGCTGCAGAATCAGCTTCAGGACGGCTGGGAGCGGGCACCACAGGTGTATTCAAATGGCTATGAGAAGAGAAAGCTAGGAGCGAGTGCAATGTAGGTGGCGCTGTTGCAAAGCTTACTGTTTGCAAAAGAGGCCCAGCAGCACTTTTCAGTCCTGGCATATTGTCTGTGGGAGCAGAGGCCAATCATTCCTGTTCTACATACTCGGCTTCAGGACGGCTGGGAGCGGGCACCACAGGTTTGACCAAATGGCTGTGGGAAGAGAAAACAAGGAGCTAGTGCAATGTAGGTGGCGCTGGTGCAAAGCTTACTGTTTGCAGAAGAGGTCCAGCACCACCTTTCAGTCGTGGCTCTTCGTCTGTGTGAGCACAGGTCAGTAATTCTCACGCTACATACTTTGCTTCATTACGGCTGGGAGCGGGCACCACAGGTGGATTCAAATGGCTGTGAGAAGAGAAAACAAGGAGTTAGTGCAATGTAGGTGGCACTGTTGCATAGCTTACTGTTTGCAGAAGAGGTCCAGCAGCACCTTTCAGTCCTGGCTCTTCGTCTGTGGGAGAAGTGGTCAATAATTCTTGCGCTACATACTCAGGCTCTAAACGGCAATGAGCGTTCACCACAGCTCTATTCAAATGTCAGTGAGAAGAGAAAGCAAGGAGCGAGTGCAATGTAGGTGGCGCTGTTGCAAAGCTTACTGCTTGCAGAAGAGGCCCAGCAGCACCTTTCAGTCCTGGCTCTTCGTCTGTGGGAGCAGAGGTCAATAATTCTTGCGCGACATACTCAGCCTCTGAAAGGCAGGGAGCGGGCACCACAGGTTTGATCAAATGGCTGTGGGAAGAGAAAACAAGGAGCTAGTGCAATGTAGGTGGCGCTGTTGCAAAGCTTACTGCTTGCAGAAGAGGCCCAGCAGCACCTTTCAGTCCTGGCTCTTCGTCTGTGGGAGCAGAGGTCAATAATTCTTGCGCGACATACTCAGCCTCTGAATGGCAGGGAGCGGGCACCACAGGTTTGATCAAATGGCTGTGGGAAGAGAAAACAAGGAGCTAGTGCAATGTAGGTGGCGCTGTTGCAAAGCTTACTGTTTGCAGAAGAGGTCCAGCAGCACCTTTCAGTCCTGGCTCTTCATCTGTGGGAGCAGAGGTCAATAATTCTTGAGCTACATACTCAGCCTCTGAATGGCAGGGAGCGGGCACCACAGCGGTATTCAAATGCCTGTGAGAAGAGAAAGCAAGGAGTGACTGCAATGTAGGTGGCGCTGTTGCAAAGCTTACTGTTTGCAGAAGAGGTCCAGCAGCACCTTTCAGTCCTGGCTCTTCATCTGTGGGAGCAGAGGCCAATCATTCCTGCGCTACAGAATCGGCTTCATTACGGCTGGGAGCAGGCACCACAGGTGGATTCAAACGGCTGTGAGAAGAGAAAGCAAGGAGCGAGTGCAATGTAGGTGGCGCTGTTGCAAAGCTTACTGTTTGCAGAAGAGGTCCAGCAGCACCTTTCAGTCCTGGCTCCTCGTCTGTGGAAGCAGAAGTCAAGAATTCTTGCGCTACATACTCAGCTTCAGGACGGCATTGAGTGGGCACCACAGGTGGATTCAAATGGCTGTGAGAAGAGAAAGCAAAGAGCGAGTGCAATGTAGGTGGCGCTGTTGCAAAGCTTACTGTTTGCAGAAGAGGCCCAGCAGCACCTTTCAGTCCTGGCATATTGTCTGCGGGAGCAGAGGTCAATAATTCCTGTTCTACATACTCTGCTTCAGGAGGGCTGGGAGCGGGCACCACAGCTGTATTCAAATGCCTGTGAGAAGAGAAAGCAAGGAGCGACTGCAATGTAGGAGAGACTGCAGCTGAGACTCTGTGGCTCGGACTCTCGGCTAAGATGTCAGTGCTCATACTTGGAGCTGAAACTGGCTGGCACGCTTCACCTGAGACTCTGGGGTTCAAGCTTTGGGGCTTAGACTGTGGCTGAGATTCCGTGTCTCAGACTTTGAATCTCAGACTTGGTGACCGAGTCTCTGTAATTTAGACTCGGTGATTGAGATGGTGGCTGAGACTCTGGGCCTCGGACTTTGGAGCTGATACTTTCAGACTCAGGCTCTGGCTGAGGCTGCTGCTGAGACTATATATCTAACACTCTGTGGCTGAGACTCTGGAGCTGAGACTCTGGCTGAGACTCTCAGACTCTCACCATCTACCCGAAACTGTTGCTGACGCTCTATGGCTAAGATGTTGGAGTCAAACTCAGGGGCTGGGAATGTGACGGAGACTCTGCGGCTCAGAATCTGCATCTCACACTTGGATTCATACACTCTGTTACCAAGAATGTAATTTCTACTCTGGCCTTGAGACTTCGCAGCTGAGACTCTTTGCAGACACTTTGATGTTTATATTTTCTCACTCAGACTCCAACACTGAGACTCTGAGGCAAGGACTCTGAGGCTAAGACTGTTACTGAAACTCAACACTCAGACTAAAATCTCCACTCAGACAATAAGTTCTCTACTGAAACAATAAGCTATCCACACTGACAATTAGTTCTAAACTGAGACACTAAGTTCTCCACTCAGACACCAATATCTCCAATCAGGCACTAAATTCTCAAAAGATAAATATGTCCCCTCACACACTAAGTTCTCCACTCTAAGAAAAAGTTCTCCCCTCAGAGAGTAATTTCTCCACTGATACCCTATCTTCTCCACTCTGACCCTGGGTTCCCCACTCTGACACACAGTTCTCCTCCAGTCAGACACTGAGTTCAACATTCAGACAACCAGTTCTCCATTCAGTCAAAGTTCTCCAATGAGAGACTAACTTCTCCAAACACTAACTTCTAATCTAACAAGCAATGTTCTCCACTCAGAGACTAACTTCCATAATGACAAAGCTCTCCACACAGACAACTTCTCCTGTCAGATACTAATTTCCTGAATCACAAACTAAGATCTCCAGCCAGAAACTAAATTCTCCTGCCAAACACTAAGTTCTCCACTAAGAGAATAAGTTCAAAACTCAGAGAATAAGGTAGCCACCCAAACACTAGGTACTCCACTCACAGACTAACTTCTCCACTGAGAAACTCACTTTGTCAGTGACGGACTACCGCCGCCCCTCAGGGACTACCGCCGCCCCTCAGGGACATATTTCTTGAATCAGAGACTAAGGTCTCCAATCACAGACCAAGTTCAACAATAAGACTAACATCTCCACTCAGAAAATAATTCTCTCAGCCACAAAGTTCTCCAATCACAGCCTAAATTCTCCAATCACACACTAAGTAATCTAGCCAGACACTAAGTTCTCCAAGAACACACTAGGATCTCCACTCAGACACTAACTTCTCTACTCAGAGACTAACTTCACCGCTCAAACAAAAAGTTCACAGCTCAGAGACAAAGTTCTTCACTCGGAGATAAAGTTCTAAGCTCTGACACAAAATTATCCACTCATACACTAGGTCCTCCTATCAGAGGATAAAATCTCCACTTAGACTCTAATTTCTCCAAGCACAGACTAAATTGTTCAAGCACAAACTAAATTCTCCAGTCACAGACTAAATTCTCCAAGCGCAGACTAAAATCTCCAGTCACGGATTAAATTCGCCAGTCATGGACTAAATTCTCTAGGCACCGACTAGATATTCCAGTCAGACACTAAGCCTTCCTCAGACACTAACTTGTACAAATCACAGACTAAGTTCTTCAATAACGGACTAAGATGACCAATCACAAATTTCTCCGATCACAGACTAAATTGCCTAATCAAAGATAAAATATTCCAGTCAGATACTGAGTTCTCCTCAGAAACTTATTCAATCCAAGATTAATTCTCCAATCACAGACTTAATTCTCCAGTCACAGACTAATTTCTCCAGGCACAGATCAAATTCACTAATCCGAGAGTAAATTCTCCAGACACAGACTACGTTTTTCCAATCACAGAGTAAACAATCCTGTCACAGACTCAATTCCCCAGGCACGGACAGACAGACTCAATTCCCCAGGCACGGAA
This sequence comes from Myiopsitta monachus, assembly GCA_017639245.1. Lineage (NCBI taxonomy): Eukaryota > Metazoa > Chordata > Aves > Psittaciformes > Psittacidae > Myiopsitta > Myiopsitta monachus. Next base: position 66,382 of record JAESHU010000104.1, on the reverse strand, counting down.
TAAATAATCAGACCACAGACTAAATTCAGCAAGTCACAGACTAAATTATCCAGTCACATACCGAATTCTACACTCTCAGAATAATTTCTAGCCACAACTAAAATTCTCCTGTCACACACTAAATACTCTGATCACAGAAATTCATCACTCACAGACTAAACTGTCCACTCACAAAATAAACCCTACACTCACAGAATAAATTATACAGTCAGGGACTAAACTCTCCCATCACACACTAAATTCTCCAGTCACAGACTGAAGTATCCACGGACAGAATGAGTTCTACCATCACAGGATAAATTCCCTAACGACAAAAAAGGTGCCCCCCGCACGGACCGAACCGGTGCCCCCCCGCACAGAAAAAATTCTCAGATCACAGATTATTTAATCTGATCACTGAGTAAATACAGCAAGTTGCAGACTAAATTATCCAGTCACATAACAAATTCTACACTCACAGAATAAATTCTAGTCACAGACAAAATTCTCCTGTCACACACTAAATTATGCGATCACAGACTATATTCGTCAATCACAGATTAAATTCTCCACTCACATACCGAGTTCTCCACTCACAGAACAAACTATACAGTCACACACTAAATAATCCAGGAACAGAATAAATACTCCAGGCACAGAATAAATTCTCCTGTCACAGAATAAACTCTCCAGACACACACTAAATTCTGAAAGTCACAGTTTAAATTCTCCAGTCACAGAAGGAGTTCTAACGTCACAGAATAAATTCTCGGATCACAGAATAAATTATCCAGTAACATACCGAATTCTACACTCACAGAATAAATTCTAGCCACAATCAGAATTCTCCTATCACACACTAAATTCTCCGATAACAGACTAAATTCTCCACTCACAGACTAAATTAACCACTCATAGAATAATTCGTACAGTCACAGACTAAACTAACCACTCATAGAATAAATTATCCAGCCACAGACTAAATTCTCCTATCCCAGACAAAATTATCCAGCCACAGATTAAATTCTCCAGTAATATAACGAATTCTCCACTCACAGACTGAAGTATCCACGGACAGAATGAGTTCTACCATCACAGAATAAATTCCCTAATGACAAAAAAAATTCCCCGGGCACAGCCTCAGCCCCTTCCCCGGGCACAGCCTCAGCCAGACTCAAATTAGCTAACTCAGCCTGAGCTGCAGAGCCTGTGGCTCATACTGCGGGTGACATTCCGTGTCTCAAAATCTCTGGGTCAGAAGCACTAACTCACCCTCAGCCGGGAGACACTAGGAGCAAGAAATTCTTGCTGAGACCCTCTGCTTCAGAGTCTCTATCCCAATCCACACACACGACCCCCTTACCTCCTCACAGCCCTCCCCACTTAGCTCCTTCACCTCTCCCGAGTCAGCGGCAGCACCTGAAATAGAAAGGGAAGCAGACCCACGCTGAGAGAGGGCTCAAAGCTGCTCGCCTCCCTCAGCAAGCCCCATCTCGCTCTCCCGTCACTTTACCGCTCGGCCCCTGCCTTTGTAGGCCTTCGGTTCTCTCCTTTGAGCCCCGGTATCGCCTACAAAACACAACAAAAGGGACGCTGCTCATTTCAGAAAAATGACAAGGCACACAATCGCTTGCTACTTCAGCCTCCGCAGCGAAGCTCACCTTGCTCAAGTCAGCTCTCGGGCAGAGATGTCCCTTTGCTCCTCCCTCCGCACCTCCAAATTAAAAACATACGCCCAGTCACAAGCCAGCCAGAAGAATCGGGCTTAACCTCCTGCTGACAACAACAGATTTCCCCACCTGGTAACATCTTCTGCCCAACCTTCCGACAAGAGCCTCCAACACATTCCAACGCATCGTGACATCTGCAAGATCAACTCGGCATTATACACCGCCCAGCCAAAACAAAAGATTAATCGCACACTAAGTCTCATCCCACATGCACCCCGAGACTTAGACTGAAATGCACACACAGACTGGCAGCCAGACACTCTGACGCCAGGCACTCTGGCTCTGACATTGACTCCAGATAAACTATCACGCCCATTCCCAAGCAGACTCTCTGGCCTGGACCCATTAAGCTTATTCCCAGAGATTTCCAAAGAGATATTGGAGTCTAACGCCAGGCCTCGCCTGCCCTCTGGGGCCTAGAAGTGCAACAAAGGCAAACAACCATGGCTCTTGCAAAAAATGACTGACCCCACAATCCTTCTTCTTTCCACCTGACTCCCATGAGGCACTCATCTGACTTTGAAGCTAGAGGGCAACACCTGCTACACGAAATACAAATACTGAATCCCTTTGCCATGTTTTTCTCTACTCTAAGCCACCACTCCCACACACAAACCCCTTACCTGCTCACAGCTGCAAAGTTAGCTTGGAGCAACTCCCCAAAAGACTACTGACCAAATGACTCAAAAAAAAAAACAAACCAAAAACAAACAAACAAAAAAAAAACCCAAAAAACCAAAACAAAACCAAAAAAAAAACAATGCCCTTCTCCACTTTATGCACATAAACCTTGGAAAAAAAAAAATGCCTGCTCCACTCATAGGCAATGAGCTTGAGCAATCACTAATTAAAAGACAAGGCCCAAGGAGCCGGCTGAGCACCTTTAACTCAATAAGTGACACGGAAGCGCCAAGGCAGAACACAAGCAAACACAGACCGTAGCACAGTCAAGCTGTACTACCCTGACCTCTGCAGGATGATGCTATTAATCATCTCGCTTCTTTTTCCTCACTCCCATGGGTACATTTCAAACCTGTTCCCACTAGACTGATATTGTCCCCCACCCCCCTGCTCCCAAAAAGCAGGCCCTCAGCACAGTTTTCGTAGTGCCATAGATCTCTAGCCAGACTTACTGCTCCGAACTCTCATACTAGACACCTGTCCGACTGCTGAATTTGCCCATTTTATCTTCATCATCTACAGTAAGGGAAGCAAAACAAAACCAAAAATTCAGCCACAGAACAGTTTGCAATCAGACAAAGAGAAGAAATACACTCTTTTGGCTATCATTCTCACCACCACCGTACCAGTCAATGCTTACCGATTTCTGTCAGACCTTACTGCCTCATCTTTACCTCTGCAAACATTTGCTCAGCAGATCCTAAATTACTTGTGAATGCTACACCAGGGTTCCCCTGCAAGACTTCAAAATCTAGACCCTAGTGAGCATTGCTCTGGCGATAAGTAATTGACCCCACCGTCCTTGTCATTTCCTGCCTGACTCACTGGAAACAGTTAATAGACTTCACAAGGAACGGCACAGGACCTACAAGGAAAACTAAAATGAAAACCCATCCCAACATTACATTCAACTGGTAGTCGCCCACCTCCCACAAAATCCTCCAAATCTTTAACAGTCCTCCTCACTGCAGCACTTCATTTCTCAGGATTTGGATGCGACTCCATAAAAAGAAATGGAAACAGATGCCAACTGACCGGAGCTAGGAAAAACTGCCTTTCCTGTGAAATTTCTAACCCCAGCTGGATTGTACAGGCTGCTCATACACCAAGCATGCAACAGGTACATCTGCTACACCCACCCTTGTATGCCACTTAGAAAACAGCAACAGGAAATAACTTCAAGTACTTAAAATCAAGGAAGATTTACTAGTTCTATAGCTGCCTAGTCAGTGTTCACATTAACCAGAATGCAACATGAAAAAGTCAGCTCTGTGAAAATAAACTGAGAAAATACACCTACAGAAACAATTTACAACTATAGCCCAAAACATAACATGCGTAGAAACTCTAAAGAACAAACCCTACGTACACTTGAACCTTCTCTAGCAAGAAAAGCAAAGGCAAAACTACTCTTTGACCTTTCCCTCCCCAAAAAGACCAGCTTTTTAACAGCCACTATACCCCACGTCAACCTTACCATTTTTTCCTGCTCCTCATTAGGCACAAGCATTCAACCTAGTTTTCAAAAAAAGCAAAGACCCAAAGCCATCTTTGAAAAAACCTCTAAGCACATAACATGAATGTTCCTTCAGGAGCCACAATCTTCACCATAAAACACAAAAGGAAAGAGAGACAATGCACAGCTAATACAAACAGAGACCAAAGAAACCTTTGGCCACAACTCATGGAACTGGGAACAACCACAGGACTCGGCTTACTTGGAACACCACCCAAAAAGCAGCCCACCAGAACAAGTTACAACAAAAAAACCTTCTCAATCCAAGCACACGCAAACCCAAACATAACCAAACAACTCCCTATAAGGCAAAA
>JAESHU010000104.1:0-61662 GCA_017639245.1 Myiopsitta monachus | reverse complement strand
ATAAGAATAAAATCCTCCAGGCACAGACTAGACCAGAATAAAAACCTCCAGGCACAAACTAGACCAGAATAAAAACCTCCTGGCACAGACTGGACCAGAATAAAAACCTCCAGGCACACACTAGACCAGAATAAAAACCTCCAGGCACAGACTTGACTTGACTAGACTAAAAACCTCCAGGCACAGACTAGATGAGACTAAAAACCTCCAGGCACAGACTAGATGAGACTAAAAACCTCCAGGCACAGACTAGATGAGACTAAAAACCTCCAGGGACAGACTAGATGAGACTAAAAACCTCCAGGCACAGACTAGATTTGTCTGGAAACCTACAGGCACAGACTACACTAAACTAGACTAGAAACCTCCAGGCACAGACAAGATGAGACTAAAAACCCCCTGGCACAGACTAGATATGAATAAAATCCTCCAGGCACAGACTACATGAGAATAAAAACCTCCAGACACAGACTAGATAAGAATAAAATCCTCCAGGCACAGACTAGACATGTCTAAAAACCTCCAGGCACAGACTAGACCAGAATAAATACCTCCAGGAACGGACAGGACCAGAATAAAAACCTCCAGGCACAGACTAGACCAGAATAAAAATCTCCAGGCACAGACTTGACTTGACTAGACTAAAAACCTCCAGGCACAGACTAGATGAGACTAAAAACCTCCAGGCACAGACTAGATGAGACTAAAAACCTCCAGGCACAGACTAGATGAGACTAAAAACCTCCAGGCACAGACTAGATGAGACTAAAAACCTCCAGGCACAGACTAGATGAGACTAAAAACCTCCAGGCACAGACTAGATGAGACTAGAAACCTCCAGGCACAGACTAGATGAGACTAAAAACCTCCAGGCACAGACTAGATTTGTCTGGAAACTTACAGGCACAGACTACACTAAACTAGACTAGAAACCTCCTGGCACAGACAAGATGAGACTAAAAACCCCCAGGCACACACTAGATAAGAATAAAACCCTCCAGGAACAGACTAGATGAGACTAAAAACCTCCAGGCACAGACTAGACGAGACTAAAAAATTCCAGGCACAGACTAGACATGTCTAAAAACCTACAGGCACAGACTAGACCAGAATAAATAATTCCAGGCACGGACAGGACCAGAATAAAAACCTCCAGGCACAGACTAGAAAAGAATAAAAACCTCCAGGCACAGTCTAGACCAGAATAAAAATCTACAGGCACAGACTTGACTTGACTAGACTAAAAGCCTCCAGGCACAGACTAGATGTGACTAAAAACCTCCAGGCACAGACTAGACTAGACTTAAATCCTCCAGGCACAGACTTGAATAGATTAAAAACATTCAGGAATAGACTTGACTAGACTAGAAACCTCCAGTCACAGACTAATTTAGGATAAAAACCTCCACAAGCAAACTAGAATAGACTCAAAAGCTCCTGGCACTGACGAGACTAGACTAAAACCCACCAGGCACAGTCTACACCAGACTTAAAACATCCAGGCACAAACAAGACTGGAATTAAAACAAGCAGGCACACACTAGACTGGAATTAAAACCACCAGGAAAAGGCTAGACAAAACTAGACTTACAAAATTGAGACACAGACCAGACTAGACTGAACACCTTCAGGCACGGAATAGACTAGACTAGACTAGACTTAAAACCTCCCGGCATAGACTAGGCAAGACTAGACTGAAAACCCACAGGCACAGAGTAGGCTAGACTGAAAACCTCCAGGCACACACTAGACGAGAATAAAAACCTCCAGGCTTAGGTAAGGCTAGACTGAAAACCTCCAGGCACAGACTAGATGAGACTAAGAACCCCCAGGCTTAGACTAGATAAGAATAAAAACCTCCAAGCACAGACTAGATGAGACTAAAATCCTCCAGGCACAGACTAGACGTGTCTAAAAACCTACAGGCGCAGACAAGCCTCGACAAAATATCTCCTGGCACAGACTGGACCAGAATAAAGACCTCCAGGCACAGACTTGACCAGAATAAAAAACTCCAGGCACAGACTAGACCAGAATAAAAACCCTCCAGGCACAAACTAGATGAGACTAAAAACCTCCAGGCACAGACTTCACTAGAAAAGACTAAAAACCTCCAGGCACAGACTAGTTGAGTGTATAAAACACCAGGCACAGACTAGACAAGACTCAAAACCACCAGGCACAGACCAGACATGTCTAGAAACCTACAGGCACAGACTAGCCTAGACGAAATATCTCCAGGCACAGACTGGACCAGAATAAAGACCTCCAGGCACAGACTGGACCAGAATAAAGACCTCCAGGCACAGACTAGACCAGAATAAAAACCTCCAGGCACAGACTAGACCAGAATAAAAACATCCAGGCACAAACTAGACCAGAATAAAAACCTCCAGGCACAGACTTGACTTCAAGTGACTAAAAACCTCCAGGCACAGACTAGATGAGACTAAAAACCTCCAGGCACAGACTAGATGAGACTAAAAACCTCCAGGAACAGACTAGACGAGACTAAAAAAATCCAGGCACAGGCTAGACGAGACTAAAAACCTCCAGGCACAGGCTAGACGAGACTAAAAACCTCCAGGCACAGACTAGACGAGACTAAAAACCTCCAGGCAAAGACTAGTCGTGTCTAGAAACCTAAAGGCACAGACTAGCCTAGACAAAATATCTCCTGGCACAGACTGGACCAGAATAAAGACCTCCAGGCACAGACTAGACCAGAATAAAAACCTCCAGGCACAGACTGGACCAGAATAAAAACCTCCAGGCACAGACAAGATGAGACTAAAAATCCCCAGGCAGAGACTAGATAAGAATAAAATCCTCCAGGCACAGACTAGACCAGAATAAAAACCTCCAGGCACAAACTAGACCAGAATAAAAACCTCCTGGCACAGACTGGACCAGAATAAAAACCTCCAGGCACACACTAGACCAGAATAAAAACCTCCAGGCACAGACTTGACTTGACTAGACTAAAAACCTCCAGGCACAGACTAGATGAGACTAAAAACCTCCAGGCACAGACTAGATGAGACTAAAAACCTCCAGGCACAGACTAGATGAGACTAAAAACCTCCAGGCACAGACTAGATGAGACTAAAAACCTCCAGGGACAGACTAGATGAGACTAAAAACCTCCAGGCACAGACTAGATTTGTCTGGAAACCTACAGGCACAGACTACACTAAACTAGACTAGAAACCTCCAGGCACAGACAAGATGAGACTAAAAACCCCCTGGCACAGACTAGATATGAATAAAATCCTCCAGGCACAGACTAGATGAGACTAAAAACCTCCAGGCACAGACTTCACTAGACAAGACTAAAAACCTCCAGGCACAGACTAGTTGAGTGTATAAAACACCAGGCACAGACTAGACAAGACTCAAAACCACCAGGCACAGACCAGACATGTCTAGAAACCTACAGGCACAGACTAGCCTAGACGAAATATCTCCAGGCACAGACTGGACCAGAATAAAGACCTCCAGGCACAGACTGGACCAGAATAAAAACCTCCAGGCACAGACTAGACCAGAATAAAAACCTCCAGGCACAGACTAGACCAGAATAAAAACATCCAGGCACAAACTAGACCAGAATAAAAACCTCCAGGCACAGACTTGACTTCAAGTGACTAAAAACCTCCAGGCACAGACTAGATGAGACTAAAAACCTCCAGGCACAGACTAGATGAGACTAAAAACCTCCAGGAACAGACTAGACGAGACTATAAAAATCCAGGCACAGGCTAGACGAGACTAAAAACCTCCAGGCACAGACTAGACGAGACTAAAAACCTCCAGGCAAAGACTAGTCGTGTTTAGAAATCTAAAGGCACAGACTAGCCTAGACAAAATATCTCCTGGCACAGACTGGACCAGAATAAAGACCTCCAGGCACAGACTAGACCAGAATAAAAACCTCCAGGCACAGACTGGACCAGAATAAAAACCTCCAGGCACAGACAAGATGAGACTAAAAATCCCCAGGCAGAGACTAGATAAGAATAAAATCCTCCAGGCACAGACTAGACCAGAATAAAAACCTCCAGGCACAAACTAGACCAGAATAAAAACCTCCTGGCACAGACTGGACCAGAATAAAAACCTCCAGGCACACACTAGACCAGAATAAAAACCTCCAGGCACAGACTTGACTTGACTAGACTAAAAACCTCCAGGCACAGACTAGATGAGACTAAAAACCTCCAGGCACAGACTAGATGAGACTAAAAACCTCCAGGCACAGACTAGATGAGACTAAAAACCTCCAGGGACAGACTAGATGAGACTAAAAACCTCCAAGCACAGACTAGATTTGTCTGGAAACCTACAGGCACAGACTACACTAAACTAGACTAGAAACCTCCTCGCACAGACAAGATGAGACTAAAAACCCCCTGGCACAGACTAGATATGAATAAAATCCTCCAGGCACAGACTAGATGAGAATAAAAACCTCCAGGCACAGACTAGATAAGAATAAAATCCTCCAGGCACAGACTAGACCAGAATAAAAACCTCCAGGCACAAACTAGATAAGAATAAAAACCTCCTGGCACAGACTGGACCAGAATAAAAACCTCCAGGCACACACTGGACCAGAATAAAAACCTCCAGGCACAGACTTGACTTGACTAGACTAAAAACCTCCAGGCACAGACTAGATGAGACTAAAAACCTCCAGGCACAGACTAGATGAGACTAAAAACCTCCAGGCACAGACTAGATGAGACTAAAAACCTCCAGGCACAGACTAGATGAGACTAAAAACCTCCAGGGACAGACTAGATGAGACTAAAAACCTCCAGGCACAGACTAGATTTGTCTGGAAACCTACAGGCACAGACTACATTAAACTAGACTAGAAACCTCCTCGCACAGACAAGATGAGACTAAAAACCCCCTGGCACAGACTAGATATGAATAAAATCCTCCAGGCACAGACTAGATGAGAATAAAAACCTCCAGGCACAGACTAGATAAGAATAAAATCCTCCAGGCACAGACTAGACATGTCTAAAAACCTCCAGGCACAGACTAGACCAGAATAAATACCTCCAGGAACGGACAGGACCAGAATAAAAACCTCCAGGCACAGACTAGACCAGAATAAAAACCTCCAGGCACAGTCTAGACCAGAATAAAAATCTCCAGGCACAGACTTGACTTGACTAGACTAAAAACCTCCAGGCACAGACAAGATGAGACTAAAAACCCCCAGGCACACACTAGATAAGAATAAAACCCTCCAGGCACAGACTAGATGAGACTAAAAACCTCCAGGCACAGACTAGACGAGACTAAAAAATTCCAGGCACAGACTAGACCAGAATAAAAACCTCCAGGCACAAACTAGACCAGAATAAAAACCTCCAGGCACAGACTTGACTTCAAGTGACTAAAAACCTCCAGGCACAGACTAGATGAGACTAAAAACCTCCAGGAACAGACTAGACGAGACTATAAAAATCCAGGCACAGGCTAGACGAGACTAAAAACCTCCAGGCACAGACTAGACGAGACTAAAAACCTCCAGGCAAAGACTAGTCGTGTCTAGAAACCTACAGGCACAGACTAGCCTAGACAAAATATCTCCTGGCACAGACTGGACCAGAATAAAGACCTCCAGGCACAGACTAGACCAGAATAAAAACCTCCAGGCACAGACTGGACCAGAATAAAAACCTCCAGGCACAGACAAGATGAGACTAAAAATCCCCAGGCAGAGACTAGATAAGAATAAAATCCTCCAGGCACAGACTAGACCAGAATAAAAACCTCCAGGCACAAACTAGACCAGAATAAAAACCTCCTGGCACAGACTAGACCAGAATAAAAACCTCCAGGCACACACTAGACCAGAATAAAAACCTCCAGGCACAGACTTGACTTGACTAGACTAAAAACCTCCAGGCACAGACTAGATGAGACTAAAAACCTCCAGGCACAGACTAGATGAGACTAAAAACCTCCAGGCACAGACTAGATGAGACTAAAAACCTCCAGGCACAGACTAGATGAGACTAAAAACCTCCAGGCACAGACTAGATTTGTCTGGAAACCTACAGGCACAGACTACACTAAACTAGACTAGAAACCTCCAGGCACAGACAAGATGAGACTAAAAACCCCCTGGCACAGACTAGATATGAATAAAATCCTCCAGGCACAGACTAGATGAGAATAAAAACCTCCAGGCACAGACTAGATAAGAATAAAATCCTCCAGGCACAGACTAGACATGTCTAAAAACCTCCAGGAACGGACAGGACCAGAATAAAAACCTCCAGGCACAGACTAGACCTGACTAAAAACCTCCAGGCACAGACTAGACCAGACTAAAAACCTCCAGGCACAGTCTGGACCAGAATAAAAATCTCCAGGCACAGACTTGACTTGACTAGACTAAAAACCTCCAGGCACAGACTAGATGAGACTAAAAACCTCCAGGCACAGACTAGATGAGACTAAAAACCTCCAGGCACAAACTAGATGAGACTAAAAACCTCCAGGCACAGACTAGATGAGACTAAAAACCTCCAGGCACAGACTAGATGAGACTAAAAACCTCCAGGCACAGACTAGATTTGTCTGGAAACTTACAGGCACAGACTACACTAAACTAGACTAGAAACCTCCTGGCACAGACAAGATGAGACTAAAAACCCCCAGGCACACACTAGATAAGAATAAAACCCTCCAGGAACAGACTAGATGAGACTAAAAACCTCCAGGCACAGACTAGACGAGACTAAAAAATTCCAGGCACAGACTAGACATGTCTAAAAACCTACAGGCACAGACTAGACCAGAATAAATAATTCCAGGCACGGACAGGACCAGAATAAAAACCTCCAGGCACAGACTAGAAAAGAATAAAAACCTCCAGGCACAGTCTAGACCAGAATAAAAATCTACAGGCACAGACTTGACTTGACTAGACTAAAAGCCTCCAGGCACAGACTAGATGTGACTAAAAACCTCCAGGCACAGACTAGACTAGACTTAAATCCTCCAGGCACAGACTTGAATAGATTAAAAACATTCAGGAATAGACTTGACTAGACTAGAAACCTCCAGCCACAGACTAATTTAGGATAAAAACCTCCACAAGCAAACTAGAATAGACTCAAAAGCTCCTGGCACTGACGAGACTAGACTAAAACCCACCAGGCACAGTCTACACCAGACTTAAAACATCCAGGCACAAACAAGACTGGAATTAAAACAAGCAGGCACACACTAGACTGGAATTAAAACCACCAGGAAAAGGCTAGACAAAACTAGACTTACAAAATTGAGACACAGACCAGACTAGACTGAACACCTTCAGGCACGGAATAGACTAGACTAGACTAGACTTAAAACCTCCCGGCATAGACTAGGCAAGACTAGACTGAAAACCCACAGGCACAGAGCAGGCTAGACTGAAAACCTCCAGGCACAGACTAGACGAGAATAAAAACCTCCAGGCTTAGGTAAGACTAGACTGAAAACCTCCAGGCACAGACTAGATGAGACTAAGAACCCCCAGGCTTAGACTAGATAAGAATAAAAACCTCCAAGCACAGACTAGATGAGACTAAAATCCTCCAGGCACAGACTAGACGTGTCTAAAACCTACAGGCGCAGACAAGCCTCGACAAAATATCTCCTGGCACAGACTGGACCAGAATAAAGACCTCCAGGCACAGACTTGACCAGAATAAAAAACTCCAGGCACAGACTAGACCTAGAATAAAAACACTCCAGGCACAAACTAGATGAGACTAAAAACCTCCAGGCACAGACTTCACTAGACAAGACTAAAAACCTCCAGGCACAGACTAGTTGAGTGTATAAAACACCAGGCACAGACTAGACAAGACTCAAAACCACCAGGCACAGACCAGACATGTCTAGAAACCTACAGGCACAGACTAGCCTAGACGAAATATCTCCTGGCACAGACTGAACCAGAATAAAGACCTCCAGGCACAGACTGGACCAGAATAAAGACCTCCAGGCACAGACTAGACCAGAATAAAAACCTCCAGGCACAGACTAGACCAGAATAAAAACCTCCAGGCACAAACTAGACCAGAATAAAAACCTCCAGGCACAGACTTGACTTCACGTGACTAAAAACCTCCAGGCACAGACTAGATGAGACTAAAAACCTCCAGGCACAGACTAGATGAGACTAAAAACCTCCAGGAACAGACTAGACGAGACTAAAAAAATCCAGGCACAGGCTAGACGAGACTAAAAACCTCCAGGCACAGACTAGACGAGACTAAAAACCTCCAGGCAAAGACTAGTCGTGTCTAGAAACCTACAGGCACAGACTAGCCTAGACAAAATATCTCCTGGCACAGACTGGACCAGAATAAAGACCTCCAGGCACAGACTAGACCAGAATAAAAACCTCCAGGCACAGACTGGACCAGAATAAAAACCTCCAGGCACAGACAAGATGAGACTAAAAATCCCCAGGCAGAGACTAGATAAGAATAAAATCCTCCAGGCACAGACTAGACCAGAATAAAAACCTCCAGGCACAAACTAGACCAGAATAAAAACCTCCTGGCACAGACTGGACCAGAATAAAAACCTCCAGGCACACACTAGACCAGAATAAAAACCTCCAGGCACAGACTTGACTTGACTAGACTAAAAACCTCCAGGCACAGACTAGATGAGACTAAAAACCTCCAGGCACAGACTAGATGAGACTAAAAACCTCCAGTCACAGACTAGATGAGACTAAAAACCTCCAGGCACAGACTAGATGAGACTAAAAACCTCCAGGCACAGACTAGATTTGTCTGGAAACCTCCAGGCACAGACTACACTAAACTAGACTAGAAACCTCCAGGCACAGACAGGATGAGACTAAAAACCCCCTGGCACAGACTAGATATGAATAAAATCCTCCAGGCACAGACTAGATGAGACTAAAAACCTCCAGGCACAGACTAGATAAGAATAAAATCCTCCAGGCACAGACTAGACATGTCTAAAAACCTCCAGGCACAGACTAGACCAGAATAAATACCTCCAGGAACGGACAGGACCAGAATAAAAACCTCCAGGCACAGACTAGACCAGAATAAAAACCTCCAGGCACAGACTAGACCAGAATAAATACCTCCAGGCACAAACTAGACCAGAATAAAAACCTCCAGGCACAGACTTGACTTGACTAGACTAAAAACCTCCAGGCACAGACTAGATGAGACTAAAAACCTCCAGGCACAGACTAGATGAGACTAAAAACCTCCAGGAACAGACTAGACGAGACTAAAAAAATCCAGGCACAGGCTAGACGAGACTAAAAACCTCCAGGCACAGACTAGACGAGACTAAAACCCTCCAGGCAAAGACTAGTCGTGTCTAGAAACCTACAGGCACAGACTAGCCTAGACAAAATATCTCCTGGCACAGACTGGACCAGAATAAAGACCTCCAGGCACAGACTAGACCAGAATAAAAACCTCCAGGCACAGACTGGACCAGAATAAAAACCTCCAGGCACAGACAAGATGAGACTAAAAATCCCCAGGCAGAGACTAGATAAGAATAAAATCCTCCAGGCACAGACTAGATGAGACTAAAAACCTCCAGGCACAGACTAGATGAGACTAAAAACCTCCAGGCACAGACTAGATGAGACTAAAAACCTCCAGGCACAGACTAGATGAGACTAAAAACCTCCAGGCACAGACTAGATGAGACTAAAAACCTCCAGGCACAGACTAGATGAGACTAAAAACCTCCAGGCACAGACTACATTAAACTAGACTAGAAACCTCCTGGCACAGACAAGATGAGACTAAAAACCCCCAGGCACACACTAGATAAGAATAAAACCCTCCAGGCACAGACTAGATGAGACTAAAAACCTCCAGGCACAGACTAGACGAGACTAAAAAATTCCAGGCACAGACTAGACATGTCTAAAAACCTACAGGCACAGACTAGACCAGAATAAATAATTCCAGGCACGGACAGGACCAGAATAAAAACCTCCAGGCACAGACTAGAAAAGAATAAAAACCTCCAGGCACAGTCTAGACCAGAATAAAAATCTACAGGCACAGACTTGACTTGACTAGACTAAAAGCCTCCAGGCACAGACTAGATGTGACTAAAAACCTCCAGGCACAGACTAGACTAGACTTAAATCCTCCAGGCACAGACTTGAATAGATTAAAAACATCCAGGAATAGACTTGACTAGACTAGAAACCTCCAGCCACAGACTAATTTAGGATAAAAACCTCCACAAGCAAACTAGAATAGACTAAAAAGCGCCTGGCACTGACGAGACTAGACTACAACCCACCAGGCACAGTCTACACCAGACTTAAAACATCCAGGCACAAACAAGACTGGAATTAAAACAAGCAGGCACACACTAGACTGGAATTAAAACCACCAGGAAAAGGCTAGACAAAACTAGACTTACAAAATTGAGACACAGACCAGACTAGACTGAACACCTTCAGGCACGGAATAGACTAGACTAGACTAGACTTAAAACCTCCCGGCATAGACTAGGCAAGACTAGACTGAAAACCCACAGGCACAGAGTAGGCTAGACTGAAAACCTCCAGGCACACACTAGACGAGAATAAAAACCTCCAGGCTTAGGTAAGGCTAGACTGAAAACCTCCAGGCACAGACTAGATGAGACTAAGAACCCCCAGGCTTAGACTAGATAAGAATAAAAACCTCCAAGCACAGACTAGATGAGACTAAAATCCTCCAGGCACAGACTAGACGTGTCTAAAACCTACAGGCGCAGACAAGCCTCGACAAAATATCTCCTGGCACAGACTGGACCAGAATAAAGACCTCCAGGCACAGACTTGACCAGAATAAAAAACTCCAGGCACAGACTAGACCAGAATAAAAACCCTCCAGGCACAAACTAGACCAGAATAAAAACCTCCAGGCACAGACTTCACTAGACAAGACTAAAAACCTCCAGGCACAGACTAGTTGAGTGTATAAAACACCAGGCACAGACTAGACAAGACTCAAAACCACCAGGCACAGACCAGACATGTCTAGAAACCTCCAGGCACAGACAAGATGAGACTAAAAACCCCCTGGCACAGACTAGATATGAATAAAATCCTCCAGGCACAGACTAGATGAGACTAAAAACCTCCAGGCACAGACTAGATAAGAATAAAATCCTCCAGGCACAGACTAGACATGTCTAAAAACCTCCAGGCACAGACTGGACCAGAATAAATACCTCCAGGCACGGACAGGACCAGAATAAAAACCTCCAGGCACAGACTAGACCAGAATAAAAACCTCCAGGCACAGACTAGACCAGAATAAAAATCTCCAGGCACAGACTTGACTTGACTAGACTAAAAACCTCCAGGCACAGACTAGATGAGACTAAAAACCTCCAGGCACAGACTAGATGAGAATAAAAACCTCCAGGCACAGACTAGATGAGACTAAAAACCTCCAGGCACAGACTAGATGAGACTAAAAACCTCCAGGCACAGACTAGATTTGTCTGGAAACCTACAGGCACAGACTACATTAAACTAGACTAGAAACCTCCTGGCACAGACAAGATGAGACTAAAAACCCCCAGGCACACACTAGATAAGAATAAAACCCTCCAGGCACAGACTAGATGAGACTAAAAACCTCCAGGCACAGACTAGACGAGACTAAAAAATTCCAGGCACAGACTAGACATGTCTAAAAACCTCCAGGCACAGACTAGACCAGAATAAATAATTCCAGGCACGGACAGGACCAGAATAAAAACCTCCAGGCACAGACTAGAAAAGAATAAAAACCTCCAGGCACAGTCTAGACCAGAATAAAAATCTACAGGCACAGACTTGACTTGACTAGACTAAAAGCCTCCAGGCACAGACTAGATGTGACTAAAAACCTCCAGGCACAGACTAGACTAGACTTAAATCCTCCAGGCACAGACTTGAATAGATTAAAAACATTCAGGAATAGACTTGACTAGACTAGAAACCTCCAGCCACAGACTAATTTAGGATAAAAACCTCCACAAGCAAACTAGAATAGACTCAAAAGCTCCTGGCACTGACGAGACTAGACTAAAACCCACCAGGCACAGTCTACACCAGACTTAAAACATCCAGGCACAAACAAGACTGGAATTAAAACAAGCAGGCACACACTAGACTGGAATTAAAACCACCAGGAAAAGGCTAGACAAAACTAGACTTACAAAATTGAGACACAGACCAGACTAGACTGAACACCTTCAGGCACGGAATAGACTAGACTAGACTAGACTTAAAACCTCCCGGCATAGACTAGGCAAGACTAGACTGAAAACCCACAGGCACAGAGCAGGCTAGACTGAAAACCTCCAGGCACAGACTAGACGAGAATAAAAACCTCCAGGCTTAGGTAAGACTAGACTGAAAAAATCCAGGCACAGACTAGATGAGACTAAGAACCCCCAGGCTTAGACTAGATAAGAATAAAAACCTCCAAGCACAGACTAGATGAGACTAAAATCCTCCAGGCACAGACTAGACGTGTCTAAAACCTACAGGCGCAGACAAGCCTCGACAAAATATCTCCTGGCACAGACTGGACCAGAATAAAGACCTCCAGGCACAGACTTGACCAGAATAAAAAACTAAAGGCACAGACTAGACTAGAATAAAAACACTCCAGGCACAAACTAGATGAGACTAAAAACCTCCAGGCACAGACTTCACTAGACAAGACTAAAAACCTCCAGGCACAGACTAGTTGAGTGTATAAAACACCAGGCACAGACTAGACAAGACTCAAAACCACCAGGCACAGACCAGACATGTCTAGAAACCTACAGGCACAGACTAGCCTAGACGAAATATCTCCTGGCACAGACTAAACCAGAATAAAGACCTCCAGGCACAGACTGGACCAGAATAAAGACCTCCAGGCACAGACTGGACCAGAATAAAGACCTCCAGGCACAGACTAGACCAGAATAAAAACCTCCAGGCACAAACTAGACCAGAATAAAAACCTCCAGGCACAGACTTGACTTGACTAGACTAAAAACCTCCAGGCACAGACTAGATGAGACTAAAAACCTCCAGGCACAGACTAGATGAGACTAAAAACCTCCAGGAACAGACTAGACGAGACTAAAAAAATCCAGGCACAGGCTAGACGAGACTAAAAACCTCCAGGCACAGACTAGACGAGACTAAAAACCTCCAGGCAAAGACTAGTCGTGTCTAGAAACCTACAGGCACAGACTAGCCTAGACAAAATATCTCCTGGCACAGACTGGACCAGAATAAAGACCTCCAGGCACAGACTAGACCAGAATAAAAACCTCCAGGCACAGACTGGACCAGAATAAAAACCTCCAGGCACAGACAAGATGAGACTAAAAATCCCCAGGCAGAGACTAGATAAGAATAAAATCCTCCAGGCACAGACTAGACCAGAATAAAAACCTCCAGGCACAAACTAGACCAGAATAAAAACCTCCTGGCACAGACTGGACCAGAATAAAAACCTCCAGGCACACACTAGACCAGAATAAAAACCTCCAGGCACAGACTTGACTTGACTAGACTAAAAACCTCCAGGCACAGACTAGATGAGACTAAAAACCTCCAGGCACAGACTAGATGAGACTAAAAACCTCCAGTCACAGACTAGATGAGACTAAAAACCTCCAGGCACAGACTAGATGAGACTAAAAACCTCCAGGCACAGACTAGATTTGTCTGGAAACCTCCAGGCACAGACTACACTAAACTAGACTAGAAACCTCCAGGCACAGACAAGATGAGACTAAAAACCCCCTGGCACAGACTAGATATGAATAAAATCCTCCAGGCACAGACTAGATGAGAATAAGAACCTCCAGGCACAGACTAGATAAGAATAAAATCCTCCAGGCACAGACTAGACATGTCTAAAAACCTCCAGGCACAGACTAGACCAGAATAAATACCTCCAGGAACGGACAGGACCAGAATAAAAACCTCCAGGCACAGACTAGACCAGAATAAAAACCTCCAGGCACAGACTAGACCAGAATAAAAACCTCCAGGCACAGACTTGACTTGACTAGACTAAAAACCTCCAGGCACAGACTAGATGAGACTAAAAACCTCCAGGCACAGACTAGATGAGAATAAAAACCTCCAGGCACAGACTAGATGAGACTAAAAACCTCCAGGCACAGACTAGATGAGACTAAAAACCTCCAGGCACAGACTAGATGAGACTAAAAACCTCCAGGCACAGACTAGATTTGTCTGGAAACCTACAGGCACAGACTACATTAAACTAGACTAGAAACCTCCAGGCACAGACAAGATGAGACTAAAAACCCCCAGGCACACACTAGATAAGAATAAAACCCTCCAGGCACAGACTAGATGAGACTAAAAACCTCCAGGCACAGACTAGACGACACTAAAAAATTCCAGGCACAGACTAGACATGTCTAAAAACCTACAGGCACAGACTAGACCAGAATAAATAATTCCAGGCACGGACAGGACCAGAATAAAAACCTCCAGGCACAGACTAGAAAAGAATAAAAACCTCCAGGCACAGTCTAGACCAGAATAAAAATCTACAGGCACAGACTTGACTTGACTAGACTAAAAGCCTCCAGGCACAGACTAGATGTGACTAAAAACCTCCAGGCACAGACTAGACTAGACTTAAATCCTCCAGGCACAGACTTGAATAGATTAAAAACATCCAGGAATAGACTTGACTAGACTAGAAACCTCCAGCCACAGACTAATTTAGGATAAAAACCTCCACAAGCAAACTAGAATAGACTAAAAAGCGCCTGGCACTGACGAGACTAGACTAAAACCCACCAGGCACAGTCTACACCAGACTTAAAACATCCAGGCACAAACAAGACTGGAATTAAAACAAGCAGGCACACACTAGACTGGAATTAAAACCACCAGGAAAAGGCTAGACAAAACTAGACTTACAAAATTGAGACACAGACCAGACTAGACTGAACACCTTCAGGCACGGAATAGACTAGACTAGACTAGACTTAAAACCTCCCGGCATAGACTAGGCAAGACTAGACTGAAAACCCACAGGCACAGAGCAGGCTAGACTGAAAACCTCCAGGCACAGACTAGACGAGAATAAAAACCTCCAGGCTTAGGTAAGACTAGACTGAAAACCTCCAGGCACAGACTAGATGAGACTAAGAACCCCCAGGCTTAGACTAGATAAGAATAAAAACCTCCAAGCACAGACTAGATGAGACTAAAATCCTCCAGGCACAGACTAGACGTGTCTAAAACCTACAGGCGCAGACAAGCCTCGACAAAATATCTCCTGGCACAGACTGGACCAGAATAAAGACCTCCAGGCACAGACTTGACCAGAATAAAAAACTCCAGGCACAGACTAGACTAGAATAAAAACACTCCAGGCACAAACTAGATGAGACTAAAAACCTCCAGGCACAGACTTCACTAGACAAGACTAAAAACCTCCAGGCACAGACTAGTTGAGTGTATAAAACACCAGGCACAGACTAGACAAGACTCAAAACCACCAGGCACAGACCAGACATGTCTAGAAACCTACAGGCACAGACTAGCCTAGACAAAATATCTCCTGGCACAGACTAAACCAGAATAAAGACCTCCAGGCACAGACTGGATCAGAATAAAGACCTCCAGGCACAGACTAGACCAGAATAAAAACCTCCAGGCACAAACTAGACCAGAATAAAAACCTCCAGGCACAGACTTGACTTGACTAGACTAAAAACCTCCAGGCACAGACTAGATGAGACTAAAAACCTCCAGGCACAGACTAGATGAGACTAAAAACCTCCAGGCACAGAATAGACGAGACTAAAAAAATCCAGGCACAGGCTAGACGAGACTAAAAACCTCCAGGCAAAGACTAGTCGTGTCTAGAAACCGACAGGCACAGACTAGCCTAGACAAAATATCTCCTGGCACAGACTGGACCAGAATAAAGACCTCCAGGCACAGACTAGACCAGAATAAAAACCTCCAGGCACAGACTGGACCAGAATAAAAACCTCCAGGCACAGACAAGATGAGACTAAAAATCCCCAGGCAGAGACTAGATAAGAATAAAATCCTCCAGGCACAGACTAGACCAGAATAAAAACCTCCAGGCACAAACTAGACCAGAATAAAAACCTCCTGGCACAGACTGGACCAGAATAAAAATCTCCAGGCACAAACTAGACCAGAATAAAAACCTCCAGGCACAGACTTGACTTGACTAGACTAAAAACCTCCAGGCACAGACTAGATGAGACTAAAAACCTCCAGGGACAGACTAGATGAGACTAAAAACCTCCAGGGACAGACTAGATGAGACTAAAAACCTCCAGGGACAGACTAGATGAGACTAAAAACCTCCAGGGACAGACTAGATGAGACTAAAAACCTCCAGGGACAGACTAGATGAGACTAAAAACCTCCAGGCACAGACTAGATGAGACTAAAAACCTCCAGGCACAGACTAGATGAGACTAAAAACCTCCAGGCACAGACTACACTAAACTAGACTAGAAACCTCCAGGCACAGACAAGATGAGACTAAAAACCCCCTGGCACAGACTAGATATGAATAAAATCCTCCAGGCACAGACTAGATGAGACTAAAAACCTCCAGGCACAGACTAGATAAGAATAAAATCCTCCAGGCACAGACTAGACATGTCTAAAAACCTACAGGCACAGACTAGACCAGAATAAATAATTCCAGGCACGGACAGGACCAGAATAAAAACCTCCAGGCACGGACAGGACCAGAATAAAAACCTCCAGGCACAGACTAGAAAAGAATAAAAACCTCCAGGCACAGACTAGACCAGAATAAAAATCTACAGGCACAGACTTGACTTGACTAGACTAAAAACCTCCAGGCACAGACTAGATGAGACTAAAAACCTCCAGGCACAGACTAGATGAGACTAAAAACCTCCAGGCACAGACTAGATGAGACTAAAAACCTCCAGGCACAGACTAGATGAGACTAAAAACCTCCAGGCACAGACTAGATGAGACTAAAAACCTCCAGGCACAGACTAGATGAGACTAAAAACCTCCAGGCACAGACTAGATGAGACTAAAAACCTCCAGGCACAGACTAGAGGAGACTAAGAACCCCCAGGCACAGACTAGACCAGAATAAAAGCCCACCAGGCACAAACTAGACGAGACTAAAAACCTCCAGGCACAGACTTGACTAGACTAGACTAAAAACCTCCAGGCACAGACTAGACAAGACTAAAAACCTCCAGGCACAGACTAGACATGTCTAAAAACCTCCAGGCACAGACTAGTCAAGTCTAGAAACCTACAGGCACAGACTAGCCTGGACAAAATATCTCCTGGCACAGACTGGACCAGAATAAAGACCTCCAGGCACAGACTAGACCAGAATAAAAACCTCCAGGCACAGACTAGACCAGAATAAAAACCTCAAGGCACAGACTAGATGAGACTAAGAACCCCCAGGCACAGACTAGACCAGAATAAAACCCTCCAGGCACAGACTAGACGAGACTAAAAACCTCCAGCCACAGACTAGACCAGAATAAAAACCCTCCAGGCACAAACTAGACCAGAATAAAAACCTCCAGGCACAGACTTGACTTGACTAGACTAAAAACCTCCAGGCACAGACTAGACGAGACTAAAAACCTCCAGGCACAGACTAGACGAGACTGAAAACCTCCAGGCAAAGACTAGACGAGACTAAAAACCTCCAGGCAAAGACTAGACGAGACTAAGAACCCCCAGGCACAGACTAGATGAGACTAAGAACCCCGAGGCACAGACTAAAACAGAATAAAAACCTCCATTCACACACTACACTACACTAGACTAAAAAACTCCAGGCACAGACTAGATGAGACTATAAACCTCCAGGCACAGCAGGACCAGAATAAAAACCTCCAGGCACAGACTAGAACAGAACAAAAACCTCCATTCACACACTACACTACACTAGACTAAAAACCTCCAGGCACAGACTAGACGAGACTAAAAACCTCCAGGCAAAGACTAGACGAGACTAAGAACCCCCAGGCACAGACTAGATGAGACTAAGAACCCCCAGGCTCAGACTAGATGAGACTAAGAACCCCCAGGCACAGACTAGAACAGAATAAAAACCTCCATTCACACACTACACTACACTAGACTAAAAAACTCCAGGCACAGACTAGATGAGACTATAAACCTCCAGGCACAGCAGGACCAGAATAAAAACCTCCAGGCACAGACTAGAACAGAACAAAAACCTCCATTCACACACTACAATACACTAGACTAAAAAACTCCAGGCACAGACTAGATGAGACTAAGAACCCCCAGGCACGGACTAGACAAGAATAAAAACCTCCAGGCACAGACTAGAGGAGACTAAGAACCCCCAGGCACGGACTAGACCAGAATAAAAACCCTCCAGGCACAAACTAGACCAGAAAAAAAACCTCCAGGCACAGACTCGACCAGACTAGACTAAAAAACCTCCAGGCACAGACTAGATGAGCCTAAAAACCTCCAGGAACAGACTAGACATGTCTAAAAACCTACAGGCACAGACTAGCCTAGACAAAATATCTCCTGGCACAGACTGGACCAGAATAAAGACCTCCAGGCACAGACTAGACCAGAATAAAAACCTCCAGGCACAGACTACACTAGACTAGACTAAAAACCTCCAGCCACAGACAAGATGTGACTAAAAACCCCCAGGCACAGACTAGACCACAATAAAAATTTCCAGGCACAGACTACACTAGACTAGACTAAAAACCTCCACCCACAGAAAAGAACTGAGTAAACACCATCAGGCACAGAATAGACCAGAATAAAATCCTCCAGGCACAGACTAGACCAGAATAAAAACCTCCAGGCACAAACTAGATGAGACTAAGAACCCCCAGGCACAGACTAGAACAGAATAAAAACCTCCAGGCACAGACTAGACGAGACTAAAAACCTCCAGCCACAGACTAGACCAGAATAAAAACCCTCCAGGCACAAACTAGACCAGAATAAAAACCACCAGGCACAGACTTGACTAGACTAAAAACCTCCAGGCACAGACTAGACGAGACTAAAAACCTCCAGGCACAGACTAGACGAGACTAAAAACCTCTAGGCAAAGACTAGACGAGACTAAAAACCTCCAAGCAAAGACTAGACGACACTAAGAACCCCCAGGCACAGACTATATGAGACTAAGAACACCGAGGCACAGACTAAAACAGAATAAAAACCTCCATTCACACACTACACTACACTAGACTAAAAAACTCCAGGCACAGACGAGATGAGACTATAAACCTCCAGGCACAGCAGGACCAGAATAAAAACCTCCAGGCACAGACTAGAACAGAACAAAAACCTCCATTCACACACTACACTACACTAGACTAAAAAACTCCAGGCACAGACTAGACGAGACTAAAAACCTCCAGGCAAAGACTAGACGAGACTAAGAACCCCCAGGCACAGACTAGATGAGACTAAGAACCCCCAGGCACAGACTAGATGAGACTAAGAACCCCCAGGCACAGACTAGAACAGAATAAAAACCTCCATTCACACACTACACTACACTAGACTAAAAAACTCCAGGCACAGACTAGATGAGACTATAAACCTCCAGGCACAGCAGGACCAGAATAAAAACCTCTAGGCACAGACTAGAACAGAACAAAAACCTCCATTCACACACTACACTAGACTAAAAAACTCCAGGCACAGACTAGATGAGACTAAGAACCCCCAGGCACAGACTAGATAAGAATAAAAACCTCCAGGCACAGACTAGACGAGACTAAGAACCCCCAGGCACGGACTAGACCAGAATAAAAACCCTCCAGGCACAAACTAGACCAGAAAAAAAACCTCCAGGCACAGACTAGATGAGCCTAAAAACCTCCAGGCACAGACTAGACATGTCTAAAAACCTACAGGCACAGACTAGCCTAGACAAAATATCTCCTGGCACAGACTGGACCAGAATAAAGACCTCCAGGCACAGACTAGACCAGAATAAAGACCTCCAGGCACAGACTAGACCAGAATAAATACCTCCAGGCACAGACTAGACCAGAATAAATACCTCCAGGCACAGACTAGACCTGAATAAAAACCTCCAGGCACAGACTTGACTTGACTAGACTAAAAAAATCCAGGTACAGACTAGATGAGACTAAAAACCACCAGGCACAGACTTGATGAGACTAAAATCCTCCAGGCACAGACTAGATGAGACTAAAAACCTCCAGGCACAGACTAGACGAGACTAAAATCCTCCAGGCGCAGACTAGATGTGTCTAGAAACCTTCAGGCACAGACTAGCCTAGATAAAATATCTCCTGGCACAGACTGGAATAGAATAAAGACCTCCAGGCACAGACTAGACCAGAATAAAAACCTCAGGGCACAGGATAGACCAGAATAAAAACCTCCAGACACAGACTACACTAGACTAGACTAAAAACCTCCAGCCACAGACAAGATGTGACTAAAAACCCCCAGGCACAGACTAGACCACAATAAAAATTTCCAGGCACAGACTACACTAGACTAGACTAAAAACCTCCAGCCACAGAAAAGAACTGAGTAAACACCATCAGGCACAGAATAGACCAGAATAAAATCCTCCAGGCACAGACTAGACCAGAATAAAAACCTCCAGGCACAGACTAGACCAGAATAAAACCCTCCAGGCACAGACTAGACCAGAATAAAAACCTCCAGGCACAGACTAGACCAGAATAACACCCTCCAGGCACAGACTAGACGAGACTAAAAACCTCAAGCCACAGACTAGACCAGAATAAAAACCCTCCAGGCACAAACTAGACCAGAATAAAAACCACCAGGCACAGACTTGACTTGACTAGACTAAAATCCTCCAGGCACAGACTAGACCAGAATAAAAACCTCCAGACACAGACTAGACGAGACTAAAAAAATCCAGGCAAAGACTAGACGAGACTAAGAACCCCCAGGCACAGACTAGATGAGACTAAGAACCCCCAGGCACAGACTAGATGAGACTAAGAACCCCCAGGCACAGACTAGAACAGAATAAAAACCTCCATTCACACACTACACTACACTAGACTAAAAAACTCCAGGCACAGACTAGATGAGACTATAAAACTCCAGGCACAGCAGGACCAGAATAAAAACCTCCAGGCACAGACTAGAACAGAACAAAAACCTCCATTCACACACTACACTACACTAGACTAAAAACCTCCAGGCACAGACTAGACTAGACCAAAAACCTCCAGGCACAGACTAGATGAGACTAAGAACCCCCAGGCACAGACTAGATGAGACTAAGAACCCCCAGGCACAGACTAGAACAGAATAAAAACCTCCATTCACACACTACACTACACTAGACTAAAAAACTCCAGGCACAGACTAGATGAGACTATAAACCTCCAGGCACAGCAGGACCAGAATAAAAACCTCCAGGCACAGACTAGAACAGAACAAAAACCTCCATTCACACACTACACTACACTAGACTAAAAAACTCCAGGCACAGACTAGATGAGACTAAGAACCCCCAGGCACAGACTAGATAAGAATAAAAACCTCCAGGCACAGACTAGACAAGACTAAAAACGTCCAGGCACGGACTAGACCAGAATAAAAACCCTCCAGGCACAAACTAGACCAGAAAAAAAACCTCCAGGCACAGACTGGACCAGAATAAAGACCTCCAGGCACAGACTAGACCAGAATAAAGACCTCCAGGCACAGACTAGACCAGAATAAATACCTCCAGGCACAGACTAGACCAGAATAAAAACCTCAAGGCACAAATTAGACCAGAATAAAAACCTCCAGGCACAGGCTTGACTTGACTAGACTAAAAACCTCCAGGCACAGACTAGATGAGACTAAAAACCTCCAGGCACAGACTAGATGAGACTATAAACTTCCAGGCACAGACTAGACGAGACTAAGAACCCCCAGGCACAGACTAGATGAGACTAAGAACCCCCAGGCACAGACTAGAACAGAATAAAAACCTCCATTCACACACTACACTACACTAGACTAAAAAACTCCAGGCACAGACTAGATGAGACTAAAATCCTCCAGGCACAGACTAGATGAGACTAAAAACCTCCAGGCACAGACTTGATGAGACTAAAATCCTCCAGGCACAGACTAGATGAGACTAAAAACCTCCAGGCAAAGACTAGACGAGACTAAAAACCTCCAGGCATAGACTAGATGTGTCTAGAAACCTACAGGCACAGACTTGACTAGACAAAATATCTCCTAGCACAGACTGGACCAGAATACAGAACTCCGGGCACAGACTGGACCAGAATAAAAACCTCCAGGCACAGACTAGATGAGACTAAGAACCCCCAGGCACAGAATAGACGAGACTAAAAACCTCCAGGCACAGACTAGACGAGACTAAAAACCTCCAGGCACAGACTAGACGTGTCTAAAAACCTTCAGGCTCAGACTAGCCTAGACAAAATCTTTCCTGGCACAGACTGGACCAGAATAAAGACCTCCAGGCACAGACTAGACCAGAATAAATACCTCTAGGCACAGACTAGACCAGAATAAAAACCTCCAGGCACAGACTAGACCAGAATAAAACCTTCCAGGCAGAGACTTGACTTGACTAGACTAAAAACCTACAGGCACAGACTAGATGAGACTAAAAATCCTCCAGGCACAGACTAGACAAGACTCAAAACATAAAGGCACAGACTAGACGTGTGTAGAAACATACAGGCGCAGACAAGACTAGACAAAATATCTCCTGGCACAGACTGGACCAGAATAAAAACCTCCAGGCACACACTACACTAGACTAGACTGAAAACCTCCAGGCACAGACTAGACCAGAATAAAAACCTCCAGGCACAGACTAGACCAGAATAAAACCCTCCAGGCACAGACTTGACTTGACTAGACTAAAAAAATCCAGGCACAGACTAGACGAGACTAAAATCCTCCAGGCGCAGACTAGATGTGTCTAGAAACCTTCAGGCACAGACTAGCCTAGACAAAATATCTCCTGCCACAGACTGGACCAGAATAAAGACCTCCAGGCACAGACTAGACCAGAATAAAAACCTCAGGGCACAGGATAGACCAGAATAAAAACCTCAGGGCACAGACTACACTAGACTAGACTAAAAACCTCCAGCCACAGACAAGATGTGACTAAAAACCCCCAGGCACAGACTAGACCACAATAAAAATTTCCAGGCACAGACTACACTAGACTAGACTAAAAACCTCCAGCCACAGAAAAGAACTGAGTAAAGACCATCAGGCACAGAATAGACCAGAATAAAATCCTCCAGGCACAGACTAGACCAGAATAAAAACCTCCAGGCACAAACTAGATGAGACTAAGAACCCCCAGGCACAGACTAGAACAGAATAAAAACCTCCAGGCACAGACTAGACGAGACTAAAAACCTCCAGCCACAGACTAGACCAGAATAAAAACCCTCCAGGCACAAACTAGACCAGAATAAAAACCACCAGGCACAGACTTGACTAGACTAAAAACCTCCAGGCACAGACTAGACGAGACTAAAAACCTCCAGGCACAGACTAGACGAGACTAAAAACCTCTAGGCAAAGACTAGACGAGACTAAAAACCTCCAAGCAAAGACTAGACGACACTAAGAACCCCCAGGCACAGACTATATGAGACTAAGAACACCGAGGCACAGACTAAAACAGAATAAAAACCTCCATTCACACACTACACTACACTAGACTAAAAAACTCCAGGCACAGACGAGATGAGACTATAAACCTCCAGGCACAGCAGGACCAGAATAAAAACCTCCAGGCACAGACTAGAACAGAACAAAAACCTCCATTCACACACTACACTACACTAGACTAAAAAACTCCAGGCACAGACTAGACGAGACTAAAAACCTCCAGGCAAAGACTAGACGAGACTAAGAACCCCCAGGCACAGACTAGATGAGACTAAGAACCCCCAGGCACAGACTAGATGAGACTAAGAACCCCCAGGCACAGACTAGAACAGAATAAAAACCTCCATTCACACACTACACTACACTAGACTAAAAAACTCCAGGCACAGACTAGATGAGACTATAAACCTCCAGGCACAGCAGGACCAGAATAAAAACCTCTAGGCACAGACTAGAACAGAACAAAAACCTCCATTCACACACTACACTAGACTAAAAAACTCCAGGCACAGACTAGATGAGACTAAGAACCCCCAGGCACAGACTAGATAAGAATAAAAACCTCCAGGCACAGACTAGACGAGACTAAGAACCCCCAGGCACGGACTAGACCAGAATAAAAACCCTCCAGGCACAAACTAGACCAGAAAAAAAACCTCCAGGCACAGACTAGATGAGCCTAAAAACCTCCAGGCACAGACTAGACATGTCTAAAAACCTACAGGCACAGACTAGCCTAGACAAAATATCTCCTGGCACAGACTGGACCAGAATAAAGACCTCCAGGCACAGACTAGACCAGAATAAAGACCTCCAGGCACAGACTAGACCAGAATAAATACCTCCAGGCACAGACTAGACCAGAATAAATACCTCCAGGCACAGACTAGACCTGAATAAAAACCTCCAGGCACAGACTTGACTTGACTAGACTAAAAAAATCCAGGTACAGACTAGATGAGACTAAAAACCACCAGGCACAGACTTGATAAGACTAAAATCCTCCAGGCACAGACTAGATGAGACTAAAAACCTCCAGGCACAGACTAGACGAGACTAAAATCCTCCAGGCGCAGACTAGATGTGTCTAGAAACCTTCAGGCACAGACTAGCCTAGATAAAATATCTCCTGGCACAGACTGGAATAGAATAAAGACCTCCAGGCACAGACTAGACCAGAATAAAAACCTCAGGGCACAGGATAGACCAGAATAAAAACCTCCAGGCACAGACTACACTAGACTAGACTAAAAACCTCCAGCCACAGACAAGATGTGACTAAAAACCCCCAGGCACAGACTAGACCACAATAAAAATTTCCAGGCACAGACTACACTAGACTAGACTAAAAACCTCCAGCCACAGAAAAGAACTGAGTAAACACCATCAGGCACAGAATAGACCAGAATAAAATCCTCCAGGCACAGACTAGACCACAATAAAAACCTCCAGGCACAGACTAGACCAGAATAAAACCCTCCAGGCACAGACTAGACCAGAATAAAAACCTCCAGGCACAGACTAGACCAGAATAACACCCTCCAGGCACAGACTAGACGAGACTAAAAACCTCAAGCCACAGACTAGACCAGAATAAAAACCCTCCAGGCACAAACTAGACCAGAATAAAAACCACCAGGCACAGACTTGACTTGACTAGACTAAAATCCTCCAGGCACAGACTAGACCAGAATAAAAACCTCCAGACACAGACTAGACGAGACTAAAAAAATCCAGGAAAAGACTAGACGAGACTAAGAACCCCCAGGCACAGACTAGATGAGACTAAGAACCCCCAGGCACAGACTAGATGAGACTAAGAACCCCCAGGCACAGACTAGAACAGAATAAAAACCTCCATTCACACACTACACTACACTAGACTAAAAAACTCCAGGCACAGACTAGATGAGACTATAAACCTCCAGGCACAGCAGGACCAGAATAAAAACCTCCAGGCACAGACTAGAACAGAACAAAAACCTCCATTCACACACTACACTACACTAGACTAAAAACCTCCAGGCACAGACTAGACGAGACTAAAAACCTCCAGGCACAGACTAGACTAGACCAAAAACCTCCAGGCACAGACTAGATGAGACTAAGAACCCCCAGGCACAGACTAGATGAGACTAAGAACCCCCAGGCACAGACTAGAACAGAATAAAAACCTCCATTCACACACTACACTACACTAGACTAAAAAACTCCAGGCACAGACTAGATGAGACTATAAACCTCCAGGCACAGCAGGTCCAGAATAAAAACCTCCAGGCACAGACTAGAACAGAACAAAAACCTCCATTCACACACTACACTACACTAGACTAAAAAACTCCAGGCACAGACTAGATGAGACTAAGAACCCCCAGGCACAGACTAGATAAGAATAAAAACCTCCAGGCACAGACTAGACAAGACTAAAAACGTCCAGGCACGGACTAGACCAGAATAAAAACCCTCCAGGCACAAACTAGACCAGAAAAAAAACCTCCAGGCACAGACTGGACCAGAATAAAGACCTCCAGGCACAGACTAGACCAGAATAAAGACCTCCAGGCACAGACTAGACCAGAATAAATACCTCCAGGCACAGACTAGACCAGAATAAAAACCTCAAGGCACAAATTAGACCAGAATAAAAACCTCCAGGCACAGGCTTGACTTGACTAGACTAAAAACCTCCAGGCACAGACTAGATGAGACTATAAACTTCCAGGCACAGACTAGACGAGACTAAGAACCCCCAGGCACAGACTAGATGAGACTAAGAACCCCCAGGCACAGACTAGATATGAATAAAATCCTCCATTCACACACTACACTACACTAGACTAAAAAACTCCAGGCACAGACTAGATGAGACTAAAATCCTCCAGGCACAGACTAGATGAGACTAAAAACCTCCAGGCACAGACTTGATGAGACTAAAATCCTCCAGGCACAGACTAGATGAGACTAAAAACCTCCAGGCAAAGACTAGACGAGACTAAAAACCTCCAGGCATAGACTAGATGTGTCTAGAAACCTACAGGCACAGACTTGACTAGACAAAATATCTCCTAGCACAGACTGGACCAGAATACAGAACTCCGGGCACAGACTGGACCAGAATAAAAACCTCCAGGCACAGACTAGATGAGACTAAGAACCCCCAGGCACAGAATAGACGAGACTAAAAACCTCCAGGCACAGACTTGACGAGACTAAAAACCTCCAGGCACAGACTAGACGTGTCTAAAAACCTTCAGGCTCAGACTAGCCTAGACAAAATCTTTCCTGGCACAGACTGGACCAGAATAAAGACCTCCAGGCACAGACTAGACCAGAATAAATACCTCTAGGCACAGACTAGACCAGAATAAAAACCTCCAGGCACAGACTAGACCAGAATAAAACCTTCCAGGCAGAGACTTGACTTGACTAGACTAAAAACCTACAGGCACAGACTAGATGAGACTAAAAATCCTCCAGGCACAGACTAGACAAGACTCAAAACATAAAGGCACAGACTAGACGTGTGTAGAAACATACAGGCGCAGACAAGACTAGACAAAATATCTCCTGGCACAGACTGGACCAGAATAAAAACCTCCAGGCACACACTACACTAGACTAGACTGAAAACCTCCAGGCACAGACTAGACCAGAATAAAAACCTCCAGGCACAGACTGGACCAGAATAAAAACCTCCAGGCACAGACTTGACTTGACTAGACTAAAAAAATCCAGGCACAGACTAGACGAGACTAAAATCCTCCAGGCGCAGACTAGATGTGTCTAGAAACCTTCAGGCACAGACTAGCCTAGACAAAATATCTCCTGGCACAGACTGGACCAGAATAAAGACCTCCAGGCGCAGACTAGACCAGAATAAAAACCTCAGGGCACAGGATAGACCAGAATAAAAACCTCAGGGCACAGACTACACTAGACTAGACTAAAAACCTCCAGCCACAGACAAGATGTGACTAAAAACCCCCAGGCACAGACTAGACCACAATAAAAATTTCCAGGCACAGACTACACTAGACTAGACTAAAAACCTCCAGCCACAGAAAAGAACTGAGTAAACACCATCAGGCACAGAATAGACCAGAATAAAATCCTCCAGGCACAGACTAGACCAGAATAAAAACCTCCAGGCACAAACTAGATGAGACTAAGAACCCCCAGGCACAGACTAGACCAGAATAAAACCCTCCAGGCACAGACTAGACGAGACTAAAAACCTCCAGCCACAGACTAGACCAGAATAAAAACCCTCCAGGCACAAACTAGACCAGAATAAAAACCTCCAGGCACAGACTTGACTAGACTAAAAACCTCCAGGCACAGACTAGACGAGACTAAAAACCTCCAGGCACAGACTAGACGAGACTAAAAACCTCTAGGCAAAGACTAGACGAGACTAAAAACCTCCAAGCAAAGACTAGACGACACTAAGAACCCCCAGGCACAGACTATATGAGACTAAGAACACCGAGGCACAGACTAAAACAGAATAAAAACCTCCATTCACACACTACACTACACTAGACTAAAAAACTCCAGGCACAGACGAGATGAGACTATAAACCTCCAGGCACAGCAGGACCAGAATAAAAACCTCCAGGCACAGACTAGAACAGAACAAAAACCTCCATTCACACACTACACTACACTAGACTAAAAAACTCCAGGCACAGACTAGACGAGACTAAAAACCTCCAGGCAAAGACTAGACGAGACTAAGAACCCCCAGGCACAGACTAGATGAGACTAAGAACCCCCAGGCACAGACTAGATGAGACTAAGAACCCCCAGGCACAGACTAGAACAGAATAAAAACCTCCATTCACACACTACACTACACTAGACTAAAAAACTCCAGGCACAGACTAGATGAGACTAAAAACCTCCAGGCACAGCAGGACCAGAATAAAAACCTCTAGGCACAGACTAGAACAGAACAAAAACCTCCATTCACACACTACACTAGACTAAAAAACTCCAGGCACAGACTAGATGAGACTAAGAACCCCCAGGCACAGACTAGATAAGAATAAAAACCTCCAGGCACAGACTAGACGAGACTAAGAACCCCCAGGCACGGACTAGACCAGAATAAAAACCCTCCAGGCACAAACTAGACCAGAAAAAAAACCTCCAGGCACAGACTAGATGAGCCTAAAAACCTCCAGGCACAGACTAGACATGTCTAAAAACCTACAGGCACAGACTAGCCTAGACAAAATATCTCCTGGCACAGACTGGACCAGAATAAAATCCTCCAGGCACAGACTAGACCACAATAAAAACCTCCAGGCACAGACTAGACCAGAATAAAACCCTCCAGGCACAGACT
Source organism: Myiopsitta monachus (assembly GCA_017639245.1). Lineage (NCBI taxonomy): Eukaryota > Metazoa > Chordata > Aves > Psittaciformes > Psittacidae > Myiopsitta > Myiopsitta monachus. The sequence continues at coordinate 32,542 of JAESHU010000104.1, read as the reverse complement.
AGACCAGAATAAAAACCTCCAGGCACAGACTAGACCAGAATAACACCCTCCAGGCACAGACTAGACGAGACTAAAAACCTCAAGCCACAGACTAGACCAGAATAAAAACCCTCCAGGCACAAACTAGACCAGAATAAAAACCACCAGGCACAGACTTGACTTGACTAGACTAAAATCCTCCAGGCACAGACTAGACCAGAATAAAAACCTCCAGACACAGACTAGACGAGACTAAAAAAATCCAGGAAAAGACTAGACGAGACTAAGAACCCCCAGGCACAGACTAGATGAGACTAAGAACCCCCAGGCACAGACTAGATGAGACTAAGAACCCCCAGGCACAGACTAGAACAGAATAAAAACCTCCATTCACACACTACACTACACTAGACTAAAAAACTCCAGGCACAGACTAGATGAGACTATAAACCTCCAGGCACAGACTAGAACAGAACAAAAACCTCCATTCACACACTACACTACACTAGACTAAAAACCTCCAGGCACAGACTAGACGAGACTAAAAACCTCCAGGCACAGACTAGACTAGACCAAAAACCTCCAGGCACAGACTAGATGAGACTAAGAACCCCCAGGCACAGACTAGATGAGACTAAGAACCCCCAGGCACAGACTAGAACAGAATAAAAACCTCCATTCACACACTACACTACACTAGACTAAAAAACTCCAGGCACAGACTAGATGAGACTATAAACCTCCAGGCACAGCAGGTCCAGAATAAAAACCTCCAGGCACAGACTAGAACAGAACAAAAACCTCCATTCACACACTACACTACACTAGACTAAAAAACTCCAGGCACAGACTAGATGAGACTAAGAACCCCCAGGCACAGACTAGATAAGAATAAAAACCTCCAGGCACAGACTAGACAAGACTAAAAACGTCCAGGCACGGACTAGACCAGAATAAAAACCCTCCAGGCACAAACTAGACCAGAAAAAAAACCTCCAGGCACAGACTGGACCAGAATAAAGACCTCCAGGCACAGACTAGACCAGAATAAAGACCTCCAGGCACAGACTAGACCAGAATAAATACCTCCAGGCACAGACTAGACCAGAATAAAAACCTCAAGGCACAAATTAGACCAGAATAAAAACCTCCAGGCACAGGCTTGACTTGACTAGACTAAAAACCTCCAGGCACAGACTAGATGAGACTATAAACTTCCAGGCACAGACTAGACGAGACTAAGAACCCCCAGGCACAGACTAGATGAGACTAAGAACCCCCAGGCACAGACTAGATATGAATAAAATCCTCCATTCACACACTACACTACACTAGACTAAAAAACTCCAGGCACAGACTAGATGAGACTAAAATCCTCCAGGCACAGACTAGATGAGACTAAAAACCTCCAGGCACAGACTTGATGAGACTAAAATCCTCCAGGCACAGACTAGATGAGACTAAAAACCTCCAGGCAAAGACTAGACGAGACTAAAAACCTCCAGGCATAGACTAGATGTGTCTAGAAACCTACAGGCACAGACTTGACTAGACAAAATATCTCCTAGCACAGACTGGACCAGAATACAGAACTCCGGGCACAGACTGGACCAGAATAAAAACCTCCAGGCACAGACTAGATGAGACTAAGAACCCCCAGGCACAGAATAGACGAGACTAAAAACCTCCAGGCACAGACTTGACGAGACTAAAAACCTCCAGGCACAGACTAGACGTGTCTAAAAACCTTCAGGCTCAGACTAGCCTAGACAAAATCTTTCCTGGCACAGACTGGACCAGAATAAAGACCTCCAGGCACAGACTAGACCAGAATAAATACCTCTAGGCACAGACTAGACCAGAATAAAAACCTCCAGGCACAGACTAGACCAGAATAAAACCTTCCAGGCAGAGACTTGACTTGACTAGACTAAAAACCTACAGGCACAGACTAGATGAGACTAAAAATCCTCCAGGCACAGACTAGACAAGACTCAAAACATAAAGGCACAGACTAGACGTGTGTAGAAACATACAGGCGCAGACAAGACTAGACAAAATATCTCCTGGCACAGACTGGACCAGAATAAAAACCTCCAGGCACACACTACACTAGACTAGACTGAAAACCTCCAGGCACAGACTAGACCAGAATAAAAACCTCCAGGCACAGACTAGACCAGAATAAAACCCTCCAGGCACAGACTTGACTTGACTAGACTAAAAAAATCCAGGCACAGACTAGACGAGACTAAAATCCTCCAGGCGCAGACTAGATGTGTCTAGAAACCTTCAGGCACAGACTAGCCTAGACAAAATATCTCCTGGCACAGACTGGACCAGAATAAAGACCTCCAGGCGCAGACTAGACCAGAATAAAAACCTCAGGGCACAGGATAGACCAGAATAAAAACCTCAGGGCACAGACTACACTAGACTAGACTAAAAACCTCCAGCCACAGACAAGATGTGACTAAAAACCCCCAGGCACAGACTAGACCACAATAAAAATTTCCAGGCACAGACTACACTAGACTAGACTAAAAACCTCCAGCCACAGAAAAGAACTGAGTAAACACCATCAGGCACAGAATAGACCAGAATAAAATCCTCCAGGCACAGACTAGACCAGAATAAAAACCTCCAGGCACAAACTAGATGAGACTAAGAACCCCCAGGCACAGACTAGACCAGAATAAAACCCTCCAGGCACAGACTAGACGAGACTAAAAACCTCCAGCCACAGACTAGACCAGAATAAAAACCCTCCAGGCACAAACTAGACCAGAATAAAAACCTCCAGGCACAGACTTGACTAGACTAAAAACCTCCAGGCACAGACTAGACGAGACTAAAAACCTCCAGGCACAGACTAGACGAGACTAAAAACCTCTAGGCAAAGACTAGACGAGACTAAAAACCTCCAAGCAAAGACTAGACGACACTAAGAACCCCCAGGCACAGACTATATGAGACTAAGAACACCGAGGCACAGACTAAAACAGAATAAAAACCTCCATTCACACACTACACTACACTAGACTAAAAAACTCCAGGCACAGACGAGATGAGACTATAAACCTCCAGGCACAGCAGGACCAGAATAAAAACCTCCAGGCACAGACTAGAACAGAACAAAAACCTCCATTCACACACTACACTACACTAGACTAAAAAACTCCAGGCACAGACTAGACGAGACTAAAAACCTCCAGGCAAAGACTAGACGAGACTAAGAACCCCCAGGCACAGACTAGATGAGACTAAGAACCCCCAGGCACAGACTAGATGAGACTAAGAACCCCCAGGCACAGACTAGAACAGAATAAAAACCTCCATTCACACACTACACTACACTAGACTAAAAAACTCCAGGCACAGACTAGATGAGACTAAAAACCTCCAGGCACAGCAGGACCAGAATAAAAACCTCTAGGCACAGACTAGAACAGAACAAAAACCTCCATTCACACACTACACTAGACTAAAAAACTCCAGGCACAGACTAGATGAGACTAAGAACCCCCAGGCACAGACTAGATAAGAATAAAAACCTCCAGGCACAGACTAGACGAGACTAAGAACCCCCAGGCACGGACTAGACCAGAATAAAAACCCTCCAGGCACAAACTAGACCAGAAAAAAAACCTCCAGGCACAGACTAGATGAGCCTAAAAACCTCCAGGCACAGACTAGACATGTCTAAAAACCTACAGGCACAGACTAGCCTAGACAAAATATCTCCTGGCACAGACTGGACCAGAATAAAATCCTCCAGGCACAGACTAGACCACAATAAAAACCTCCAGGCACAGACTAGACCAGAATAAAACCCTCCAGGCACAGACTAGACCAGAATAAAAACCTCCAGGCACAGACTAGACCAGAATAACACCCTCCAGGCACAGACTAGACGAGACTAAAAACCTCAAGCCACAGACTAGACCAGAATAAAAACCCTCCAGGCACAAACTAGACCAGAATAAAAACCACCAGGCACAGACTTGACTTGACTAGACTAAAATCCTCCAGGCACAGACTAGACCAGAATAAAAACCTCCAGACACAGACTAGACGAGACTAAAAAAATCCAGGAAAAGACTAGACGAGACTAAGAACCCCCAGGCACAGACTAGATGAGACTAAGAACCCCCAGGCACAGACTAGATGAGACTAAGAACCCCCAGGCACAGACTAGAACAGAATAAAAACCTCCATTCACACACTACACTACACTAGACTAAAAAACTCCAGGCACAGACTAGATGAGACTATAAACCTCCAGGCACAGCAGGACCAGAATAAAAACCTCCAGGCACAGACTAGAACAGAACAAAAACCTCCATTCACACACTACACTACACTAGACTAAAAACCTCCAGGCACAGACTAGACGAGACTAAAAACCTCCAGGCACAGACTAGACTAGACCAAAAACCTCCAGGCACAGACTAGATGAGACTAAGAACCCCCAGGCACAGACTAGATGAGACTAAGAACCCCCAGGCACAGACTAGAACAGAATAAAAACCTCCATTCACACACTACACTACACTAGACTAAAAAACTCCAGGCACAGACTAGATGAGACTATAAACCTCCAGGCACAGCAGGTCCAGAATAAAAACCTCCAGGCACAGACTAGAACAGAACAAAAACCTCCATTCACACACTACACTACACTAGACTAAAAACTCCAGGCACAGACTAGATGAGACTAAGAACCCCCAGGCACAGACTAGATAAGAATAAAAACCTCCAGGCACAGACTAGACAAGACTAAAAACGTCCAGGCACGGACTAGACCAGAATAAAAACCCTCCAGGCACAAACTAGACCAGAAAAAAAACCTCCAGGCACAGACTGGACCAGAATAAAGACCTCCAGGCACAGACTAGACCAGAATAAAGACCTCCAGGCACAGACTAGACCAGAATAAATACCTCCAGGCACAGACTAGACCAGAATAAAAACCTCAAGGCACAAATTAGACCAGAATAAAAACCTCCAGGCACAGGCTTGACTTGACTAGACTAAAAACCTCCAGGCACAGACTAGATGAGACTATAAACTTCCAGGCACAGACTAGACGAGACTAAGAACCCCCAGGCACAGACTAGATGAGACTAAGAACCCCCAGGCACAGACTAGATATGAATAAAATCCTCCATTCACACACTACACTACACTAGACTAAAAACCTCCAGGCACAGACTTGATGAGACTAAAATCCTCCAGGCACAGACTAGATGAGACTAAAAACCTCCAGGCACAGACTTGATGAGACTAAAATCCTCCAGGCACAGACTAGATGAGACTAAAAACCTCCAGGCAAAGACTAGACGAGACTAAAAACCTCCAGGCATAGACTAGATGTGTCTAGAAACCTACAGGCACAGACTTGACTAGACAAAATATCTCCTAGCACAGACTGGACCAGAATACAGAACTCCGGGCACAGACTGGACCAGAATAAAAACCTCCAGGCACAGACTAGATGAGACTAAGAACCCCCAGGCACAGAATAGACGAGACTAAAAACCTCCAGGCACAGACTTGACGAGACTAAAAACCTCCAGGCACAGACTAGACGTGTCTAAAAACCTTCAGGCTCAGACTAGCCTAGACAAAATCTTTCCTGGCACAGACTGGACCAGAATAAAGACCTCCAGGCACAGACTAGACCAGAATAAATACCTCTAGGCACAGACTAGACCAGAATAAAAACCTCCAGGCACAGACTAGACCAGAATAAAACCTTCCAGGCAGAGACTTGACTTGACTAGACTAAAAACCTACAGGCACAGACTAGATGAGACTAAAAATCCTCCAGGCACAGACTAGACAAGACTCAAAACATAAAGGCACAGACTAGACGTGTGTAGAAACATACAGGCGCAGACAAGACTAGACAAAATATCTCCTGGCACAGACTGGACCAGAATAAAAACCTCCAGGCACACACTACACTAGACTAGACTGAAAACCTCCAGGCACAGACTAGACCAGAATAAAAACCTCCAGGCACAGACTAGACCAGAATAAAACCCTCCAGGCACAGACTTGACTTGACTAGACTAAAAAAATCCAGGCACAGACTAGACGAGACTAAAATCCTCCAGGCGCAGACTAGATGTGTCTAGAAACCTTCAGGCACAGACTAGCCTAGACAAAATATCTCCTGGCACAGACTGGACCAGAATAAAGACCTCCAGGCGCAGACTAGACCAGAATAAAAACCTCAGGGCACAGGATAGACCAGAATAAAAACCTCAGGGCACAGACTACACTAGACTAGACTAAAAACCTCCAGCCACAGACAAGATGTGACTAAAAACCCCCAGGCACAGACTAGACCACAATAAAAATTTCCAGGCACAGACTACACTAGACTAGACTAAAAACCTCCAGCCACAGAAAAGAACTGAGTAAACACCATCAGGCACAGAATAGACCAGAATAAAATCCTCCAGGCACAGACTAGACCAGAATAAAAACCTCCAGGCACAAACTAGATGAGACTAAGAACCCCCAGGCACAGACTAGACCAGAATAAAACCCTCCAGGCACAGACTAGACGAGACTAAAAACCTCCAGCCACAGACTAGACCAGAATAAAAACCCTCCAGGCACAAACTAGACCAGAATAAAAACCTCCAGGCACAGACTTGACTAGACTAAAAACCTCCAGGCACAGACTAGACGAGACTAAAAACCTCCAGGCACAGACTAGACGAGACTAAAAACCTCTAGGCAAAGACTAGACGAGACTAAAAACCTCCAAGCAAAGACTAGACGACACTAAGAACCCCCAGGCACAGACTATATGAGACTAAGAACACCGAGGCACAGACTAAAACAGAATAAAAACCTCCATTCACACACTACACTACACTAGACTAAAAAACTCCAGGCACAGACGAGATGAGACTATAAACCTCCAGGCACAGCAGGACCAGAATAAAAACCTCCAGGCACAGACTAGAACAGAACAAAAACCTCCATTCACACACTACACTACACTAGACTAAAAAACTCCAGGCACAGACTAGACGAGACTAAAAACCTCCAGGCAAAGACTAGACGAGACTAAGAACCCCCAGGCACAGACTAGATGAGACTAAGAACCCCCAGGCACAGACTAGATGAGACTAAGAACCCCCAGGCACAGACTAGAACAGAATAAAAACCTCCATTCACACACTACACTACACTAGACTAAAAAACTCCAGGCACAGACTAGATGAGACTAAAAACCTCCAGGCACAGCAGGACCAGAATAAAAACCTCTAGGCACAGACTAGAACAGAACAAAAACCTCCATTCACACACTACACTAGACTAAAAAACTCCAGGCACAGACTAGATGAGACTAAGAACCCCCAGGCACAGACTAGATAAGAATAAAAACCTCCAGGCACAGACTAGACGAGACTAAGAACCCCCAGGCACGGACTAGACCAGAATAAAAACCCTCCAGGCACAAACTAGACCAGAAAAAAAACCTCCAGGCACAGACTAGATGAGCCTAAAAACCTCCAGGCACAGACTAGACATGTCTAAAAACCTACAGGCACAGACTAGCCTAGACAAAATATCTCCTGGCACAGACTGGACCAGAATAAAGACCTCCAGGCACAGACTAGACCAGAATAAAAACCTCCAGGCACAGACTAGATGAGACTAAAAACCTCCAGGCACTGACTAGATGTGTCGAGAAACATACAGGCACAGCCTAGCCTAGACAAAATATCTCCTGGCAAAGACTGGAGAAGAATAAAGACCTCCAGGCACAGACTAGACCAGAACAAAAACCTCCACGCACAGACTAGACCACAATAAAAACCTCCAGGAACAAATTAGACCAGAATAAAAACCTCCAAGGACAGACTAGACCACAATAAAAACCTCCAGGCACAGACTACACTAGACTAGACTAAAAAACTCCAGGCACAGAGAAGATGAGACTAAAAACCTCCAGGCACAGACTAGACGTGTCTAGAAACCTACAGGCACAGACTAGCCTGGACAAAATATCTCCTGGCACAGACTGGACCAGAATAAAGACCTCCAGGCACAGACTAGACCAGAATAAATACCACCAGGCACAGACTAGACCAGAATAAAAACCCTCCAGGCACAAATTAGACCAGAATAAAAACCTCCAGGCACAGGCTTGACTTGACTAGACTAAAAACCTCCAGGCACAGACTAGATGAGACTAAAAACCTCCAGGCACAGACTAGATGAGACTATAAACTTCCAGGCACAGACTAGACGAGACTAAGAACCCCCAGGCACAGACTAGATGAGACTAAGAACCCCCAGGCACAGACTAGATGAGAATAAAATCCTCCAGGCACAGTCTGGACTAGAATAAAAACCTCCACGCACAGACTAGACCAGAATAAAAACCCTCCAGGCACAAACTAGACCTGAATAAAAACCTCCAGGCACAGACCTGACTTGACTAGACTAAAAAAATCCAGATACAGACTAGATGAGACTAAAAACCTCCAGGCACAGACTTGATGAGACTAAAATCATCCAGGCACAGACTAGATGAGACTAAAAACCTCCAGGCAAAGACTAGACGAGACTAAAAACCTCCAGGCACAGACTAGATGTGTCTAGAACCTACAGGCACAGACTTGACTAGACAAAATATCTCCTAGCACAGACTGGACCAGAATACAGAACTCCGGGCACAGACTGGACCAGAATAAAAACCTCCAGGCACAGACTAGATGAGACTAAGAACCCCCAGGCACAGAATAGATAAGAATAAAAAACTCCAGGCACAGACTAGACGAGACTAAAAACCTCCAGGCACAGACTAGACGTGTCTAAAAACCTTCAGGCTCAGACTAGCCTAGACAAAATATTTCCTGGCACAGACTGGACCAGAATAAAGACCTCCAGGCACAGACTAGACCAGAATAAATACCTCTAGGCACAGACTAGACCAGAATAAAACCTTCCAGGCAGAGACTTGACTTGACTAGACTAAAAACCTCCAGGCACAGACTAGATGAGACTAAAAATTCTCCAGGCACAGACTAGACAAGACTCAAAACATAAAAACACAGACTAGACGTGTGTAAAAACATACAGGCGCAGACAAGACTAGACAAAATATCTCCTGGCACAGACTGGACCAGAATAAAAACCTCGAGGCACACACTACACTAGACTAGACTGAAAACCTCCAGGCACAGACTAGACCAGAATAAAAACCGCCAGGCACAAACTAGACCTGAATAAAAACCTCCAGGCACAGACTTGACTTGACTAGACGAAAAAAATCCAGGTACAGACTAGAGGAGACTAAAAACCTCCAGGCACAGACTTGATGAGACTAAAATCCTCCAGGCACAGACTAGATGAGACTAAAAACCTCCAGGCACAGACTAGACGAGAGTAAAATCCTCCAGGCGCAGACTAGATGTGTCTAGAAACCTTCAGGCACAGACTAGCCTAGACAAAATATCTCCTGGCACAGACTGGACCAGAATAAAGACCTCCAGGCACAGACTAGACCAGAATAAAAACCTCAGGGCACAGGACAGACCAGAATAAAATCCTCCAGGCACAGACTAGACCAGAATAAAAATTTCCAGGCACAGACTAGACCAGAATAAAAACCTCCAGGCACAGACTAGACCAGAATAAAACCCTCCAGGCACAGACTTGAATTGACAAGACTAAAAAAATCCAGGCACAGACTAGATGAGACTAAGAACCTCCAGGCACAGACTAGACGAGACTAAAATCCTCCAGGCGCAGACTAGATGTGTCTAGAAACCTTCAGGCACAGACTAGCCTAGACAAAATATCTCCTGGCACAGACTGGACCAGAATAAAGACCTCCAGGCACAGACTAGACCAGAATAAAAACCTCAGGGCACAGGATAGACCAGAATAAAAACCTCCAGACACAGACTACACTAGACTAGACTAAAAACCTCCAGCCACAGACAAGATGTGACTAAAAACCCCCAGGCACAGACTAGACCACAATAAAAATTTCCAGGCACAGACTACACTAGACTAGACTAAAAACCTCCAGGCACAGAAAAGAACTGAGTAAACACCATCAGGCACAGAATAGACCAGAATAAAAACCTCCAGGCACAGACTAGACCAGAATAAAAACCTCCAGGCACAGACTAGACCAGAATAAAACCCTCCAGGCACAGACAAGATGAGACTAAGAACCCCCAGGCACAGACTAGACCAGAATAAAACCCTCCAGGCACAGACTAGACGAGACTAAAAACCTCCAGCCACAGACTAGACCAGAATAAAAACCCTCCAGGCACAAACTAGACCAGAATAAAAACCTCCAGGCACAGACTAGACTTGACTAGACTAAAAACCTCCAGGCACAGACTAGACGAGACTAAAAACCTCCAGGCACAGACTAGAACAGAACAAAAACCTCCATTCACACACTACACTACACTAGACTAAAAACCTCCAGGCACAGACTAGACGAGACTAAAAACCTCCAAGCAAAGACTAGACGAGACTAAGAACCCCCAGGCACAGACTAGATGAGACTAAGAACCCCCAGGCACAGACTAGATGAGACTAAGAACCCCCAGGCACAGACTAGAACAGAATAAAAACCTCCATTCACACACAACACTACACTAGACTAAAAAACTCCAGGCACAGACTAGATGAGACTATAAACCTCCAGGCACAGCAGGACCAGAATAAAAACCTCCAGGCACAGACTAGAACAGAACAAAAACCTCCATTCACACACTACACTACACTAGACTAAAAAACTCCAGGCACAGACTAGATGAGACTAAGAACCCCCAGGCACAGACTAGATAAGAATAAAAACCTCCAGGCACAGACTAGACGAGACTATAAACCTCCAGGCACAGCAGGACCAGAATAAAAACCTCCAGGCACAGACTAGAACAGAACAAAAACCTCCATTCACACACTACACTACACTAGACTAAAAAACTCCAGGCACAGACTAGACGAGACTAAAAACCTCCAGGCACAGACTAGACTAGACCAAAAACCTCCAGGCACAGACTAGATGAGACTAAGAACCCCCATGCACTGACTAGAACAGAATAAAAACCTCCATTCACACACTACACTACACTAGACTAAAAAACTCCAGGCACAGACTAGATGAGACTATAAAACTCCAGGCACAGCAGGACCAGAATAAAAACCTCCAGGCACAGACTAGAACAGAACAAAAACCTCCATTCACACACTACACTACACTAGACTAAAAAACTCCAGGCACAGACTAGATGAGACTAAGAACCCCCAGGCACAGACTAGATAAGAATAAAAACCTCCAGGCACAGACTAGACGAGACTAAAAACGTCCAGGCACGGACTAGACCAGAATAAAAACCCTCCAGGCACAAACTAGACCAGAAAAAAAACCTCCAGGCACAGACTTGACTAGACTAGACTAAAAACCTCCAGGCACAGACTAGATGAGCCTAAAAACCTCCAGGCACAGACTAGACATGTCTAAAAACCTACAGGCACAGACTAGCCTAGACAAAATATCTCCTGGCACAGACTGGACCAGAATAAAGACCTCCAGGCACAGACTAGATGAGACTAAAAACCTCCAGGCACTGACTAGATGTGTCGAGAAACATACAGGCACAGACTAGCCTAGACAAAATATCTCCTGGCAAAGACTGGAGAAGAATAAAGACCTCCAGGCACAGACTAGACCAGAACAAAAACCTCCACGCACAGACTAGACCACAATAAAAACCTCCAGGCACAAATTAGACCAGAATAAAAACCTCAAGGCACAAATTAGACCAGAATAAAAACCTCCAGGCACAGACTGGACCAGAATAAAGACCTCCAGGCACAGACTAGACTAGACTAAAAAACTCCAGGCACAGAGAAGATGAGGCTAAAAACCTCCAGGCACAGACTAGACGTGTCTAGAAACCTACAGGCACAGACTAGCCTGGACAAAATATCTCCTGGCACAGACTGGACCAGAATAAAGACCTCCAGGCACAGACTAGACCAGAATAAAGACCTCCAGGCACAGACTAGACCAGAATAAATACCTCCAGGCACAGACTAGACCAGAATAAATACCTCAAGGCACAAATTAGACCAGAATAAAAACCTCCAGGCACAGGCTTGACTTGACTAGACTAAAAACCTCCAGGCACAGACTAGATGAGACTAAAAACCTCCAGGCACAGACTAGATGAGACTATAAACTTCCAGGCACAGACTAGACGAGACTAAAAACCTCCAGGCACAGACTAGACGAGACTAAGAACCCTCAGGCACAGACTAGATAAGAATAAAAACCTCCAGGCACAGACTAGATGAGACTAAAAACGTCCAGGCACGGACTAGACCAGAATAAAAACCCTCCAGGCACAAACTAGACCAGAAAAAAAAACCTCCAGGCACAGACTAGATGAGCCTAAAAACCTCCAGGCACAGACTAGACGAGACTAGAAACCTCCAGGCACAAACTAGACATGTCTAAAAACCTACAGGCACAGACTAGCCTAGACAAAATATCTCCTGGCACAGACAGGACCAGAATAAAAACCTGCAGGCACAGACTAGACCAGAATAAAAACCTCCAGGCACAGACTAGACCAGAATAAAACCCTCCAGGCACAGACTTGACTTGACTAGACTAAAAACCTCCAGGCACAGACTACTCAAGACTAGAAACCTCCAGGCACAGACTAGATATGTCTAAAAACCTACAGGCACAGACAAGACAAGACTCAAAACATAAAGGCACAGACTAGACGTGTGTAGAAACATACAGGCGCAGACAAGACTAGACAAAATATCTCCTGGCACAGACTGGACCAGAATAAAAACCTCCAGGCACAGACTACACTAGACTAGACTAAAAAACTCCAGGCACAGAGAAGATGAGACTAAAAACCTCCAGGCACAGACTAGACGTGTCTAAAAACCTCCAGGCACAGACTAGATGAGACTAAAAACGTCCAGGCACGGACTAGACCAGAATAAAAACCCTCCAGGCACAAACTAGACCAGAAAAAAAAACCTCCAGGCACAGACTTGACAAGACTAGACTAAAAACCTCCAGGCACAGACTAGAAGAGCCTAAAAAATTCCAGGCACAGACTAGACATGTCTAAAAACCTACAGGCACAGACTAGCCTAGACAAAATATCTCCTGGCACAGACAGGACCAGAATAAAAACCTGCAGGCACAGACTAGACCAGAATAAAAACCTCCAGGCACAGACTAGACCAGAATAAAACCCTCCAGGCACAGACTTGACTTGACTAGACTAAAAACCTCCAGGCACAGACTACAAAAGACTAAAAACCTCCAGGCACAGACTACACAAGACTAAAAACCTCCAGGCACAGACTAGACGTGTCTAAAAACCTACAGGCACAGACAAGACAAGACAAAATATCTCCTGGCACCTTATGGAAGAGAATAAAACCTAAAGGCACAGACTAGACCAGAATAAAAACCTCCAGGAACAGACTAGACAAGAATAAAAACCCTCCAGGCACAAACTAGACCTGAATAAAAACCTCCAGGCACAGACTTGACTTGACTAGACTAAAAAAATCCAGGTACAGACAAGATGAGACTAAAAACAACCAGGCACAGACTAGATGAGAATAAAATCCTCCAGGCACAGTCTAGACTAGAATAAAAACCTCCAGGCACAGACTAGACCTGAATAAAAACCTCTAGGCACAGACTAGACCAGAATAAAAACCCTCCAGGCACAGACTTGACTTGACTAGACTAAAAAAATCCAGGTACAGACTAGATGAGACTAAAATCCTCCAGGCACAGACTTGATGAGACTAAAATCCTCCAGGCACAGACTTGACGAGACTAAAAACCTCCAGGCACAGACTAGATGTGTCTAAAAACCTTCAGGCTCAGACTAGCCTAGACAAAATATCTCCTAGCACAGACTGGACCAGAATACAGAACTCCGGGCACAGACTGGACCAGAATAAAAACCTCCAGGCACAGACTAGATGAGACTAAGAACCCCCAGGCACAGAATAGATAAGAATAAAAAACTCCAGGCACAGACTAGACGAGACTAAAAACCTCCAGGCACAGACTAGACGTGTCTAAAAACCTTCAGGCTCAGACTAGCCTAGACAAAATATCTCCTGGCACAGACTGGACCAGAATAAAGACCTCCAGGCACAGACTAGACCAGAATAAATACCTCTAGGCACAGACTAGACCAGAATAAAACCTTCCAGGCAGAGACTTGACTTGACTAGACTAAAAACCTCCAGGCACAGACTAGATGAGACTAAAAATCCTCCAGGCACAGACTAGACAAGACTCAAAACATAAAGGCACAGACTAGACGTGTGTAGAAACATACAGGCGCAGACAAGACTAGACAAAATATCTCCTGGCACAGACTGGACCAGAATAAAAACCTCCAGGCACACACTACACTAGACTAGACTGAAAACCTCCAGGCACAGACTAGACCAGAATAAAAACCTCCAGGCACAGACTAGACCAGAATAAAACCCTCCAGGCACAGACTAGATGTGTCTAAAAACCTTCAGGCACAGACTAGCCTAGACAAAATATCTCCTGGCACAGACTGGAATAGAATAAAGACCTCCAGGCACAGACTAGACCAGAATAAAAACCTCAGGGCACAGGCTCGACCAGAATAAAAACCTCCAGGCACAGACTACACTAGACTAGACTAAAAACCTCCAGCCACAGACAAGATGTGACTAAAAACCCCCAGGCACAGACTAGACCACAATAAAAATTTCCAGGCACAGACTACACTAGACTAGACTAAAAACCTCCAGCCACAGAAAAGAACTGAGTAAACACCATCAGGCACAGACTAGACCAGAATAAAATCCTCCAGGCACAGACTAGACCAGAATAAAACCCTCCAGGCACAGACTAGACCAGAATAAAACCCTCCAGGCACAGACTAGACCAGAATAAAACCCTCCAGGCACAGACTAGACCAGAATAAAACCCTCCAGGCACAGACTAGACCAGAATAAAACCCTCCAGGCACAGACTAGACGAGACTAAAAACCTCCAGCCACAGACTAGACCAGAATAAAAACCCTCCAGGCACAAACTAGACCAGAATAAAAACCTCCAGGCACAGACTTGACTTGACTAGACTAAAAACCTCCAGGCAGAGACTAGACCAGAATAAAAACCTCCAGGCACAGACTAGAACAGAACAAAAACCTCCATTCACACACTACACTACACTAGACTAAAAACCTCCAGGCACAGACTAGACGAGACTAAAAACCTCCAGGCAAAGACTAGACGAGACTAAGAACCCCCAGGCACAGACTAGATGAGACTAAGAACCCCCAGGCACAGACTAGAACAGAATAAAAACCTCCATTCACACACTACACTACACTAGACTAAAAAACTCCAGGCACAGACTAGATGAGACTATAAACCTCCAGGCACAGCAGGACCAGAATAAAAACCTCCAGGCACAGACTAGAACAGAACAAAAACCTCCATTCACACACTACACTACACTAGACTAAAAAACTCCAGGCACAGACTAGATGAGACTAAGAACCCCCAGGCACAGACTAGATAAGAATAAAAACCTCCAGGCACAGACTAGACGAGACTAAAAAAGTCCACGCACGGACTAGACCAGAATAAAAACCCTCCAGGCACAAACTAGACCAGGAAAAAAACCTCCAGGCACAGACTTGACTAGACTAGACTAAAAACCTCCAGGCACAGACTAGATGAGCCTAAAAACCTCCAGGAACAGACTAGACATGTCTAAAAACCTACAGGCACAGACTAGCCTAGACAAAATATCTCCTGGCACAGACTGGACCAGAATAAAGACCTCCAGGCACAGACTAGAGCAGAATAAAAACCTCCAGGCACAGACTAGATGAGACTAAAAACCTCCAGGCACTGACTTGATGTGTCGAGAAACATACAGGCACAGACTAGCCTAGACAAAATATCTCCTGGCAAAGACTGGAGAAGAATAAAGACCTCCAGGCACAGACTAGACCAGAACAAAAACCTCCACGCACAGACTAGACCACAATAAAAACCTCCAGGCACAGACTACACTAGACTAGACTAAAAAACTCCAGGCACAGAGAAGATGAGACTAAAAACCTCCAGGCACAGACTAGATGTGTCTAAAAACCTCCAGGCACAGACTAGATGAGACTAAAAACGTCCAGGCACGGACTAGACCAGAATAAAAACCCTCCAGGCACAAACTAGACCAGAAAAAAAAACCTCCAGGCACAGACTTGACAAGACTAGACTAAAAACCTCCAGGCACAGACTAGATGAGCCTAAAAACCTCCAGGCACAGACTAGACGAGACTAGAAACCTCCAGGCACAGACTAGACATGTCTAAAAACCTACAGGCACAGACTAGCCTGGACAAAATATCTCCTGGCACAGACAGGACGAGAATAAAAACCTGCAGGCACAGACTAGACCAGAATAAAAACCTCCAGGCACAGACTAGACCAGAAAAAAACCCTCCAGGCACAGACTTGACTTGACTAGACTAAAAACCTCCAGGCACAGACTACACAAGACTAAAAACCTCCAGGCACAGACTAGACGTGTCTAAAAACCTACAGCCACAGACAAGACAAGACAAAATATCTCCTGGCACCTTATGGACCAGAATAAAACCTCCAGGCACAGACTAGACCAGAATAAAAACCGCCAGGCACAAACTAGACGAGAATAAAAACCTCCAGGCACAGACTTGACTTGACTAGACTAAAAAAATCCAGGTACAGACAAGATGAGACTAAAAACCCCCAGGCACAGACTAGATGAGAATAAAATCCTCCAGGCACAGACTAGACTAGAATAAAAACCTCCAGGCACAGACTAGACCTGAATAAAAACCTCTAGGCACAGACTAGACCAGAATAAAAACCCTCCATTCACAAACTAGACTAGAATAAAAACCTCCAGGCACAGACTTGACTTGACTAGACTAAAAAAATCCAGGTACAGACTAGATGAGACTAAAAACCTCCAGGCACAGACTTGATGAGACTAAAATCCTCCAGGCACAGACTAGATGAGACTAAAAACCTCCAGGCAAAGACTAGACGAGACTAAAAACCTCCAGGCACAGACTAGATGTGTCTAGAAACCTACAGGCACAGACTTGACTAGACAAAATATCTCCTAGCACAGACTGGGCCAGAATACAGAACTCCGGGCACAGACTGGACCAGAATAAAAACCTCCAGGCACAGACTAGATGAGACTAAGAACCCCCAGGCACAGAATAGATAAGAATAAAAAACTCCAGGCACAGACTAGACGAGACTAAAAACCTCCAGGCACAGACTAGACGTGTCTAAAAACCTTCAGGCTCAGACTAGCCTAGACAAAATATCTCCTGGCACAGACTGGACCAGAATAAAGACCTCCAGGCACAGACTAGACCAGAATAAATACCTCTAGGCACAGACTAGACCAGAATAAAACCTTCCAGGCAGAGACTTGACTTGACTAGACTAAAAACCGCCAGGCACAGACTAGATGAGACTAAAAATCCTCCAGGCACAGACTAGACAAGACTCAAAACATAAAGGCACAGACTAGACGTGTGTAGAAACATACAGGCGCAGACAAGACTAGACAAAATATCTCCTGGCACAGACTGGACCAGAATAAAAACCTCCAGGCACACACTACACTAGACTAGACTGAAAACCTCCAGGCACAGACTAGACCAGAATAAAAACCTCCAGGCACAGACTAGACCAGAATAAAACCCTCCAGGCACAGACTTGACTAGACTAAAAAAATCCAGGCACAGACTAGATGAGACTAAAAACCTCCAGGCACAGACTAGACGAGACTAAAATCCTCCAGGCGCAGACTAGATGTGTCTAGAAACCTTCAGGCACAGACTAGCCTAGACAAAATATCTCCTGCCACAGACTGGACCAGAATAAAGACCTCCAGGCACAGACTAGACCAGAATAAAAACCTCAGGGCACAGGATAGACCAGAATAAAAACCTCCAGGCACAGACTACACTAGACTAGACTAAAAACCTCCAGCCACAGACAAGATGTGACTAAAAACCCCCAGGCACAGACTAGACCACAATAAAAATTTCCAGGCACAGACTACACTAGACTAGACTAAAAACCTCCAGCCACAGAAAAGAACTGAGTAAACACCATCAGGCACAGAATAGACCAGAATAAAATCCTCCAGGCACAGACTAGACCAGAATAAAAACCTCCAGGCACAGACTAGACCAGAATAAAACCCTCCAGGCACAGACTAGATGAGACTAAGAACCCCCAGGCACAGACTAGATATGACAAAATCCTCCAGGCACAGACTAGACGAGACTAAAAACCTCCAGGCACAGACTAGACCAGAATAAAAACCTCCAGGCACAGACTTGACTTGACTAGACTAAAAACCTCCAGGCACAGACTAGACGAGACTAAAAACCTCCAGGCACAGACTAGACGAGACTAAAAACCTCCAGGCAAAGACTAGACGAGACTAGAAACCTCCAGGCACAGACTAGACGTGTGTAGAAACCTACAGGCACAGACTAGCCTAGACAAAATATCTCCTGGCAGAGACTGGACCAGAATACAGACCTCCAGGCACAGACTAGGCCAGAATAAAAACCTCCAGGCACACACTACACTAGACTAGACTAAAAACCCCCAGGCACAGACTAGACCAGAATAAAAACCCTCCAGGCACAAACTAGACCAGAATAAAAACCTCCAGGCACAGACTTGACTAGACTAGAATAAAAACCTCCAGGCACAGACTAGATGAGACTAAGAACCCCCAGGCACAGACTAGATAAGAATAAAAACCTCCAGGCACAGACTAGACCAGAATAAAAACCCTCCAGGCACAAACTAGACCAGAATAAAAACCTCCAGGGACAGACTTGACAAGACTAGAATAAAAACATCCAGGCACAGATTAGATGAGACTATAAACCTCCAGGCTCAGACTAGACGAGACTAAAAACCTCCAGGCAAAGAATATGTGAGACTTAAAACCCTCTGGGATAGTCTAGACCAGACTTAAAACCTCCAGGCACAGACTAGATCAGAATTAAAGTTCCAGGCTAACACTAGACTAGGCTAAAAACATCCAGGCAGAGACTACATGAGGCTAAAAACCTACAGGCATAGACAAGTCAAGATTAAATACCTCCAGACCGAGACTAGACCAGGCAAGAATTAAAACCTCCAGATTGAGATTAGGAGAGACTAAAAACATCCAGGCACAGACTACACTAGAGGAGACTAAAAACATCCCAGCACAGACTAGAGTAGACTTAAAAGCCCCAGGCACAGACCAGCTTCCCCGGGCACAGATTGATTTCTCCAACCACAGATTCTGCAGGCACAGACTAAATTCCCCAGGCACAGAATAAATTTTCCTGTCACAGATTAAATTCTCCAGGTATAGTTTAAATTCCCGAGGCACATATTAAGTTCTCCAATCACATACAGCACTGACTGCAGCTGAACACACTGCACTACCATCTTACACACAACCTCGAGAGTCCGAGGCACGAGCCACAGCTGTGCTTTAGCTTCGTACACTGATAAAAGCTGACAATGAGCACGAACTGCCTCCCTTTCCCTGCCCAAAGAGAGCCCCTCTTCAACAACCTTTCTCCCACTCTGACCTTACGACTGTTTCCTGACTCTCTCCGGGCCTGTTCCATTTGCTTACCTTTTACGAGAGCAGAGGTCCTAAACCACCCTTGAGAACAACCTCTTGTCGATAGCCGCTATGTTCCTTCTCTGCCCACACACCTCTTCATCATCTGCAAAGTAAAACAGGACTGATACACAATAATGGGGACATGGAGCACAGATTACCTTTACCACAACTTCTCCCCCTGAGTCCTCCCACACAGTTCACTTTCCCTCATCACCACCTACAAATACAACACCTAAAAAACTCTCTACACAATGATACTTCATAATGCATGCACTAGTAAGTCTTAACGTGGCCAGAAGGTCTTAAATGAGACAAGACCCTTGCAAAAGCCCCCCCCAAATCACACCTCAAATAACCCACAAAGCTCCCAGGCCACAAAACCTGAGCCAACACAGAGAACTTTGCCTGATGAGAGCTGAACCTCAAATGAGCTCACTGAGCAGAGGCTGTGCCTCATATACCACAGGCCCCACCCGCAACCCCTCCCTCAATGGGATGGGGGGGGGGCAAACCACCGGCTAGGATACAAGCACCCTGATGAGCCACAGCTGGGTCTTTGGCTAACTTGGATCTGGCTCTGTGGCTGCTCCCTATCTGCACCAAAGTTGCTGCCTGGCTGCTCGGAAAGTGTCCTGGCTCTTCCATATCTGCTCACTGGTTTTGCTCCATGAGCCCTCCGTGGCTTAAATTTTCTGCTTGTCTTTCTCTGGCTCAGATGGGTGAGACTCAGAGATTCAGACTTTGAGGCTGAGAGTCAGGGACTGAGACTCTAGGGTTCAGACTAGGGCTGACAATCTGGGACTCCGACTCTGCGCCTGACTACAGCTGAGACTGTGTCTGAAACTTTGTGGCTGAGACAGTCCCTGAGACTCTGGGCCTGAGACTTTGGAACTGATACTCTCAGACTCAGACTCTGTGCCTAAAAATGTTGCCGAGACTCTGGCTAAGACTATGGAATTAAGACTGTTGGCCTCAAATGCAGGAGCTGGTACTTTCAGACTCTAAGTGACAGAGACTGTTGCTGAGACTCTACGTCTAAGACTCTGGGATTCCGAAAATCTGTGGCAGAGACCGTGCCTGAAGCAGTGGCTGAGACTCTGGGCCTCAAACTTTTGAGCTGATACTTTCAAGCTCGGTCTCGTTGGCTGAGATTGTTGCTGAGACTATATCTAAGACTGTGGGGTTGATACTCTGGAGCTCAGGTTTTGGAGCTGATACTCTGGCTGAGACTCTCAGGCTCAGACTCTGTGACACATACGCTGGGGCTGAGACTCTCAGACTCAGACTCTGTGGCAGACACTCCGGGACTGAGACTGTGGCCCTCAAAATCTGGGCCTGAGACTATGGGGCTGAGACTCTCAGACTCTCACTATGTGGCTGAAACTGCTGCTGAAATTCTATGGCTAAGGCACCGCAGTTCAGACTTAGGGACTGATATGTGCCTGAGACTCTGTGGCTCAGACTCTGCACCTCACACTTCGAACCATAAACACCATGATCAAGAACGTAACTTAGACTCTGGGGTTGAGACTCTACGGCTGAGACTCTTTCACAGACACTGGCATTTATACTTTCTCGCTGAGACTCAGGGGCAAGGACTCTCGGGCTTAGACTCAGCTTGCTGAGACTCTCCACTCATAGACTACAATCTCCACTCAGAAACTAAAATCCCCACTCAGGCAAGTAGTTCTCTGCTGAAACAATAAGCTATGCAGGCATACAGTTAGTTCTACACTGAGACATAAAGTTCTCCACTCCGACAATAATATCTCCAACCCTAACCCTAACACTGTCTAAGCCTAACCCTAACCGCCCCCCCACCCATACTGCCCCCAATCCTAACCCTAACTGGTCCCCCACCCTTACTGCCTCCCCAACCCTAACCCTAACTGCCTCCCAACCATAACTACCCCCTGAACCCTAACTAGGGGTTAATTGAGTCCGTGACTGGAGATTTTAGTCCGTGACTGGAGATTTTAGTCCGTGACTGGAGATTTTAGTCCGTGACTGGAGATTTTAGTCCGTGACTGGAGATTTTAGTCCGTGACTGGAGATTTTAGTCCGTGACTGGAGATTTTAGTCCGTGACTGGAGATTTTAGTCCGTGACTGGAGATTTTAGTCCGTGACTGGAGATTTTAGTCCGTGACTGGAGATTTTAGTCCGTGACTGGAGATTTTAGTCCGTGACTGGAGATTTTAGTCCGTGACTGGAGATTTTAGTCCGTGACTGGAGATTTTAGTCCGTGACTGGAGATTTTAGTCCGTGACTGGAGAATCTAGTCTGTAATCCTAGAATTTAGTCTGTGATTGGAGAATATAGTTTGTGACTGCAGAAATTAGAATTTGACAGCAGAGTTTAGTCAGTGTCAGGAGAATTCAGTCTGTGACTGGAGAATAAATTATGCGCCTTTAAAATTTAGTCTGTACCAGGAGAATTTATTGTGTGAAAAGATTATTTAGCCTGTGATGGTGGAGCTCATTCTGTGCCTGGAGAGATTAGTCTGTGCCTGGAGAGATTAGTCTGTGCCTGGAGAGATTAGTCTGTGCCTGGAGAGATTAGTCAGTGATCCAAGAACTTAGTCTTTGATTGGACAATATATTCTGTGACTGGGGAATTCAGTCTGTGATCACAAAATAAATAATGTGCCTGGGGACCTTCGTCTGCGCCTGGGGACCTTCGTCTGCGCCTGGGGACCTTCGTCTGCACGTAGAGAAATTATTGTGGGATTAGAGTATTTAGCCTGTGACGGTGGAAATCATTCCGTTACTGGAGATTATAATCTGTGACTGGAGAATTCAGTCTGTGACTGGAGATTTTAGTATCTGACAGGAGAATTTACTTTGAGACTGGAGAATTTTTTCTGTGATTAGAGAATTTATTCTGTGACTAGAGATTTCTTCTGTGTCAGAATTAAGACTGACTGCACCCCCACTCTTACTACCCCCAACCCTAACTACCCCCAACCTAAATACCAACTAAACCTTACCCAAACGCTACCCTCTAACCATAACCCTAACCCCCTACCCCTGACCCCTAACCTGTACCCTCACCCTAACCCCTAACGCTATCCCCTCTTACCCCTAAACCTAACCTAATCCTTGACCCCTGCCAACTGACCCCTAACCCTAATCCCCAAACACAACCTCAACCCTAACACCTAATTCTAACCCTAACACTAGCCCTAACCCTCACCCCCTAACCCCAATCCCAATCCCAATCTCAATCCTAATACTAATATCAATCTCAATTCTAATCCTAATCTCAATCCCAATTTCAATCCCAATCCTAATCCCAGCAAGGGATCAAAGTAAGGAGGTAGTAAGCGTGGGGGCGCAGTTAGTCTTAATTCTGACTCAGAAGAAATCCTCAGTCACAGACTAAATTCTCCAAAGAGTGAGTTCTTCCATCACAGAATAGATTTCCAGATCACAAAATATATAATCGGATCACAGTCTAAATTCTTCAAGTCACAGACGAAATTCTCCAGTCACATACCGAATTCTCCACCCACAGAATAAATTACACAGACAGACTAAATTCTAACATCACACACTAAATTCTCCAGTCACAGAATGAGTTCTACTAACACTGAAAAAATTCGCAGGATCCCACAGTAAATTCTCCAAGCACAGATTAAATTCTCTCGTCACATACCAAATTCTCCAGACACAGACTAAATTATCCACGCACAGAATGAGTTCTACCATCACAGATTAAATTCTCTAATGACACAATAAATACTCCAGGAACAAAGTTCTCCAGGAACAGACTAAATTCACCAGATCAGAGACTAAACTCTCCTGTCACAGATTAAATTCCCCTGTCACAGCATATAATCTCCAGGCAGGGGCTAAACCCTCCAGGCAGGGGCTAAACCCTCCAGGCAGGGGCTAAACCCTCCAGGCAGGGGCTAAACCCTCCAGGCAGGGGCTAAACCCTCCAGGCAGGGGCTAAACCCTCCAGGCAGGGGCTAAACCCTCCAGGCAGGGGCTAAACCCTCCAGGCAGGGGCTAAACCCTCCAGGCAGGGGCTAAACCCTCCAGGCAGGGGCTAAACCCTCCAGGCAGGGGCTAAACCCTCCAGGCTCCAACCAAAAGCTCTAATCAGAGAATAAATTCTCCAGTCACAGACTACGTTCTCCAGTCACAGACTACGTTCTCCAGTCACAGACTACGTTCTCCAGTCACAGACTACGTTCTCCAGTCACAGACTACGTTCTCCAGTCACAGACTACGTTCTCCAGTCACAGACTACGTTCTCCAGTCACAGACTACGTTCTCCAGTCACAGACTACGTTCTCCAGTCACAGACTACGTTCTCCAGTCACAGACTACGTTCTCCAGTCACAGAGTCAACTCTCCAGTCACAGAGTCAACTCTCCAGTCACAGAGTCAACTCTCCAGTCACAGAGTCAACTCTCCAGTCACAGAGTCAACTCTCCAGTCACAGAGTCAACTCTCCAGTCACAGAGTCAACTCTCCAGTCACAGAGTCAACTCTCCAGTCACAGAGTCAACTCTCCAGTCACAGAGTCAACTCTCCAGTCACAGAATCAATTCTCCAGTCACAGAGTCAACTCTCCAGTCACAGAGTCAACTCTCCAGTCACATCTAACATGCCTCAGGCACAAACTAATTACTCCAAACACACACTGAATTCTCCAGGCACAGGCTAAGGTTCTCCAGGCACAGGCTAAGGTTCTCCAGGCACAGGCTAAGGTTCTCCAGGCACAGGCTAAGGTTCTCCAGGCACAGGCTAAGGTTCTCCAGGCACAGGCTAAGGTTCTCCAGGCACAGGCTAAGGTTCTCCAGGCACAGGCTAAGGTTCTCCAGGCACAGGCAAAATTCTTGGACCACAAATTAAATTATCAGATCACACAGTAAATTCAGAAAGTCACAGTTACATTCTCCTGTCATATACAAAATTCTACACTGAAAGAACCAATTCTAGTCACACACTAAATTCTCCTGTCACACACTAAATTCTGTGATCACAGACTATATTCTCCCATCACATATTAATTTCTGTACTCATATACCAAGATCTGCACTCACAGAACAAATTATACAGTCATAGACTAAATTCTCCCCTCACACACTAAATTCTCCTGTCGCACAATGAGTTCTACCATCACAGAAAAAGTTCTCCTATCACAGACTAAATTCCCCAGGCACAGACTAAATTCTCCTCACACACACTAAAATCTCCAGTCACAAAATGGGTTCTACAATCACAGAAAATATTCTCAGTTCCCAGAATAAATTCTCCAGGCACAGACTAAATTCCCCAGGCACAGACTAAATTCTCCTGTGACAGATTAAGTTCTCCAGGCACATATTAAATTCTCAAGTCACAGACTAAATTCTGCAGTCAAAGAAGGACTTCTATCGTCATAGAATAAATTCTCAGACCACAGATTAAATTAATTGTATCACAACTAAATTCAGCAAGTCAGACTAAATACTCCAGGCACATATAAGATTCTACACTCACAGAACAAATTCTAGTCACAGACTAAATTCTCCTGTCACACACTAAATTCTATGATCACAGACTATATTCCCCTATCACAGAATAAATTCTGTACTCACATACCAAGATCTGCACTCACAGAACAAATTATACAGTCACAGACTAAATTCTCCCCTCACACACTAAATTCTCCTGTCACAAAATGAGTTCTACCATCACAGGCTACATTCTCCAGGCACAGGCTACATTCTCCAGGCACAGGCTACATTCTCCAGGCACAGGCTACATTCTCCAGGCACAGGCTACATTCTCCAGGCTCTGACCAAAAGCTCTAATCAGAGAATAAATTCTCCAGGCACAGGCTAAATTATCCAGGCTGTGACCAAAAGCTCTAATCAGAGAATAAATTCTCCAGGCACAGACTACGTTCTCCAGTCACAGAGTAAAGTCTCCTGTCACAGATTAATTTCTCCAACCTCACGTTAAATTCTCCAGGCACACAATGAAATCCCCAGGCACACAATGAAATCCCCAGGCACACAATGAAATCCCCAGGCACACAATGAAATCCCCAGGCACACAATGAAATCCCCAGGCACAGACTAGACGAGACTAAAAAAATCCAGGCAAATACAAGATGAGACTAACAGCCTCCAGGCACAGACTAGACGAGATTTAAACGCTCCAGGCACAGACAAGTCGAGACTAAATACCTCCAGACCAAGACTAGACGAGTCTAAAATGATCCAGGCCCAGTCTAGAAGAGACTAAAACCCTTCAGGCACATATAAGGCTAAACAAAAAACCTCTAGGCAAAGACTAGACAAGACTAAAAACCTCCAGGCAAAGACTAGACAGTGTCTGAAAACCTCCAGGGACAGGCTAAGAGAGACTTATAACCTCCAGGCACAGCCTGGACTAGACTAAAAATCTAATGGTACAGACTAGACGAGAATAAAAACCTCCACGCACAGACGAGGCGAGACTAAATAGCTTCAGGCACAGACTAGGCGAGACTAAAAAACTCCAGTCCCAGATAAGACTAGGCTAGACTAAAAACCTCCAGGCACTAACTTGACGAGACTAAAAACCTCCAGGCACAGAATAGATGAGACTAAAAAACTCCAGTTCCAGATTACACTAGGCTAGACTAAAAACCTACAGGCACAGACTAGAGGTGTCTCAAAACCTCTAGTAATAGGGCTAAGAGAGACTTAAATCCTCCAGGCACAGCATGGACAAGACTAAAAATCTAGTGACACAGCCTAGACAAGAATAAAAACCTCCAGGCACAGACTAGGCGAGATTAAATACCTCCAGGCACAGACTAGACGAGACGAAAAACCTCCAGGCACAGACCAGGTGAGACTAAAAACATCGAGGCACAAATTAAGTGAGACTAAAAACCTTCAGACACAGACAAGCAGAAAATTAATAACTCCAAATCAGGACTAGATGAGACTAAAAAGCTACAGGCACGGACTTTGCTCGACAGAAAACTACCAGGCACAAACTAGACGAGACTAAAAAAACCAGGCACAGACTAGACGTGTCTAAAAACCTCCAGGCACAGCCTAAGTGAGACGTAAACACTCCAGGAACAGACTAGATGAGACTAAAAACCTCCAAGCACAGACTAGGTGAGACTAGAGTGAACACCTTCAGGCACGGAGTAGGCTAGCCTAGACTTAAAACCTCCAGGCACAGTCTAGACTAGACTAATACAAAAATTCTCCAGGCACAGACAAGATTAGAGTAGACTAGGAACTTGCACCCGCAGACTAGACAAGAGTAAAAAGCACCAGGGACAAACTCAACTAGACTAAAAACCTCCAGGCACAGACTAGACAAGACTAAAAACCCACAGGCACACACTAGATGAGACTAAAAACCTCCA
The DNA here is from genome assembly GCA_017639245.1 of Myiopsitta monachus. Lineage (NCBI taxonomy): Eukaryota > Metazoa > Chordata > Aves > Psittaciformes > Psittacidae > Myiopsitta > Myiopsitta monachus. The sequence goes on along the minus strand of JAESHU010000104.1, from coordinate 5,425 downwards.
GGCACAGACTAGACCAGAATAAAAACCTCCAGGCACAGACTAGACCAGAATAAAAACCTCCAGGCACAGACTACGCTAGACTAGACAAAAAACCTCCAGGCACAGACTAGATGAGACTAAGAACCCCCAGGAACAGACTAGACATGTCTAAAAACGTACAGGCACAGACTAGCCTAGACAAAATATCTCCTGGCACGGACTAAACCTGAATAAAGACCTCCAGGCACAGACTAGACCAGAATAAAGACCTCCAGGCACAGACTAGACCAGAATAAAAACCCCCAGGCACAGACTAGATAAGAATAAAACCCTAAAGGCACAGACTAGACGAGACTAAAAACCTCCACGCACAGACTAGACGTGTCTAAAAACCTACAGGCACAGACTAGCCTAGACAAAATATCTCCTGGCACAGGCTGGACCAGAATAAAGACCTCCAAACACAGAATAGATGAGACTAAATACCTCCAGGCACAGACTAGAAAAGAATAAAAACCTCAAGGCATAAACTAGCCCAGAATAAAAACCTCCAGGCACAGACTTGACTAGAGTAGACTAAAAACATATAGGCACAGACTAGATAAGAATAAAATCCTCCAGGCACAGACTAGACGTGTGTAGAAACCTACAGGCACAGACTAGCCTAGAGAAAATATCTCCTGGCACAGACTGGACCAGAATAAAAACCTCCAGGCACAGACTACACCAGAATAAAAACCTCAAGGCACAAACTAGACCAGAATAAAAACCTCCAGGCACAGACTAGACGAGATTAAAACCTCCAGGCACAGACTAGACTAGACTAAAACCTCCAGGCACAGACTAGACGTGTGTAGAAACCTACAGGCACAGACTAGCCTAAACAAAATATCTCCAGGCACAGACTGGACCAGAATAAAGACCTCCAGGCACAGACTTGACTTGACTAGACTAAAAACCTCCAGACACAGACTAGATGAGACTATAAACCTCCAGGCACAGACTAAATGTGTCTAGAAAACTACAGACACAGACTAGCCTAGACAAAATATCTCCTAGCACAGACTGGACCAGAATAAAGACCTCCAGGCACAGACTAGTCCAGAATAAAAACCTCCAGGCACAGACTAGACTAAGAATAAAAACCTCCAGGCACAGACTACACTAGACTAGACTAAAAACCTCCAGGCACAGGCAAGATCAGACTAAAAACCCCCAGGCACAGACTAGATAAGAATAAAATCCTCCAGGCACAAACTAGACGAGACTAAAAACCTCCAGGCACAGACTAGACGTGTCTAAAAGCCTACAGGGACAGACTAGACTAGACAAAATATCTCCTGGCACAGACTGGACCAGAATAAAGACCTCCAGGCACAGACTAGACCAGAATAAATACCTCCAGGCACAGACTAGGCTAGACTTAAATCCTCCAGGCACAGACTTGAATAGATTAAAAACTCCCAGGAATAGACTAGACTAGATTAGAAACCTCCAGCCACGGACTAGTTTAGGATAAAAACCTCCACAAACACACTAAAATAGACTAAAAACCTCCAGGCACAGTCTACACCAGACTTAAAACATCCAGGCACAAACAAGACTTTAATTAAAACAAGCAGGCACACACTAGACTGGAATTAAAACCACCAGGAAAAGGCTAGCAAAACTAGACTTACAAAATCGAGACACAGACCAGACTAGACTGAACACCTTCAGGCACGGAATAGACTAGACTTGACTAGACTTAAAACCTCCCGGCATAGACTAGGCAAGACTAGACTGAAAACCCACAGGCACAGAGTAGGTTGGACTGAAAACTTCCAGGCACAGAGTAGACGAGAATAAAAACCTCCAGGCTTAGGTAAGACTAGAGTGAAAACCTCCAGGCACAGTCTAGACTAGACAATACAAAAATTCTCCAGGCACATGACAAGATTAGAGTAGAATAGGAACTCGAGGCCGCAGACTAGACAAGAGTAAAAACTTGAAGGCACAGGCTAGCCAGGTCTAAAAACCTCAAGGGAAACACTAGGAGAGACTTAAAATCTCCAGGCACAGACTGGACGAGACTAAAAACCTCCAGGAACAGACTAGACCTGTCTAAAAAATTCCAGCCACAGACTAGGAGAGAATTAAAGCCTCCAGGCACAGACTGATAAAAACTAAAAACCTCCAGGCAAAGACTAGACGATTCTTAAAGCCTCAAGCCACAGACAAGTAAGGACTAAATACTAACAGACCGAGTCTAGACTACGCAAGAATTAAAACCTCCAGGACCAGATTAGGTGAGACTAAAAATCCCAAAGACCAATCAATCGTGCGCTAATACTCGGCCTCAGGACGGCTGGGAGCGGGCACCACTGGTGTATTCAAACGGCTCTCAGAAAAGAAAGCAAGGAGAAACTGCAATGCTGGTGGCGCTGTTGCAAAGCTTACTGTTTGCAGAAGAGGTCCAGCACCACCTTACAGTCCTGGGTCGTCGTCTGTGGGAGCAGAGGTCAATAATTCGTGGACTAAATACTCGGAATCAGGACGGCTGGAAGCAGCCACTACAGGTAGATTCAAATGGCTGTGAGAAGACAAAGCAAGGAGTAATTTCAATGCTGGTGGCGCTGTTGCAAAACTTACTGGTTGCAGAAGAGGTCCAGCAGCACCTTTCAGTCCTGGCTCCTTGTCTGTGGGAGCAGAGGCCAATCATTAATGCGCTACAGAATAGGATTCAGGACGGCTAGGGAACAGGCACCACAGGTGTATTCAAATGCCTGTGAGAAGAGAAAGCAAGGAGCGACTGCAATGTAGGTGGCACTGTTGCAAAGCTTACTGTTTGCAGAAGAGGCCCAGCAGCACCTTTCAGTCCTGGCACGCCATCTGTGGGAGCACAGGTCGATAATTATTGTGCTACATACTTTGCTGCAGGACGGCTGGGAGCGGGCACCACAGGTGGATTCAAATGGCTGTGTGAAGGGAACACAAGGACCGAATGCAATGTAAGTGGCACTGTTGCAAAGCTTACTGTTTGCAGAAGAGGTCCAGCAGAACCTTTCAGTCCTGGCTGGTCGTCTGTGGGAGCAGAGGTCAATAATTCTTGCGCTACATACTCAGCCTCTGAATGGCAGGGAGCGGGCACCACAGGTGTATTCAAATGGCTGTGGGAAGAGAAAACAAGGAGCTAGTGCAATGTAGGTGGCGCTGTTGCAAAGCTTACTGTTTGCAGAAGAGGCCCAGTAGCACCTTTCAGTCCTGGCTCTTCGTCTGTGGGAGCAGAGGTCAATAATTCTTGCGCGACATACTCAGCCTCTGAATGGCAGGGAGCGGGCACCACAGGTTTGATCAAATGGCTGTGGGAAGAGAAAACAAGGAGCTAGTGCAATGTAGGTGGCGCTGTTGCAAAGCTTACTGCTTGCAGAAGAGGCCCAGCACCACCTTTCAGTCCTGGCTCTTCGTCGGTGGGAGCACAGGTCAGTAAGTCTTGCACTACATACACAGCCTCTGAACGGCATTGAGCGGGCACCTCAGGCGGATTCATATGGCTGTGAGAAGGGAAAGCAAGGAGCGAGTGCAATGTAGGTGGCGCTGTTGCAAACCTTAGTGTTTGCAAAAGAGGTCCAGCAGCACCTTTCAGTCCTGGCATATTGTCTGTGGAAGCAGAGGCCAATCATTCCTGTTCTACATACTCGGCTTCAGGACGGCTGTGGGCGGGCACCACAGGTGGATTCAAATGCCTGTGGAAAGAGAAAAAAAGAAGCTAGTGCAATGTAGGTGCTGCTGCTGCAAAGCTTACTGTTTGCAGAAGAGGACCAGCAACCCCTTTCAGTACTGGCTCTTCGTCTGTGGAAGCAGAGGTCAATAATTCTTGCGCTACATACTCAGCCTCTGAACGGCAGGGAGCGGGCACCACAGGTGTATTCAAATGTCTGTGGGAAGAGAAAGCAAAGAGCAACTGCAATGTAGGTGGCACAGTTGCAAAGCTTACTGTTTGCAGAAGAGGTCCAGCAGCACCTTTCAGTCCTGGCACATCATCTGTGGGTGCAGAGGTCAATAATTCTTGCGCTACATACTCAGCCTCTGAATGGCAGGGACCGGGCACCACAGGTGTATTCAAATGCCTGTGAGAAGAGAAAGCAAGGAGCGACTGCAATGTAGGCGGCGCTGTTGCAAAGCTTACTGTTTGCAGAAGAGGCCCAGCAACCCCTTTCAGTCCTGGCTCTTCGTCTGTGTTAGCAGAGGTCAATAATTCTTGCGCTATATACTCTGCTTCAGGACAACTGGGAGTGATCACCACAGGTGGATTCAAATGGCTGTGGGAAGAGAAAGCTAGGAGTGACTGCAATGTAGGTGGCACTGTTGCAAAGCTTACTGTTTGCAGAAGAGGTCGAGCAGCACCTTTCCGTCCTGACTCTTTGTCTGTGGGAGCAGAGGTCAATAAATCGTGCGCTACATACACCGCCTCTGAATGGCATTGAGCGGGCACCACAGCTGTATTCAAATGCCTGTGAGAAGAGAAAGCAAAGAGCGAGTGCAATGTAGGTGGCGCTGTTGCAAAGCTTACTGTTTGCAGAAGAGGTCCAGCATCACCTTTCAGTCCTGGCTCTTCGTCTGTGGGAGCAGAGGCCAATCATTCGCATGCTACATACTTGGCTTCAGGATGGCTGGGAGCGGGCACCACAGGTGGATTCAAATGTCTGTGAGAAGAGAAAGCAAGGAGCGACTGCAATGTAGGTGGCGCTGTTGCAAAGCTTACTGTTTGCAGAAGAGGTCCAGCAGCACCTTTCAGTCCTGGCTCTTCGTCTGTGGGAGCAGAGGCCAATCATTCCTGCGCTACATACTCTGCTTCAGGACGGCTGTGAGCGGGCACCACAGGTGGATTCAAAAGGCTGTGGAAAGAGAAAAAAAGGAGCTAGTGCTATGTAGGTGATGCTGCTGCAAAGCTTACTGTTTGCAGAAGAGGTCCAGCAACCCCTTTCAGTCCTGGCTCCTCGTCTGTGGGAGAACAGGTCAGTAATTCTTGCGCTACATACTCAGCCTCTGAATGGCAGGGAGTGGGTACCACAGGTGTATTCAAATGGCTGTGGGAAGAGAAAGCAAGGAGCGAGTGCAATGTAGGTGGCGCTGTTGCAAAGCTTACTGTTTGCAGAACAGGTCCAGCAGCACCTTTCAGTCCTGGCTCTTCGTCTGTGGGAGCAGAGGTCAATAATTCGTGCTCTACATACTCACCCTCTGAATGGCAGGGAGCGGGTACCACAGCTGTATTCAAATGCCTGTGAGAAGAGAAAGCAAGGAGTGAGTGCAATGTAGGTGGCGCTGTTGCAAAGCTTACTGTTTGCAGAAGAGGTCCAGCAGCACATTTCAGTCCTGGCTCTTCGTCTGCGGGAGCAGAGGCCAATCATTCCTGCGCTATAGAATCGGCTTCAGGAGGGCTGAGAGCGGGCACCACAGGTGGATT
>JAESHU010000210.1:0-109243 GCA_017639245.1 Myiopsitta monachus | reverse complement strand
AGAGGGAGCTGCGGGTTGGAGAGGGCGTGAGGGAGGCGGAGAGAAGCGTCCCGGGGGAGTTCCGGATGGTGGGCGCCATATTGAGTGCGGCTGTGCGCCGCCATGTTGGGAGTGGGAGGTTGAGGGCGGCCATATTGGTGAGGCGCCATTCCATTGTCGCGACGGAAGCGTGCCATCTTGAGTACGGCACTTGGGGGCGGCCATATTGGTGAGGCGCCATTGTCGCCAATGGAGAGTCGCCATCTTGAGTACGGCACTTGGGGCGGCCATATTGGTGAGGAACATTTGTCGCGACGGAAGCGTCGCCATCTTGAGTACGGCACTTGGGGGCGGCCATATTGGTGAGGCGCCATTGTCGCCAATGGAGAGTCGCCATCTTGAGTACGGCACCTGGGGGCGGCCATATTGATGAGGTACATTTGTCGCGACGGAAGCGTCGCCATCTTGAGTACGGCACCTGGGGGCGGCCATATTGGTGAGGCGCCATTGTCGCCAATGGAGAGTCGCCATCTTGAGTACGGCACTTGGGGGCGGCCATATTGATGAGGAACATTTGTCGCGACGGAAGCGTCGCCATCTTGAGTACGGCACCTGGGGGCGGCCATATTGGTGAGGTGCCACTGGCGCCATTGTTTACCCGCCATTTTTCCATATTGAGGCCAGCCCCTCCCTCCTGCCGAGTCATGCCCTCCCCCATCATGGCGGCCGCGTTGCCGTGGTTACGACAGCCCCTCACCTGTGCCGCCGCCATTTTGCTTTCCAAGATGGCGCTGACGAAGGCTCTGCTCCCGTCCCGTTCCCTCCTGCCGGGGTTTGCCGCCCTCGGGACTCGGGCGTGCCCCCGCTCGGCATCGCCGCCCCCCTCCTCCGGGAGCCGGCGCCGCTGCTGCCCGGGGCCGGCACCCATCTCCAGCGTGGCACCACCGTCCTGGCGTTCAAGGTACGGACACTTGGGGGGGGGGGGGGGGGGGGAGAGAGAGGGAGGCATCGAGAGACACTGGGGGTGCTGCGATCCACAGAGACCCCATAGAAACTGCATAGGGACACACACGGGGGTGGTGGGGTGGTGGACGTAGAGACATATAGGGACCAGTAGAGAGACACTGGGGGGGCTGCGACCCATGGAGACTCCGTAGAAGCTCCTTAGGGACACATTTGGGCGATGAGGTGGTTTGGACAAAGGTACAATTAGGGACTCATAGAGAGACATTGGCTGGGAGAGAGAGAGGGGGTGGGACCTCTTCGAGCCTCCATAGAATCCTTATAGGGAAACGCTGGGGTGGGGGGTATTGTCATAGAGACAGATAGGGACCCTTAGAGAAACATTGGGGGGGTTTGCGATCCATAGGCGCTGGAGGATGGGGTCTGGGACACCTTAGAGACCTCAACGGGACTCCGTAGGGACATACAGGGGGATAATGGACATGGAGACGCGTAGGGCCCATAGTGAGACACTGGGGGGGCTGCAACCCAGAGATACCCCACAGAAACTCTATAGGGACACATTGAGGGGGATGGATATAGAGACACATATGGACCCATAGGGAGACATTGGGGGATGCTGGTACCCTTACCCCATAGAAACTTCATAGGGACACACTGGGTGAGGGGGTTGGACGTAGAGATACTTAGGGACCCATAGAGAGGCACTGTGGGGGGCTGGAACTCGTTAGAGACCCCATAGAAACTCCATAGGACACACTGTGGAGGGTGTGGACATAGAGACACATAGGGGCCCATAGAAGGACACTGGGAGGGGCTGGGACCCTTAGAGACCCTATAGAAACTCCATAGGTACACACTGGGGGAGGGGGTATGGATATAGAGACACATAGGGACCCGCAGAAAGACATTGGGGGGTTGTGACCCGCAGAGCCCCCATAGAAACTCCATAGGTGCACACTGTGTGGGGGTGTATGGACATAGAGACACATAGGGACCCATGGAGAGACATTGTGAGGGGGCTGGGACCTATAGAGCCCCCGTAGAAACTCCATAGGGACACACTGGGTAGGGGTATTGACATAGAGACGCATAGGGACCTGTAAAGAGACACTGGGGGTGTTGGGACACCTTAGAGACCCCATGGAAACTCCATAGGGACACACTGGGGTGGTATATGAACATAGAGAAACATAGGGAGCAATAGAAGGGCATGGGGGGCTGGGACCCACAGAGACCTCATAGACACTCCTTAGGGACACTCGGGGGGGGGTGTGAACATAGAGACACATAGGGACCCATAGAGTAACATTGGGGGGGGTCTGCGATCCATAGAGACCCCATAGAAACTCCATATGGAGACGCTGGGTGGGGTATTGACAAAGAGACACATAGGGACCCGTAGAGAGACCCTGGGGGGGGCTGCGACCCAGAGATACCCATAGTACCTCCATAGGGACGCACTTGGGAGAAGGGATATAGAGACACATAGGGAGCCATAGAGAGACATTGGGGGGGGGGGTCTGGGACCCATAGAGACCCTGTAAAAACTACATAGGGACGCGTGGGGGGGGGGGTAGTGTCATAGAGTCACTCAGGGACCCCATGGGGAGGCACTGGGGGGTCTGCGATCCATAGTGTTCCCATAGAAACTGCATAGGGACGCAGTTGGGAGGGGGGTGTTGTCATAGAGACACATAGGGGACCCATAGGGAGACACTGGGGGGGGCTGGGACCCGTAGTGACGCCATAGAAAGTCGATAGGGATACACTGAGGGGGGGTGTTGTCATAGAGACACATAGGGGACCCATAGAGAGACATTGGGAGGGCTGGGACCCCTTAGAGACCCCATAGAAACTCCATAGGGACACACTGTGGAGGGGTGTGGACATAGAGACACATAGGGGCCCATAGAAGGACACTGGGAGGGGCTGGGACCCTTAGAGACCCTATAGAAACTCCATAGGTACACACTGGGGGAGGGGTATGGATATAGAGACACATAGGGACCCGCAGAAAGACATTGGGGGGGTTGTGACCCGCAGAGCCCCCATAGAAACTCCATAGGTGCACACTGTGTGGGGTGTATGGACATAGAGACACATAGGGACCCATGGAGAGACATTGTGAGGGGGCTGGGACCTATAGAGCCCCCGTAGAAACTCCATAGGGACACACTGGGTAGGGGTATTGACATAGAGACGCATAGGGACCTGTAAAGAGACACTGGGGGTGTTGGGACACCTTAGAGACCCCATGGAAACTCCATAGGGACACACTGGGGTGGTATATGAACATAGAGAAACATAGGGAGCAATAGAAGGGCATGGGGGGCTGGGACCCACAGAGACCTCATAGACACTCCTTAGGGACACTCGGGGGGGGGGTGTGTGAACATAGAGACACATAGGGACCCATAGAGTAACATTGGGGGGGGTCTGCGATCCATAGAGACCCCATAGAAACTCCATATGGAGACGCTGGGTGGGGGTATTGACAAAGAGACACATAGGGACCCGTAGAGAGACCCTGGGGGGGGCTGCGACCCATAGATACCCCATAGTACCTCCATAGGGACGCACTTGGGAGAAGGGATATAGAGACACATAGGGAGCCATAGAGAGACATTGGGGGGGGGGGGTCTGGGACCCATAGAGACCCTGTAAAAACTACATAGGGACGCGTGGGGGGGGGGGTAGTGTCATAGAGTCACTCAGGGACCCCATGGGGAGGCACTGGGGGGTCTGCGATCCATAGTGTTCCCATAGAAACTGCATAGGGACGCAGTTGGGAGGGGGGTGTTGTCATAGAGACACATAGGGGACCCATAGGGAGACACTGGGGGGGGGCTGGGACCCGTAGTGACGCCATAGAAAGTCGATAGGGATACACTGAGGGGGGGGTGTTGTCATAGAGACACATAGGGGACCCATAGAGAGACATTGGGAGGGCTGGGACCCCTTAGAGACCCCATAGAAACTCCATAGGGACACACTGTGGAGGGGTGTGGACATAGAGACACATAGGGGCCCATAGAAGGACACTGGGAGGGGCTGGGACCCTTAGAGACCCTATAGAAACTCCATAGGTACACACTGGGGGAGGGGGTATGGATATAGAGACACATAGGGACCCGCAGAAAGACATTGGGGGGGTTGTGACCCGCAGAGCCCCCATAGAAACTCCATAGGTGCACACTGTGTGGGGGTGTATGGACATAGAGACACATAGGGACCCATGGAGAGACATTGTGAGGGGGCTGGGACCTATAGAGCCCCCGTAGAAACTCCATAGGGACACACTGGGTAGGGGTATTGACATAGAGACGCATAGGGACCTGTAAAGAGACACTGGGGGGTGTTGGGACACCTTAGAGACCCCATGGAAACTCCATAGGGACACACTGGGGTGGTATATGAACATAGAGAAACATAGGGAGCAATAGAAGGGCATGGGGGGGCTGGGACCCACAGAGACCTCATAGACACTCCTTAGGGACACTCGGGGGGGGGGGGGTGTGAACATAGAGACACATAGGGACCCATAGAGTAACATTGGGGGGGGTCTGCGATCCATAGAGACCCCATAGAAACTCCATATGGAGACGCTGGGTGGGGGTATTGACAAAGAGACACATAGGGACCCGTAGAGAGACCCTGGGGGGGGCTGCGACCCAGAGATACCCCATAGTACCTCCATAGGGACGCACTTGGGAGAAGGGATATAGAGACACATAGGGAGCCATAGAGAGACATTGGGGGGGGGGGGGTCTGGGACCCATAGAGACCCTGTAAAAACTACATAGGGACGCGTGGGGGGGGGGGTAGTGTCATAGAGTCACTCAGGGACCCCATGGGGAGGCACTGGGGGGTCTGCGATCCATAGTGTTCCCATAGAAACTGCATAGGGACGCAGTTGGGAGGGGGGTGTTGTCATAGAGACACATAGGGGACCCATAGGGAGACACTGGGGGGGGGCTGGGACCCGTAGTGACGCCATAGAAAGTCGATAGGGATACACTGAGGGGGGGGTGTTGTCATAGAGACACATAGGGGACCCATAGAGAGACATTGGGAGGGCTGGGACCCCTTAGAGACCCCATAGAAACTCCATAGGGACACACTGTGGAGGGGTGTGGACATAGAGACACATAGGGGCCCATAGAAGGACACTGGGAGGGGCTGGGACCCTTAGAGACCCTATAGAAACTCCATAGGTACACACTGGGGGAGGGGGTATGGATATAGAGACACATAGGGACCCGCAGAAAGACATTGGGGGGGTTGTGACCCGCAGAGCCCCCATAGAAACTCCATAGGTGCACACTGTGTGGGGGTGTATGGACATAGAGACACATAGGGACCCATGGAGAGACATTGTGAGGGGGCTGGGACCTATAGAGCCCCCGTAGAAACTCCATAGGGACACACTGGGTAGGGGTATTGACATAGAGACGCATAGGGACCTGTAAAGAGACACTGGGGGTGTTGGGACACCTTAGAGACCCCATGGAAACTCCATAGGGACACACTGGGGTGGTATATGAACATAGAGAAACATAGGGAGCAATAGAAGGGCATGGGGGGGCTGGGACCCACAGAGACCTCATAGACACTCCTTAGGGACACTCGGGGGGGGGGTGTGTGAACATAGAGACACATAGGGACCCATAGAGTAACATTGGGGGGGGTCTGCGATCCATAGAGACCCCATAGAAACTCCATATGGAGACGCTGGGTGGGGGTATTGACAAAGAGACACATAGGGACCCGTAGAGAGACCCTGGGGGGGGCTGCGACCCAGAGATACCCCATAGTACCTCCATAGGGACGCACTTGGGAGAAGGGATATAGAGACACATAGGGAGCCATAGAGAGACATTGGGGGGGGGGGGTCTGGGACCCATAGAGACCCTGTAAAAACTACATAGGGACGCGTGGGGGGGGGGGGTAGTGTCATAGAGTCACTCAGGGACCCCATGGGGAGGCACTGGGGGGTCTGCGATCCATAGTGTTCCCATAGAAACTGCATAGGGACGCAGTTGGGAGGGGGGTGTTGTCATAGAGACACATAGGGGACCCATAGGGAGACACTGGGGGGGGGCTGGGACCCGTAGTGACGCCATAGAAAGTCGATAGGGATACACTGAGGGGGGGGTGTTGTCATAGAGACACATAGGGGACCCATAGAGAGACATTGGGAGGGCTGGGACCCCTTAGAGACCCCATAGAAACTCCATAGGGACACACTGTGGAGGGGTGTGGACATAGAGACACATAGGGGCCCATAGAAGGACACTGGGAGGGGCTGGGACCCTTAGAGACCCTATAGAAACTCCATAGGTACACACTGGGGGAGGGGGTATGGATATAGAGACACATAGGGACCCGCAGAAAGACATTGGGGGGGTTGTGACCCGCAGAGCCCCCATAGAAACTCCATAGGTGCACACTGTGTGGGGGTGTATGGACATAGAGACACATAGGGACCCATGGAGAGACATTGTGAGGGGGCTGGGACCTATAGAGCCCCCGTAGAAACTCCATAGGGACACACTGGGTAGGGGTATTGACATAGAGACGCATAGGGACCTGTAAAGAGACACTGGGGGGTGTTGGGACACCTTAGAGACCCCATGGAAACTCCATAGGGACACACTGGGGTGGTATATGAACATAGAGAAACATAGGGAGCAATAGAAGGGCATGGGGGGGCTGGGACCCACAGAGACCTCATAGACACTCCTTAGGGACACTCGGGGGGGGGGGTGTGTGAACATAGAGACACATAGGGACCCATAGAGTAACATTGGGGGGGGTCTGCGATCCATAGAGACCCCATAGAAACTCCATATGGAGACGCTGGGTGGGGGTATTGACAAAGAGACACATAGGGACCCGTAGAGAGACCCTGGGGGGGGCTGCGACCCAGAGATACCCCATAGTACCTCCATAGGGACGCACTTGGGAGAAGGGATATAGAGACACATAGGGAGCCATAGAGAGACATTGGGGGGGGGGGGTCTGGGACCCATAGAGACCCTGTAAAAACTACATAGGGACGCGTGGGGGGGGGGGGTAGTGTCATAGAGTCACTCAGGGACCCCATGGGGAGGCACTGGGGGGTGTGCGATCCATAGTGTTCCCATAGAAACTGCATAGGGACGCAGTTGGGAGGGGGGTGTTGTCATAGAGACACATAGGGGACCCATAGGGAGACACTGGGGGGGGGCTGGGACCCGTAGTGACGCCATAGAAAGTCGATAGGGATACACTGAGGGGGGGGTGTTGTCATAGAGACACATAGGGGACCCATAGAGAGACATTGGGAGGGCTGGGACCCCTTAGAGACCCCATAGAAACTCCATAGGGACACCCTGGGGGGTTGTTTGGGCATAGGGACCCAGGAAAATAATTTCTCATCACGTTCTTCTCTTTTGCTTTTTATTTTCTGCCCGTGTTTTTATTTATTTCTTTTTCATTCATTCTTTTCTTCGGCTGCCCCTGCTCTTTAGTCTCTTTTAGTAATTTTTCTCGTAGGTGTCCCATAGCGACCCAGAGAAAGTCCTAGAGCCCCACAGACCCTATAGACATCCCCTGGAGAGGCACAGCAATGGACAGAGCCTCGGAGAGACTCGGTAGTGATCCCATGGTGATGGGTCTGGGCTGGGGGCGGGCCCAAGGCGGGATAATGAAGTCCTGGGGCTGTAGTCTGTGCTGTGGGAGGGGCCAATTTAGGAGTGTGGGCGCGGTCTAGGCTGTGGGTGGGTGCTGGAGTGGAGGCAGGATTGGGGGGGCCGGTGTGCGGGTGGGGCTGGGGCCCCCCCTTTTTTTCGGGGTGCGTGTACCGGTGTGAGTGCCGATTATTAAAGCAGTGAAGTAACGAGCTGCTCCTTGGAGCAGTTTCTCTTCGATTTTGCTGAGGTTTTGGTTTTAGTTTTTGTTTCTTTTTGCTTCGGGGTGGGGGGCGGAATGAAAACGGGGGTGTGGGGAATCTGGGGACGGATGGTGTCGTTTGGGGCACCCCAGGATCGCCGGATGAGCCCTGGTGCCCCCAAAATACTCCAAAACCCAGAGGATGGGTCTGCAAGGGTTGGGGCGGGGGGGGGGCGTTGGTGGGAGGGGATACCCCCGCGACACTGGATAGAGCCGGTGGGGGGGGAGCGGTGTAGCGCCGGGCGCCGCTCGCTGCTGCCATCCTGTGTTCAGAGTTCGGTACTGCAGGTGGTGGTGGTGTGGGAGGGGGCGGTGTGGCGCCGGGCGCCGCTGGCTGCTGCCATCTGTGTCCAGAGCTCGGTACTGCAGCCCGGGCTCCGCGCATGAGCCGTGGGGCCCTCTTTGTTCCCGCGGCTGTCCCCGGAAGTGGCCGGTGTCACGCGGTGGTTGCCGGCTTCCGGTGAGCAATGGCCGCCGCGGCTCTGCGCTCGGGTGCGGGCGGGCGCGCGGGGTGCTCGTGGCCGCAGCCCGGTGTTGGCGCAGCGGCTCCGGTCCCTCCGGCACGGCGTTTCGGTGCAGCATGGCGGCGGGCAGTTTCCGGGTCCCGGTACCGGCAGCGGCGACAGCAGGTGAGATCGGAGCCCCCCGGGGGTCCGGGGTTACCGGGGAGGCGAGCGAGCCCGCCCGCCCGCCCGCCCGTCCGTCCCTCGGGTGGGCGCAGGGGGGTGTCTCCTGCCCGCTGCCGCCCGGCGCGGGAAGCTTCAGAGCGCCCGGAGCGTCAGGGTTGCGGTCTGCCGGGGACGAGCCGGGTGAGGGGCCCCGAGTGCGCTTGCTTCTGCCTTAATGTCCCTCGCTGAATCTCAGGCGCCTCGGAGGTTCCTGCCCGGCACCCTGCGCCCTGGCACTGTGCTTGTCTCTCTCCTTTTGCCCTGGTTTCAGCTGTAGCAGAGTTGAATCTTTTCCTAGGATCTGGTGCAGGGCTGTGTTTCGCCTTTACTCTGAGAATAACGCTGGTAACGCACCGATGTTTCAGTGGTTGCTCGGTCCCGCTTACCCTGGTCAAGGACTTGTCACTTCCTTGTGCTGTGCCAGTGAGGAGGGGCAGAGGAAGCCGGGAGGGAGCAGAGAGAGGATACTGGACCTGGGCCGGCGGAAGGCGCATTCCATACGTGCTACAGCACTGCGAGGAGTTCCTCGTAGAGTCCTTAATTCACACTGTATCTCCACTGGTAGGGAAAGGGGTGAAGACGGAAATACCCGTTTAGAAACCAGCCAAGGAATTCCCTGTTTATTTTCTCTGATCTAAAATGGCAGTTAGTTTGGCAATGAGACTGTTCGCTGTCGCTTTAAGATGCCAAAAGGTCTGGAGGCCGAAATTCTCTGTCCCTGAAATGAGTGAGGTCTGCAGCAGCAGCAGCGGGGGCAGGGCTAATTGCCCTCCTTTTGTTCTGCAAATAGACATTGCTGTGTTGTGCCCTGGGGGAGCCCAGGTCATCCCAGCTTTTCTGGTGAGACAGTCAGGGAGGCTTTCAGTTGCTGCTGCTGCTCTCCTGGTTTCCCCCGGTTTGAATGCCTGCCTTGCTCCAATAGAGTCTTTAGGTTTCTTCAGAAAGGCTTAGTATTCTTGATGCAGAGACAGCGTTGTGAGGGAGCCGATGGGGATCTCGACCTGTGTTGCAAGGTGCTTGTAGCAAGAGTCTCATGGAGTTGCCAGACTGGGTGGCCTTAGGGCTTCTCTAGTTTATGCCAAGTCATTTCAAGTCTCAGTGTGTTGAGAAGGGGCAGAGCCTTTATTTGCTCTGCTGCTGATTTGCCCTGGCCATCCAGCTAAAGGCTTTAGTTGTGGGAGCAGTTGGCCTAAGGCTTGCTCATGGAATTTTCTGCCATCTAAAAATTATGCCTTTTAGGAATGAAACGGAGTTTCTCTCATGAAAGCTTTACAAATGCCCTTTAAATCCTAGTGCTCTTAATGGGTGAGACACCTGTGGATGGCCCAGTGTGCAGCCTACGCGTCCAGCACCCTACAGGACAAAATATGCGTGAGCTTACTGGTCCCCGCGTGGGGCTGAAGATGAGAGCAGTGTTACAGGAGGTTATTTGAGGATGAATTGAAAACGTTCCAGGTCTTGTTTCTGGGGAAGTCTCTCGTTTCCAGATTGTCCTGGTGCACTGTGGGCAGGCTCCTGGCTGTGTGTTGTTTGTGCAGGTGTCCATCAGGCCCCTTCCTCTTCTTTCTTTCTTTATGTCCT
Source organism: Myiopsitta monachus (assembly GCA_017639245.1). Taxonomy (NCBI): domain Eukaryota; kingdom Metazoa; phylum Chordata; class Aves; order Psittaciformes; family Psittacidae; genus Myiopsitta; species Myiopsitta monachus. The sequence continues at coordinate 99,116 of JAESHU010000210.1, read as the reverse complement.
TTTAGGGTTCGATTTCATAACTTTCTGGCAGGGCATGTGGTACCCCAACTTGCTGTTTAACTACAGCAGCAGTTTGCAGTGGCTTAGTTTTGTACCTTGTATAAAGATAGCATTCTTCTGAACGGCAGGGCGTGTCTGTCGCCCAAAGGTGATATTGTCTTTAAGCACAGAGTGTGCCTGTTTAAGTCATGGTATTTCACACCCTTCTTTTCTTGCAGCTTTGTGCCCAGGCAGGTGTGTGACCTACACTGCTGTTCAGGCTTCCCACAGCTACAAACCCGATCAGCGGCATTACTTGAAGCAGTTCCGCAAGCCTGGTGTTAACAGTCCTCGCAAGGTCGGTATGTATCAGGAGGTGATGGAATACTTCCATGTGGTTGCGGTACCGTGGCAAGCGTCCTTTAGTACTTAAGTTCTCCACAGCAGTAGAGCAGAGTGTCTCAAACCAGTTCTTAAGGCTCCTGAGTTATGAGAGCTCCTCAGTAATTCGGCTAGGGAAAGAAGTCTGCCTTTCACAGGAGTGATTTTGGTCTCAAATGTACGGTGTTATTTCTCCCATCTCTGAACCACCTTGCAATTCAGCTATGTTAGTTGTGTTCAATTCTTCCTCTTCTTTAAGAGAAAAGCAGGGGGGAAGCAAGCAGCGGTCGCCCAGTCCTTACTGCCTCACCTGCCGATCCAAAGTGAACAGGTCTCTTCTTTTTTTGTCACTGGAGCAGTAAAGAGTAGTCTTCTCCCAAATCACATTGAGAGGTTGGATTCTCACATCATGAATGTGCCTTGCAGCTCCACCCGTCAAGTTTGGGGAGGAGGCTGCAGAGTCCAGTTTGGGGCGTTTTCTCAGAGTGGGTGAGAAACAAAACTCCGTTTTTCTGCTGTGTATTCAGCATTCCTGTTTTTCCCCTTTTTAGCCTGCTGCTCAAGTCCTCTGTGATGAAGATTGTCCTTCGATGATCAGTCCAGGCAGGCCTCGTGAGTGGTTCTGTTTCTTACACATGTCTTAGAAGATTGGAAGCGTTCACATGAAAGCACAGCTCTGGTCTGTTTTACGTCCTTCACTGAGGTGACTCTCTGTTACTGTTGTAGCTCAAGCACAGGCCCTCGCTTGAGGGCAGGAGAGGCCTGGCGTGAGACTGCTATCTCTTTGGAACAGGCAAGTGCAGCGTTGAGGAGCTTTAGAGGAGGCAGTGGCTTGGTATAGAACACACGGAGCTAGATGGCTGGGGTGGTGGTGATAACTGTTAGCACAGGGGGTTCGCCTTGCTTTGTTTCTGGCAGGTGACAAAGAGGAACTTGGCAATGGCCGCAACACTGCTGGTGTCCGATGGAGGAGTTCTGAACACTGAGGCTGTCTCGAGACTCCTGGCGCTATGGAAGCTGAGGAGAGGGACTCTTTTTGGGGGCTGGGGTGTGGGAGATGAGTTCAGGATAGCAGGAAAGGGTTGAAAATGTAATATAGGGCTGAGGGAAAGGCAGTGTGTTATATTGTAGAGTGAGCTCACTGTGAGCAGGGCAGCTCCAGCTTGGATGCTTTATGGACTGCATGCGATCCATGTTCTATATTGGTGCTTCCTCAGGTCCTGATGTCTTCATATCTCCTTGAGCTGAAGGGGTTTAAGCCTGCTTCGCAGGTCCTGTCTTCTGAGTGCCGACCACTCGTGTGGGTCACCCAAGTGCCTGTTTGGCATTCCTTTTCCAGCTTTACAAGTGTAAAGCACGCTATGGCTTTTGTCACAGGCTCATCAGCTCATTAGAATTTTGGAGCATGGTTCCAGGCTGCCCTGGGAGCTCCTTTCTCTCGGCATCCATGTATATCCTGGGTAGGATTTCGCCCCTGCATCTTCATGCTTGTAGGTCTTGAAGAGTACTCAAGCTTCTGCCCTTGGGGCCTGGCCCTTCATAAACCTAATGCTAACACCTAACCCCCTAACCCTAACCCCCTAACCCTAACCCCCTAACCCTAACCCCCTAACCCTAACCCCCTAACCCTAACTGTATCCTTAACGCTAACCCACCTAGATCTAACCCTAACGATAACCCGTAGAGACTCCATAGAAACTCTTTAGGGACACGTTTGGGAGGTGGGGTGGTTTGGACATAGATATATTTAGGGACCCATAGAGAGACCCTGGGGGGGGCTGGGACCCCTTCGAGCCGCCATAGAATCCTTATAGGAAAAAAATGGGGGTGGGGGGTATGGACATAGAGACACATAGGGACCTGTAGAGAAACAATGGGGGGGGTCTGCGATCCATAGAGACCCCATAGAAACTCCATATGGAGACGCTGGGTGGGGGTATTGACAAAGAGACACATAGGGACCCGTAGAGAGACACTGGGGGGGGGCTGCGACCCAGAGATACCCCATAGTAACTCTATAGAGACACACTTGGGGGGATGGATATAGAGACACATAGGGAGCCATAGAGAGACATTGGGGGGGTCTGGGACCCATAGAGACCCTGTAAAAACTACATAGGGACACATGGGGGGGGATTTGGACATAGCGACGCACAGGGACCCATTGAGAGACATGGGGGGGGAGGGGGCTGGGACCCATAGAGACCCTGTAAAAACTACATAGGGACACATGGCAGGGTGGGGGGTAGTGTCATAGAGTCACTCAGGGACCCGTGGGGAGACAGTATGGGCTTTAAGGTTGACATCAAGTCTGCGCCAGCTCTCCTTCTCTGTTTCTGATATGAGCTATTTTTGAGACAACTATTTAAAACAAGGTCTGTTGCGGAGCACGGGATGCTACGTGAAGCTTACTCCTCTCTGTTTGTGGTCTCCTCCTGTCAGCACAATCTTCTGGTTTTGTGCAGTTACAATTAAATGATACCGTGAAAAATATTGCAGTGCTGAAAGAGCAAAGAAAGCGTTTGTAAGAGTTCAGGTGTTGACAGTCAAAGCTTTCTGCTTTTTCAGTCCGTAAGCTTTGAAAAGAGCTCGCGGTAGTACTTGAGAAGCTCGCTCGGAGGCCCTGGCAGCTGTGCTGGAAGCAACCAAGGTAGAAGAGGAGACATGGACCCAAGGGGATAAACCGGCATCGCTTCGGTGTGTGTTTTTTCCAGGCTTTCCTGAGAAGCGTTGGCAGCCTTATAAGCAGGGATGGTGACTCCGGCTGTGGTTTTGGTGAGTTGTTGCTTCAGTGGTGTCCTTTTTCCTTACCCGATGATGTGTAAATTTTTACTTCAGTTGGAAAGAGAGTTCTGGAAGAGAAATCTTTCTCAAAGAAATTGCATTTGTGGAACTCTCCATCAGAGGGGATCTTCAGATCGCTTCTGCTGTACCTGGCATGGCTTCTGCTGTACCTGGCGTGGCTTCTGCTGTACCTGGCATGGCTTCTGCTGTACCTGGCATGGCTTCTGCTGTTCCAGGCAGTCAACTCGTCAGCCAGAGGACATTTCACCTTCTACAAAGAAAGGCCACTTCTTTCCAAAGACCCAAGCCCAGCACATCTCCCGGAAGTTGATGGCGTCACCGATTTTCGGGGTTTCAGTTTTTTCACTTGAGACAGCACAGAAATGTGTTCCCCTCTGCATGCTTTGGGACAGCCCAAAGCCCTGGCAGATCTGCCAGTCCTTTTTGGCAGGTTGGTGGATTCTGGCCCTGGGGATTTGATCTCCCTCCCTTCCACTCCTCCTGCCAAGTAAAACCCTTAGGGCATCTCTAACCTCACCAATTGTTGTATCCTCTCCCTGTCTCTGACTGCATTCTTCTGTGCTCTTCTTTAACAGGCTGAAACCTAATTTGGCATTTGTGTTTTCCAGGTGACTTGTTGCAGACATCTCGTGATGTGATGCTCAACAGGTAGCACCCGGACGATGGGGCCATCAGAGACCAGGGCCGTGGTGCCCTGCGGCGCCCATCCCAGCACGGGAATGGAGGGGGAACATTGTGGAGCAGAGCCTGAGCAGGAGCTGTAGCACCATCCTCTGCAGCCTGCAGGACAGGGACTGGGGGTGCTGTCCCCACCTTGTCTCCTTCTAGCAGAGCGCCCCCGTTTTTCTCTGGGGTGCGTGTACCTGTGTAAATGGCACTTATTAAAGCAATGAAGTAATGAGCTGCTCCTTGGGGCAGTTTTTATCTTTTTTTTTTTTGATTGTTGTTGGTCTTTTTCGTCTGCTTTTGCTTTGGGAGTGGAATATAAAGGGGGGGGGGGGGAATCTGGGGACAGATGGTGTCATTTGGGGCACCCCAGTGTCACTGCGGTGGACGGTGGTTTGGCAGAAGAGCAGCGGTGAGCTGCGAAGGCCGGGACTGGTTTTTCGGCAGGGAGGCGCCGGGGGCAGAGAAGAGTCAGCCCTGTTCACAGTGAGTAGCTCGTGACCCCCGGGGGACATAAACTGGGCGGAGGAGCTGGCGTTGCTCAGGCCGGTTCCCATGAGGCGCTGAGTAATGGAGTGGGTGCTGCCGTCATGTGGCCGAAACGTGGTATTGCAGGTGGTGGAGATTGGGGGGGGGAATGGCTCCTGGCGCCGCTCGCTGCTGCCGCCTTGTGTCCGATATTCGGTACTGCGGTCTCCACACCCCCACAGAACCCCATGGGTGAGACTCCAGACCCTCCAATCCCGCTATATCCTCCCATATTCCCCCATAGAACCCCAAGAAGGGTCTCCGGAGCACCATAGACCCCCATGTCCTTCTTAATCCCCCCATAGGCACCCCATGTCTCCCCATAGACTCCCGTAAAGGGTCTGCAGACCACCATTAGAAACCCCGTGTAGGGACTCCAGTCCGCCATATACCTCCTAATCTGGCGCTTCCAGCCTCACGCCGCTCGCCGCCATAGGGCGGCCGTGGGGGAGGCTAAGAGGGAGCTGCGGGTGGAGGAGACGTGAGGGGAGGCGGAGAGAAGCGTCCCGGGGGGAGTTCCGGATGGTGGGCGCCATATTGAGTGCGGCTGTGCGCCGCCATGTTGGGAGTGGGAGGTTGAGGGCGGCCATATTGGTGAGGCGCCATTCCATTGTCGCGACGGAAGCGTCGCCATCTTGAGTACGGCACTTGGGGGCGGCCATATTGGTGAGGCGCCATTGTCGCCAATGGAGAGTCGCCATCTTGAGTACGGCACCTGGGGGCGGCCATATTGATGAGGTACATTTGTCGCGACGGAAGCGTCGCCATCTTGAGTACGGCACCTGGGGGCGGCCATATTGGTGAGGCGCCATTGTCGCCAATGGAGAGTCGCCATCTTGAGTACGGCACTCGGGGGCGGCCATATTGATGAGGAACATTTGTCGCGACGGAAGCGTCGCCATCTTGAGTACGGCACCTGGGGGCGGCCATATTGGTGAGGTGCCACTGGCGCCATTGTTTACCCGCCATTTTTCCATATTGAGGCCAGCCCCTCCCTCCTGCCGAGTCATGCCCTCCCCCATCATGGCGGCCGCGTTGCCGTGGTTACGACAGCCCCTCACCTGTGCCGCCGCCATTTTGCTTTCCAAGATGGCGCTGACGAAGGCTCTGCTCCCGTCCCGTTCCCTCCTGCCGGGGTTTGCCGCCCTCGGGACTCGGGCGTGCCCCCGCTCGGCATCGCCGCCCCCCTCCTCCGGGAGCCGGCGCCGCTGCTGCCCGGGGCCGGCACCCATCTCCAGCGTGGCACCACCGTCTGGCGTTCAAGGTACGGACACTGGGGGGGGGGGGGGGGGGTAGGGAGACAGAGAGGGAGGCATCGAGAGACACTGGGGGGTGCTGCGATCCACAGAGACCCCATAGAAACTGCATAGGGACACACACGGGGGTGGTGGGGTGGTGGACGTAGAGACATATAGGGACCAGTAGAGAGACACTGGGGGGGCTGCGACCCATGGAGACTCCGTAGAAGCTCCTTAGGGACACATTTGGGCGATGAGGTGGTTTGGACAAAGGTACAATTAGGGACTCATAGAGAGACATTGGCTGGGAGAGAGAGAGGGGGCTGGGACCTCTTCGAGCCTCCATAGAATCCTTATAGGGAAACGCTGGGGGTGGGGGGTATTGTCATAGAGACAGATAGGGACCCTTAGAGAAACATTGGGGGGGTTTGCGATCCATAGGCGCTGGAGGATGGGGTCTGGGACACCTTAGAGACCTCAACGGGACTCCGTAGGGACATACAGGGGGGATAATGGACATGGAGACGCGTAGGGACCCATAGTGAGACACTGGGGGGGCTGCAACCCAGAGATACCCCACAGAAACTCTATAGGGACACATTGAGGGGGATGGATATAGAGACACATATGGACCCATAGGGAGACATTGGGGGATGCTGGTACCCCTTACCCCATAGAAACTTCATAGGGACACACTGGGTGAGGGGGTTGGACGTAGAGATACTTAGGGACCCATAGAGAGGCACTGTGGGGGGCTGGAACTCGTTAGAGACCCCATAGAAACTCCATAGGGACACACTGTGGAGGGGTGTGGACATAAAGACACATAGGGGCCCATAGAAGGACACTGGGAGGGGCTGGGACCCTTAGAGACCCTATAGAAACTCCATAGGTACACACTGGGGGAGGGGGTATGGATATAGAGACACATAGGGACCCGCAGAAAGACATTGGGGGGGTTGTGACCCGCAGAGCCCCCATAGAAACTCCATAGGTGCACACTGTGTGGGGGTGTATGGACATAGAGACACATAGGGACCCATGGAGAGACATTGTGAGGGGGCTGGGACCTATAGAGCCCCCGTAGAAACTCCATAGGGACACACTGGGTAGGGGTATTGACATAGAGACGCATAGGGACCTGTAAAGAGACACTGGGGGGTGTTGGGACACCTTAGAGACCCCATGGAAACTCCATAGGGACACACTGGGGTGGTATATGAACATAGAGAAACATAGGGAGCAATAGAAGGGCATGGGGGGGCTGGGACCCACAGAGACCTCATAGACACTCCTTAGGGACACTCGGGGGGGGGGTGTGTGAACATAGAGACACATAGGGACCCATAGAGTAACATTGGGGGGGGTCTGCGATCCATAGAGACCCCATAGAAACTCCATATGGAGACGCTGGGTGGGGGTATTGACAAAGAGACACATAGGGACCCGTAGAGAGACCCTGGGGGGGGCTGCGACCCAGAGATACCCCATAGTACCTCCATAGGGACGCACTTGGGAGAAGGGATATAGAGACACATAGGGAGCCATAGAGAGACATTGGGGGGGGGGGGTCTGGGACCCATAGAGACCCTGTAAAAACTACATAGGGACGCGTGGGGGGGGGGGTAGTGTCATAGAGTCACTCAGGGACCCCATGGGGAGGCACTGGGGGGTCTGCGATCCATAGTGTTCCCATAGAAACTGCATAGGGACGCAGTTGGGAGGGGGGTGTTGTCATAGAGACACATAGGGGACCCATAGGGAGACACTGGGGGGGGGCTGGGACCCGTAGTGACGCCATAGAAAGTCGATAGGGATACACTGAGGGGGGGGTGTTGTCATAGAGACACATAGGGGACCCATAGAGAGACATTGGGAGGGCTGGGACCCCTTAGAGACCCCATAGAAACTCCATAGGGACACACTGTGGAGGGGTGTGGACATAGAGACACATAGGGGCCCATAGAAGGACACTGGGAGGGGCTGGGACCCTTAGAGACCCTATAGAAACTCCATAGGTACACACTGGGGGAGGGGGTATGGATATAGAGACACATAGGGACCCGCAGAAAGACATTGGGGGGGTTGTGACCCGCAGAGCCCCCATAGAAACTCCATAGGTGCACACTGTGTGGGGGTGTATGGACATAGAGACACATAGGGACCCATGGAGAGACATTGTGAGGGGGCTGGGACCTATAGAGCCCCCGTAGAAACTCCATAGGGACACACTGGGTAGGGGTATTGACATAGAGACGCATAGGGACCTGTAAAGAGACACTGGGGGGTGTTGGGACACCTTAGAGACCCCATGGAAACTCCATAGGGACACACTGGGGTGGTATATGAACATAGAGAAACATAGGGAGCAATAGAAGGGCATGGGGGGGCTGGGACCCACAGAGACCTCATAGACACTCCTTAGGGACACTCGGGGGGGGGGTGTGTGAACATAGAGACACATAGGGACCCATAGAGTAACATTGGGGGGGGTCTGCGATCCATAGAGACCCCATAGAAACTCCATATGGAGACGCTGGGTGGGGGTATTGACAAAGAGACACATAGGGACCCGTAGAGAGACCCTGGGGGGGGCTGCGACCCAGAGATACCCCATAGTACCTCCATAGGGACGCACTTGGGAGAAGGGATATAGAGACACATAGGGAGCCATAGAGAGACATTGGGGGGGGGGGGTCTGGGACCCATAGAGACCCTGTAAAAACTACATAGGGACGCGTGGGGGGGGGGGGTAGTGTCATAGAGTCACTCAGGGACCCCATGGGGAGGCACTGGGGGGTCTGCGATCCATAGTGTTCCCATAGAAACTGCATAGGGACGCAGTTGGGAGGGGGGTGTTGTCATAGAGACACATAGGGGACCCATAGGGAGACACTGGGGGGGGGCTGGGACCCGTAGTGACGCCATAGAAAGTCGATAGGGATACACTGAGGGGGGGGTGTTGTCATAGAGACACATAGGGGACCCATAGAGAGACATTGGGAGGGCTGGGACCCCTTAGAGACCCCATAGAAACTCCATAGGGACACACTGTGGAGGGGTGTGGACATAGAGACACATAGGGGCCCATAGAAGGACACTGGGAGGGGCTGGGACCCTTAGAGACCCTATAGAAACTCCATAGGTACACACTGGGGGAGGGGGTATGGATATAGAGACACATAGGGACCCGCAGAAAGACATTGGGGGGGTTGTGACCCGCAGAGCCCCCATAGAAACTCCATAGGTGCACACTGTGTGGGGGTGTATGGACATAGAGACACATAGGGACCCATGGAGAGACATTGTGAGGGGGCTGGGACCTATAGAGCCCCCGTAGAAACTCCATAGGGACACACTGGGTAGGGGTATTGACATAGAGACGCATAGGGACCTGTAAAGAGACACTGGGGGGTGTTGGGACACCTTAGAGACCCCATGGAAACTCCATAGGGACACACTGGGGTGGTATATGAACATAGAGAAACATAGGGAGCAATAGAAGGGCATGGGGGGGCTGGGACCCACAGAGACCTCATAGACACTCCTTAGGGACACTCGGGGGGGGGGTGTGTGAACATAGAGACACATAGGGACCCATAGAGTAACATTGGGGGGGGTCTGCGATCCATAGAGACCCCATAGAAACTCCATATGGAGACGCTGGGTGGGGGTATTGACAAAGAGACACATAGGGACCCGTAGAGAGACCCTGGGGGGGGCTGCGACCCAGAGATACCCCATAGTACCTCCATAGGGACGCACTTGGGAGAAGGGATATAGAGACACATAGGGAGCCATAGAGAGACATTGGGGGGGGGGGGTCTGGGACCCATAGAGACCCTGTAAAAACTACATAGGGACGCGTGGGGGGGGGGGGTAGTGTCATAGAGTCACTCAGGGACCCCATGGGGAGGCACTGGGGGGTCTGCGATCCATAGTGTTCCCATAGAAACTGCATAGGGACGCAGTTGGGAGGGGGGTGTTGTCATAGAGACACATAGGGGACCCATAGGGAGACACTGGGGGGGGGCTGGGACCCGTAGTGACGCCATAGAAAGTCGATAGGGATACACTGAGGGGGGGGTGTTGTCATAGAGACACATAGGGGACCCATAGAGAGACATTGGGAGGGCTGGGACCCCTTAGAGACCCCATAGAAACTCCATAGGGACACACTGTGGAGGGGTGTGGACATAGAGACACATAGGGGCCCATAGAAGGACACTGGGAGGGGCTGGGACCCTTAGAGACCCTATAGAAACTCCATAGGTACACACTGGGGGAGGGGGTATGGATATAGAGACACATAGGGACCCGCAGAAAGACATTGGGGGGGTTGTGACCCGCAGAGCCCCCATAGAAACTCCATAGGTGCACACTGTGTGGGGGTGTATGGACATAGAGACACATAGGGACCCATGGAGAGACATTGTGAGGGGGCTGGGACCTATAGAGCCCCCGTAGAAACTCCATAGGGACACACTGGGTAGGGGTATTGACATAGAGACGCATAGGGACCTGTAAAGAGACACTGGGGGGTGTTGGGACACCTTAGAGACCCCATGGAAACTCCATAGGGACACACTGGGGTGGTATATGAACATAGAGAAACATAGGGAGCAATAGAAGGGCATGGGGGGGCTGGGACCCACAGAGACCTCATAGACACTCCTTAGGGACACTCGGGGGGGGGGTGTGTGAACATAGAGACACATAGGGACCCATAGAGTAACATTGGGGGGGGTCTGCGATCCATAGAGACCCCATAGAAACTCCATATGGAGACGCTGGGTGGGGGTATTGACAAAGAGACACATAGGGACCCGTAGAGAGACCCTGGGGGGGGCTGCGACCCAGAGATACCCCATAGTACCTCCATAGGGACGCACTTGGGAGAAGGGATATAGAGACACATAGGGAGCCATAGAGAGACATTGGGGGGGGGGGGTCTGGGACCTATAGAGACCCTGTAAAAACTACATAGGGACGCGTGGGGGGGGGGGGGTAGTGTCATAGAGTCACTCAGGGACCCCATGGGGAGGCACTGGGGGGTGTGCGATCCATAGTGTTCCCATAGAAACTGCATAGGGACGCAGTTGGGAGGGGGGTGTTGTCATAGAGACACATAGGGGACCCATAGGGAGACACTGGGGGGGGGCTGGGACCCGTAGTGACGCCATAGAAAGTCGATAGGGATACACTGAGGGGGGGGTGTTGTCATAGAGACACATAGGGGACCCATAGAGAGACATTGGGAGGGCTGGGACCCCTTAGAGACCCCATAGAAACTCCATAGGGACACCCTGGGGGGTTGTTTGGGCATAGGGACCCAGGAAAATAATTTCTCATCACGTTCTTCTCTTTTGCTTTTTATTTTCTGCCCGTGTTTTTATTTATTTCTTTTTCATTCATTCTTTTCTTCGGCTGCCCCTGCTCTTTAGTCTCTTTTAGTAATTTTTCTCGTAGGTGTCCCATAGCGACCCAGAGAAAGTCCTAGAGCCCCACAGACCCTATAGACATCCCCTGGAGAGGCACAGCAATGGACAGAGCCTCGGAGAGACTCGGTAGTGATCCCATGGTGATGGGTCTGGGCTGGGGGCGGGCCCAAGGCGGGATAATGAAGTCCTGGGGCTGTAGTCTGTGCTGTGGGAGGGGCCAATTTAGGAGTGTGGGCGCGGTCTAGGCTGTGGGTGGGTGCTGGAGTGGAGGCAGGATTGGGGGGGCCGGTGTGCGGGTGGGGCTGGGGCCCCCCCTTTTTTTCGGGGTGCGTGTACCGGTGTGAGTGCCGATTATTAAAGCAGTGAAGTAACGAGCTGCTCCTTGGAGCAGTTTCTCTTCGATTTTGCTGAGGTTTTGGTTTTAGTTTTTGTTTCTTTTTGCTTCGGGGTGGGGGGCGGAATGAAAACGGGGGTGTGGGGAATCTGGGGACGGATGGTGTCGTTTGGGGCACCCCAGGATCGCCGGATGAGCCCTGGTGCCCCCAAAATACTCCAAAACCCAGAGGATGGGTCTGCAAGGGTTGGGGCGGGGGGGGGGCGTTGGTGGGAGGGGATACCCCCGCGACACTGGATAGAGCCGGTGGGGGGGGAGCGGTGTAGCGCCGGGCGCCGCTCGCTGCTGCCATCCTGTGTTCAGAGTTCGGTACTGCAGGTGGTGGTGGTGTGGGAGGGGGCGGTGTGGCGCCGGGCGCCGCTGGCTGCTGCCATCTGTGTCCAGAGCTCGGTACTGCAGCCCGGGCTCCGCGCATGAGCCGTGGGGCCCTCTTTGTTCCCGCGGCTGTCCCCGGAAGTGGCCGGTGTCACGCGGTGGTTGCCGGCTTCCGGTGAGCAATGGCCGCCGCGGCTCTGCGCTCGGGTGCGGGCGGGCGCGCGGGGTGCTCGTGGCCGCAGCCCGGTGTTGGCGCAGCGGCTCCGGTCCCTCCGGCACGGCGTTTCGGTGCAGCATGGCGGCGGGCAGTTTCCGGGTCCCGGTACCGGCAGCGGCGACAGCAGGTGAGATCCGAGCCCCCCGGGGGTCCGGGGTTACCGGGGAGGCGAGCGAGCCCGCCCGCCCGCCCGCCCGTCCGTCCCTCGGGTGGGCGCAGGGGGGTGTCTCCTGCCCGCTGCCGCCCGGCGCGGGAAGCTTCAGAGCGCCCGGAGCGTCAGGGTTGCGGTCTGCCGGGGACGAGCCGGGTGAGGGGCCCCGAGTGCGCTTGCTTCTGCCTTAATGTCCCTCGCTGAATCTCAGGCGCCTCGGAGGTTCCTGCCCGGCACCCTGCGCCCTGGCACTGTGCTTGTCTCTCTCCTTTTGCCCTGGTTTCAGCTGTAGCAGAGTTGAATCTTTTCCTAGGATCTGGTGCAGGGCTGTGTTTCGCCTTTACTCTGAGAATAACGCTGGTAACGCACCGATGTTTCAGTGGTTGCTCGGTCCCGCTTACCCTGGTCAAGGACTTGTCACTTCCTTGTGCTGTGCCAGTGAGGAGGGGCAGAGGAAGCCGGGAGGGAGCAGAGAGAGGATACTGGACCTGGGCCGGCGGAAGGCGCATTCCATACGTGCTACAGCACTGCGAGGAGTTCCTCGTAGAGTCCTTAATTCACACTGTATCTCCACTGGTAGGGAAAGGGGTGAAGACGGAAATACCCGTTTAGAAACCAGCCAAGGAATTCCCTGTTTATTTTCTCTGATCTAAAATGGCAGTTAGTTTGGCAATGAGACTGTTCGCTGTCGCTTTAAGATGCCAAAAGGTCTGGAGGCCGAAATTCTCTGTCCCTGAAATGAGTGAGGTCTGCAGCAGCAGCAGCGGGGGCAGGGCTAATTGCCCTCCTTTTGTTCTGCAAATAGACATTGCTGTGTTGTGCCCTGGGGGAGCCCAGGTCATCCCAGCTTTTCTGGTGAGACAGTCAGGGAGGCTTTCAGTTGCTGCTGCTGCTCTCCTGGTTTCCCCCGGTTTGAATGCCTGCCTTGCTCCAATAGAGTCTTTAGGTTTCTTCAGAAAGGCTTAGTATTCTTGATGCAGAGACAGCGTTGTGAGGGAGCCGATGGGGATCTCGACCTGTGTTGCAAGGTGCTTGTAGCAAGAGTCTCATGGAGTTGCCAGACTGGGTGGCCTTAGGGCTTCTCTAGTTTATGCCAAGTCATTTCAAGTCTCAGTGTGTTGAGAAGGGGCAGAGCCTTTATTTGCTCTGCTGCTGATTTGCCCTGGCCATCCAGCTAAAGGCTTTAGTTGTGGGAGCAGTTGGCCTAAGGCTTGCTCATGGAATTTTCTGCCATCTAAAAATTATGCCTTTTAGGAATGAAACGGAGTTTCTCTCATGAAAGCTTTACAAATGCCCTTTAAATCCTAGTGCTCTTAATGGGTGAGACACCTGTGGATGGCCCAGTGTGCAGCCTACGCGTCCAGCACCCTACAGGACAAAATATGCGTGAGCTTACTGGTCCCCGCGTGGGGCTGAAGATGAGAGCAGTGTTACAGGAGGTTATTTGAGGATGAATTGAAAACGTTCCAGGTCTTGTTTCTGGGGAAGTCTCTCGTTTCCAGATTGTCCTGGTGCACTGTGGGCAGGCTCCTGGCTGTGTGTTGTTTGTGCAGGTGTCCATCAGGCCCCTTCCTCTTCTTTCTTTCTTTATGTCCTTTTAGGGTTCGATTTCATAACTTTCTGGCAGGGCATGTGGTACCCCAACTTGCTGTTTAACTACAGCAGCAGTTTGCAGTGGCTTAGTTTTGTACCTTGTATAAAGATAGCATTCTTCTGAACGGCAGGGCGTGTCTGTCGCCCAAAGGTGATATTGTCTTTAAGCACAGAGTGTGCCTGTTTAAGTCATGGTATTTCACACCCTTCTTTTCTTGCAGCTTTGTGCCCAGGCAGGTGTGTGACCTACACTGCTGTTCAGGCTTCCCACAGCTACAAACCCGATCAGCGGCATTACTTGAAGCAGTTCCGCAAGCCTGGTGTTAACAGTCCTCGCAAGGTCGGTATGTATCAGGAGGTGATGGAATACTTCCATGTGGTTGCGGTACCGTGGCAAGCGTCCTTTAGTACTTAAGTTCTCCACAGCAGTAGAGCAGAGTGTCTCAAACCAGTTCTTAAGGCTCCTGAGTTATGAGAGCTCCTCAGTAATTCGGCTAGGGAAAGAAGTCTGCCTTTCACAGGAGTGATTTTGGTCTCAAATGTACGGTGTTATTTCTCCCATCTCTGAACCACCTTGCAATTCAGCTATGTTAGTTGTGTTCAATTCTTCCTCTTCTTTAAGAGAAAAGCAGGGGGGAAGCAAGCAGCGGTCGCCCAGTCCTTACTGCCTCACCTGCCGATCCAAAGTGAACAGGTCTCTTCTTTTTTTGTCACTGGAGCAGTAAAGAGTAGTCTTCTCCCAAATCACATTGAGAGGTTGGATTCTCACATCATGAATGTGCCTTGCAGCTCCACCCGTCAAGTTTGGGGAGGAGGCTGCAGAGTCCAGTTTGGGGCGTTTTCTCAGAGTGGGTGAGAAACAAAACTCCGTTTTTCTGCTGTGTATTCAGCATTCCTGTTTTTCCCCTTTTTAGCCTGCTGCTCAAGTCCTCTGTGATGAAGATTGTCCTTCGATGATCAGTCCAGGCAGGCCTCGTGAGTGGTTCTGTTTCTTACACATGTCTTAGAAGATTGGAAGCGTTCACATGAAAGCACAGCTCTGGTCTGTTTTACGTCCTTCACTGAGGTGACTCTCTGTTACTGTTGTAGCTCAAGCACAGGCCCTCGCTTGAGGGCAGGAGAGGCCTGGCGTGAGACTGCTATCTCTTTGGAACAGGCAAGTGCAGCGTTGAGGAGCTTTAGAGGAGGCAGTGGCTTGGTATAGAACACACGGAGCTAGATGGCTGGGGTGGTGGTGATAACTGTTAGCACAGGGGGTTCGCCTTGCTTTGTTTCTGGCAGGTGACAAAGAGGAACTTGGCAATGGCCGCAACACTGCTGGTGTCCGATGGAGGAGTTCTGAACACTGAGGCTGTCTCGAGACTCCTGGCGCTATGGAAGCTGAGGAGAGGGACTCTTTTTGGGGGCTGGGGTGTGGGAGATGAGTTCAGGATAGCAGGAAAGGGTTGAAAATGTAATATAGGGCTGAGGGAAAGGCAGTGTGTTATATTGTAGAGTGAGCTCACTGTGAGCAGGGCAGCTCCAGCTTGGATGCTTTATGGACTGCATGCGATCCATGTTCTATATTGGTGCTTCCTCAGGTCCTGATGTCTTCATATCTCCTTGAGCTGAAGGGGTTTAAGCCTGCTTCGCAGGTCCTGTCTTCTGAGTGCCGACCACTCGTGTGGGTCACCCAAGTGCCTGTTTGGCATTCCTTTTCCAGCTTTACAAGTGTAAAGCACGCTATGGCTTTTGTCACAGGCTCATCAGCTCATTAGAATTTTGGAGCATGGTTCCAGGCTGCCCTGGGAGCTCCTTTCTCTCGGCATCCATGTATATCCTGGGTAGGATTTCGCCCCTGCATCTTCATGCTTGTAGGTCTTGAAGAGTACTCAAGCTTCTGCCCTTGGGGCCTGGCCCTTCATAAACCTAATGCTAACACCTAACCCCCTAACCCTAACCCCCTAACCCTAACCCCCTAACCCTAACCCCCTAACCCCTAACCTAACTGTATCCTTAACGCTAACCCACCTAGATCTAACCCTAACGATAACCCGTAGAGACTCCATAGAAACTCTTTAGGGACACGTTTGGGAGGTGGGGTGGTTTGGACATAGATATATTTAGGGACCCATAGAGAGACCCTGGGGGGGGCTGGGACCCCTTCGAGCCGCCATAGAATCCTTATAGGAAAAAAATGGGGGTGGGGGGTATGGACATAGAGACACATAGGGACCTGTAGAGAAACAATGGGGGGGGTCTGCGATCCATAGAGACCCCATAGAAACTCCATATGGAGACGCTGGGTGGGGGTATTGACAAAGAGACACATAGGGACCCGTAGAGAGACACTGGGGGGGGGCTGCGACCCAGAGATACCCCATAGTAACTCTATAGAGACACACTTGGGGGGATGGATATAGAGACACATAGGGAGCCATAGAGAGACATTGGGGGGGTCTGGGACCCATAGAGACCCTGTAAAAACTACATAGGGACACATGGGGGGGGATTTGGACATAGCGACGCACAGGGACCCATTGAGAGACATGGGGGGGGAGGGGGCTGGGACCCATAGAGACCCTGTAAAAACTACATAGGGACACATGGCAGGGGGGGGGGTAGTGTCATAGAGTCACTCAGGGACCCGTGGGGAGACAGTATGGGCTTTAAGGTTGACATCAAGTCTGCGCCAGCTCTCCTTCTCTGTTTCTGATATGAGCTATTTTTGAGACAACTATTTAAAACAAGGTCTGTTGCGGAGCACGGGATGCTACGTGAAGCTTACTCCTCTCTGTTTGTGGTCTCCTCCTGTCAGCACAATCTTCTGGTTTTGTGCAGTTACAATTAAATGATACCGTGAAAAATATTGCAGTGCTGAAAGAGCAAAGAAAGCGTTTGTAAGAGTTCAGGTGTTGACAGTCAAAGCTTTCTGCTTTTTCAGTCCGTAAGCTTTGAAAAGAGCTCGCGGTAGTACTTGAGAAGCTCGCTCGGAGGCCCTGGCAGCTGTGCTGGAAGCAACCAAGGTAGAAGAGGAGACATGGACCCAAGGGGATAAACCGGCATCGCTTCGGTGTGTGTTTTTTCCAGGCTTTCCTGAGAAGCGTTGGCAGCCTTATAAGCAGGGATGGTGACTCCGGCTGTGGTTTTGGTGAGTTGTTGCTTCAGTGGTGTCCTTTTTCCTTACCCGATGATGTGTAAATTTTTACTTCAGTTGGAAAGAGAGTTCTGGAAGAGAAATCTTTCTCAAAGAAATTGCATTTGTGGAACTCTCCATCAGAGGGGATCTTCAGATCGCTTCTGCTGTACCTGGCATGGCTTCTGCTGTACCTGGCGTGGCTTCTGCTGTACCTGGCATGGCTTCTGCTGTACCTGGCATGGCTTCTGCTGTTCCAGGCAGTCAACTCGTCAGCCAGAGGACATTTCACCTTCTACAAAGAAAGGCCACTTCTTTCCAAAGACCCAAGCCCAGCACATCTCCCGGAAGTTGATGGCGTCACCGATTTTCGGGGTTTCAGTTTTTTCACTTGAGACAGCACAGAAATGTGTTCCCCTCTGCATGCTTTGGGACAGCCCAAAGCCCTGGCAGATCTGCCAGTCCTTTTGGCAGGTTGGTGGATTCTGGCCCTGGGGATTTGATCTCCCTCCCTTCCACTCCTCCTGCCAAGTAAAACCCTTAGGGCATCTCTAACCTCACCAATTGTTGTATCCTCTCCCTGTCTCTGACTGCATTCTTCTGTGCTCTTCTTTAACAGGCTGAAACCTAATTTGGCATTTGTGTTTTCCAGGTGACTTGTTGCAGACATCTCGTGATGTGATGCTCAACAGGTAGCACCCGGACGATGGGGCCATCAGAGACCAGGGCCGTGGTGCCCTGCGGCGCCCATCCCAGCACGGGAATGGAGGGGGAACATTGTGGAGCAGAGCCTGAGCAGGAGCTGTAGCACCATCCTCTGCAGCCTGCAGGACAGGGACTGGGGGTGCTGTCCCCACCTTGTCTCCTTCTAGCAGAGCGCCCCCGTTTTTCTCTGGGGTGCGTGTACCTGTGTAAATGGCACTTATTAAAGCAATGAAGTAATGAGCTGCTCCTTGGGGCAGTTTTTATCTTTTTTTTTTTGATTGTTGTTGGTCTTTTTCGTCTGCTTTTGCTTTGGGAGTGGAATATAAAGGGGGGGGGGGGAATCTGGGGACAGATGGTGTCATTTGGGGCACCCCAGTGTCACTGCGGTGGACGGTGGTTTGGCAGAAGAGCAGCGGTGAGCTGCGAAGGCCGGGACTGGTTTTTCGGCAGGGAGGCGCCGGGGCAGAGAAGAGTCAGCCCTGTTCACAGTGAGTAGCTCGTGACCCCCGGGGGACATAAACTGGGCGGAGGAGCTGGCGTTGCTCAGGCCGGTTCCCATGAGGCGCTGAGTAATGGAGTGGGTGCTGCCGTCATGTGGCCGAAACGTGGTATTGCAGGTGGTGGAGATTGGGGGGGGGAATGGCTCCTGGCGCCGCTCGCTGCTGCCGCCTTGTGTCCGATATTCGGTACTGCGGTCTCCACACCCCCACAGAACCCCATGGGTGAGACTCCAGACCCTCCAATCCCGCTATATCCTCCCATATTCCCCCATAGAACCCCAAGAAGGGTCTCCGGAGCACCATAGACCCCCATGTCCTTCTTAATCCCCCATAGGCACCCCATGTCTCCCCATAGACTCCCGTAAAGGGTCTGCAGACCACCATTAGAAACCCCGTGTAGGGACTCCAGTCCGCCATATACCTCCTAATCTGGCGCTTCCAGCCTCACGCCGCTCGCCGCCATAGGGCGGCCGTGGGGGAGGCTAAGAGGGAGCTGCGGGTGGAGGAGACGTGAGGGGAGGCGGAGAGAAGCGTCCCGGGGGGAGTTCCGGATGGTGGGCGCCATATTGAGTGCGGCTGTGCGCCGCCATGTTGGGAGTGGGAGGTTGAGGGCGGCCATATTGGTGAGGCGCCATTCCATGTCACGACGGAAGCGTCGCCATCTTGAGTACGGCACTGGGGCGGCCATATTGGTGAGGCGCCATTGTCGCCAATGGAGAGTCGCCATCTTGAGTACGGCACTGGGGGCGGCCATATTGATGAGGAACATTTGTCGCGACGGAAGCGTCGCCATCTTGAGTACGGCACCTGGGGGCGGCCATATTGGTGAGGTGCCACTGGCGCCATTGTTTACCCGCCATTTTTCCATATTGAGGCCAGCCCCTCCCTCCTGCCGAGTCATGCCCTCCCCCATCATGGCGGCCGCGTTGCCGTGGTTACGACAGCCCCTCACCTGTGCCGCCGCCATTTTGCTTTCCAAGATGGCGCTGACGAAGGCTCTGCTCCGTCCCGTTCCCTCCTGCCGGGGTTTGCCGCCCTCGGACTCGGGCGTGCCCCGCTCGGCATCGCCGCCCCCCTCCTCCGGGAGCCGGCGCCGCTGCTGCCCGGGGCCGGCACCCATCTCCAGCGTGGCACCACCGTCTGGCGTTCAAGGTACGGACACTGGGGGGGGGGGGGGGGGTAGGGAGACAGAGAGGGAGGCATCGAGAGACACTGGGGGTGCTGCGATCCACAGAGACCCATAGAAACTGCATAGGGACACACACGGGGGTGGTGGGGTGGTGGACGTAGAGACATATAGGGACCAGTAGAGAGACACTGGGGGGGCTGCGACCCATGGAGACTCCGTAGAAGCTCCTTAGGGACACATTTGGGCGATGAGGTGGTTTGGACAAAGGTACAATTAGGGACTCATAGAGAGACATTGGCTGGGAGAGAGAGGGGGCTGGGACCTCTTCGAGCCTCCATAGAATCCTTATAGGGAAACGCTGGGGTGGGGGGTATTGTCATAGAGACAGATAGGACCCTTAGAGAAACATTGGGGGGGTTTGCGATCCATAGGCGCTGGAGGATGGGGTCTGGGACACCTTAGAGACCTCAACGGGACTCCGTAGGGACATACAGGGGGGATAATGGACATGGAGACGCGTAGGGACCCATAGTGAGACACTGGGGGGGCTGCAACCCAGAGATACCCCACAGAAACTCTATAGGGACACATTGAGGGGGATGGATATAGAGACACATATGGACCCATAGGGAGACATTGGGGGATGCTGGTACCCCTTACCCCATAGAAACTTCATAGGGACACACTGGGTGAGGGGGTTGGACGTAGAGATACTTAGGGACCCATAGAGAGGCACTGGGGGGCTGGAACTCGTTAGAGACCCCATAGAAACTCCATAGGGACACACTGTGGAGGGGTGTGGACATAGAGACACATAGGGGCCCATAGAAGGACACTGGGAGGGGCTGGGACCCTTAGAGACCCTATAGAAACTCCATAGGTACACACTGGGGGAGGGGGTATGGATATAGAGACACATAGGGACCCGCAGAAAGACATTGGGGGGGTTGTGACCCGCAGAGCCCCCATAGAAACTCCATAGGTGCACACTGTGTGGGGGTGTATGGACATAGAGACACATAGGGACCCATGGAGAGACATTGTGAGGGGGCTGGGACCTATAGAGCCCCCGTAGAAACTCCATAGGGACACACTGGGTAGGGGTATTGACATAGAGACGCATAGGGACCTGTAAAGAGACACTGGGGGTGTTGGGACACCTTAGAGACCCCATGGAAACTCCATAGGGACACACTGGGGTGGTATATGAACATAGAGAAACATAGGGAGCAATAGAAGGGCATGGGGGGGCTGGGACCCACAGAGACCTCATAGACACTCCTTAGGGACACTCGGGGGGGGGGTGTGTGAACATAGAGACACATAGGGACCCATAGAGTAACATTGGGGGGGGTCTGCGATCCATAGAGACCCCATAGAAACTCCATATGGAGACGCTGGGTGGGGGTATTGACAAAGAGACACATAGGGACCCGTAGAGAGACCCTGGGGGGGCTGCGACCCAGAGATACCCCATAGTACCTCCATAGGGACGCACTTGGGAGAAGGGATATAGAGACACATAGGGAGCCATAGAGAGACATTGGGGGGGGGGGTCTGGGACCCATAGAGACCCTGTAAAACTACATAGGGACGCGTGGGGGGGGGGGTAGTGTCATAGAGTCACTCAGGGACCCCATGGGGAGGCACTGGGGGGTCTGCGATCCATAGTGTTCCCATAGAAACTGCATAGGGACGCAGTTGGGAGGGGGGTGTTGTCATAGAGACACATAGGGGACCCATAGGGAGACACTGGGGGGGGCTGGGACCCGTAGTGACGCCATAGAAAGTCGATAGGGATACACTGAGGGGGGGGTGTTGTCATAGAGACACATAGGGGACCCATAGAGAGACATTGGGAGGGCTGGGACCCCTTAGAGACCCCATAGAAACTCCATAGGGACACACTGTGGAGGGGTGTGGACATAGAGACACATAGGGGCCCATAGAAGGACACTGGGAGGGGCTGGGACCCTTAGAGACCCTATAGAAACTCCATAGGTACACACTGGGGGAGGGGGTATGGATATAGAGACACATAGGGACCCGCAGAAAGACATTGGGGGGGTTGTGACCCGCAGAGCCCCCATAGAAACTCCATAGGTGCACACTGTGTGGGGGTGTATGGACATAGAGACACATAGGGACCCATGGAGAGACATTGTGAGGGGGCTGGGACCTATAGAGCCCCCGTAGAAACTCCATAGGGACACACTGGGTAGGGGTATTGACATAGAGACGCATAGGGACCTGTAAAGAGACACTGGGGGGTGTTGGGACACCTTAGAGACCCCATGGAAACTCCATAGGGACACACTGGGGTGGTATATGAACATAGAGAAACATAGGGAGCAATAGAAGGGCATGGGGGGGCTGGGACCCACAGAGACCTCATAGACACTCCTTAGGGACACTCGGGGGGGGGGTGTGTGAACATAGAGACACATAGGGACCCATAGAGTAACATTGGGGGGGGTCTGCGATCCATAGAGACCCCATAGAAACTCCATATGGAGACGCTGGGTGGGGGTATTGACAAAGAGACACATAGGGACCCGTAGAGAGACCCTGGGGGGGGCTGCGACCCAGAGATACCCCATAGTACCTCCATAGGGACGCACTTGGGAGAAGGGATATAGAGACACATAGGGAGCCATAGAGAGACATTGGGGGGGGGGGGTCTGGGACCCATAGAGACCCTGTAAAAACTACATAGGGACGCGTGGGGGGGGGGGTAGTGTCATAGAGTCACTCAGGGACCCCATGGGGAGGCACTGGGGGGTCTGCGATCCATAGTGTTCCCATAGAAACTGCATAGGGACGCAGTTGGGAGGGGGGTGTTGTCATAGAGACACATAGGGGACCCATAGGGAGACACTGGGGGGGGGCTGGGACCCGTAGTGACGCCATAGAAAGTCGATAGGGATACACTGAGGGGGGGGTGTTGTCATAGAGACACATAGGGGACCCATAGAGAGACATTGGGAGGGCTGGGACCCCTTAGAGACCCCATAGAAACTCCATAGGGACACACTGTGGAGGGGTGTGGACATAGAGACACATAGGGGCCCATAGAAGGACACTGGGAGGGGCTGGGACCCTTAGAGACCCTATAGAAACTCCATAGGTACACACTGGGGGAGGGGGTATGGATATAGAGACACATAGGGACCCGCAGAAAGACATTGGGGGGGTTGTGACCCGCAGAGCCCCCATAGAAACTCCATAGGTGCACACTGTGTGGGGGTGTATGGACATAGAGACACATAGGGACCCATGGAGAGACATTGTGAGGGGGCTGGGACCTATAGAGCCCCCGTAGAAACTCCATAGGGACACACTGGGTAGGGGTATTGACATAGAGACGCATAGGGACCTGTAAAGAGACACTGGGGGGTGTTGGGACACCTTAGAGACCCCATGGAAACTCCATAGGGACACACTGGGGTGGTATATGAACATAGAGAAACATAGGGAGCAATAGAAGGGCATGGGGGGGCTGGGACCCACAGAGACCTCATAGACACTCCTTAGGGACACTCGGGGGGGGGGTGTGTGAACATAGAGACACATAGGGACCCATAGAGTAACATTGGGGGGGGTCTGCGATCCATAGAGACCCCATAGAAACTCCATATGGAGACGCTGGGTGGGGGTATTGACAAAGAGACACATAGGGACCCGTAGAGAGACCCTGGGGGGGGCTGCGACCCAGAGATACCCCATAGTACCTCCATAGGGACGCACTTGGGAGAAGGGATATAGAGACACATAGGGAGCCATAGAGAGACATTGGGGGGGGGGGGTCTGGGACCCATAGAGACCCTGTAAAAACTACATAGGGACGGGGGGGGGGGGGTAGTGTCATAGAGTCACTCAGGGACCCCATGGGGAGGCACTGGGGGGTCTGCGATCCATAGTGTTCCCATAGAAACTGCATAGGGACGCAGTTGGGAGGGGGGTGTTGTCATAGAGACACATAGGGGACCCATAGGGAGACACTGGGGGGGGGCTGGGACCCGTAGTGACGCCATAGAAAGTCGATAGGGATACACTGAGGGGGGGTGTTGTCATAGAGACACATAGGGGACCCATAGAGAGACATTGGGAGGGCTGGGACCCCTTAGAGACCCCATAGAAACTCCATAGGGACACACTGTGGAGGGGTGTGGACATAGAGACACATAGGGGCCCATAGAAGGACACTGGGAGGGGCTGGGACCCTTAGAGACCCTATAGAAACTCCATAGGTACACACTGGGGGAGGGGGTATGGATATAGAGACACATAGGGACCCGCAGAAAGACATTGGGGGGGTTGTGACCCGCAGAGCCCCCATAGAAACTCCATAGGTGCACACTGTGTGGGGGTGTATGGACATAGAGACACATAGGGACCCATGGAGAGACATTGTGAGGGGGCTGGGACCTATAGAGCCCCCGTAGAAACTCCATAGGGACACACTGGGTAGGGGTATTGACATAGAGACGCATAGGGACCTGTAAAGAGACACTGGGGGGTGTTGGGACACCTTAGAGACCCCATGGAAACTCCATAGGGACACACTGGGGTGGTATATGAACATAGAGAAACATAGGGAGCAATAGAAGGGCATGGGGGGGCTGGGACCCACAGAGACCTCATAGACACTCCTTAGGGACACTCGGGGGGGGGGGGTGTGAACATAGAGACACATAGGGACCCATAGAGTAACATTGGGGGGGGTCTGCGATCCATAGAGACCCCATAGAAACTCCATATGGAGACGCTGGGTGGGGGTATTGACAAAGAGACACATAGGGACCCGTAGAGAGACCCTGGGGGGGGCTGCGACCCAGAGATACCCCATAGTACCTCCATAGGGACGCACTTGGGAGAAGGGATATAGAGACACATAGGGAGCCATAGAGAGACATTGGGGGGGGGGGTCTGGGACCCATAGAGACCCTGTAAAAACTACATAGGGACGCGTGGGGGGGGGGGTAGTGTCATAGAGTCACTCAGGGACCCCATGGGGAGGCACTGGGGGGTGTGCGATCCATAGTGTTCCCATAGAAACTGCATAGGGACGCAGTTGGGAGGGGGGTGTTGTCATAGAGACACATAGGGGACCCATAGGGAGACACTGGGGGGGGCTGGGACCCGTAGTGACGCCATAGAAAGTCGATAGGGATACACTGAGGGGGGGGTGTTGTCATAGAGACACATAGGGGACCCATAGAGAGACATTGGGAGGGCTGGGACCCCTTAGAGACCCCATAGAAACTCCATAGGGACACCCTGGGGGGTTGTTTGGGCATAGGGACCCAGGAAAATAATTTCTCATCACGTTCTTCTCTTTTGCTTTTTATTTTCTGCCCGTGTTTTTATTTATTTCTTTTCATTCATTCTTTTCTTCGGCTGCCCCTGCTCTTTAGTCTCTTTTAGTAATTTTTCTCGTAGGTGTCCCATAGCGACCCAGAGAAAGTCCTAGAGCCCCACAGACCCTATAGACATCCCCTGGAGAGGCACAGCAATGGACAGAGCCTCGGAGAGACTCGGTAGTGATCCCATGGTGATGGGTCTGGGCTGGGGGCGGGCCCAAGGCGGGATAATGAAGTCCTGGGGCTGTAGTCTGTGCTGTGGGAGGGGCCAATTTAGGAGTGTGGGCGCGGTCTAGGCTGTGGGTGGGTGCTGGAGTGGAGGCAGGATTGGGGGGGCCGGTGTGCGGGTGGGGCTGGGGCCCCCCTTTTTTTCGGGGTGCGTGTACCGGTGTGAGTGCCGATTATTAAAGCAGTGAAGTAACGAGCTGCTCCTTGGAGCAGTTTCTCTTCGATTTTGCTGAGGTTTTGGTTTTAGTTTTTGTTTCTTTTTGCTTCGGGGGGGGGCGGAATGAAAACGGGGGTGTGGGGAATCTGGGGACGGATGGTGTCGTTTGGGGCACCCCAGGATCGCCGGATGAGCCCTGGTGCCCCCAAAATACTCCAAAACCCAGAGGATGGGTCTGCAAGGGTTGGGGCGGGGGGGGGCGTTGGTGGGAGGGGATACCCCCGCGACACTGGATAGAGCCGGGGGGGGGGAGCGGTGTAGCGCCGGGCGCCGCTCGCTGCTGCCATCCTGTGTTCAGAGTTCGGTACTGCAGGTGGTGGTGGTGTGGGAGGGGGCGGTGTGGCGCCGGGCGCCGCTGGCTGCTGCCATCTGTGTCCAGAGCTCGGTACTGCAGCCCGGGCTCCGCGCATGAGCCGTGGGGCCCTCTTTGTTCCCGCGGCTGTCCCCGGAAGTGGCCGGTGTCACGCGGTGGTTGCCGGCTTCCGGTGAGCAATGGCCGCCGCGGCTCTGCGCTCGGGTGCGGGCGGGCGCGCGGGGTGCTCGTGGCCGCAGCCCGGTGTTGGCGCAGCGGCTCCGGTCCCTCCGGCACGGCGTTTCGGTGCAGCATGGCGGCGGGCAGTTTCCGGGTCCCGGTACCGGCAGCGGCGACAGCAGGTGAGATCCGAGCCCCCCGGGGGTCCGGGGTTACCGGGGAGGCGAGCGAGCCCGCCGCCCGCCCGCCGCCCGTCCGTCCCTCGGGTGGGCGCAGGGGGGTGTCTCCTGCCCGCTGCCGCCCGGCGCGGGAAGCTTCAGAGCGCCCGGAGCGTCAGGGTTGCGGTCTGCCGGGGACGAGCCGGGTGAGGGGCCCCGAGTGCGCTTGCTTCTGCCTTAATGTCCCTCGCTGAATCTCAGGCGCCTCGGAGGTTCCTGCCCGGCACCCTGCGCCCTGGCACTGTGCTTGTCTCTCTCCTTTTGCCCTGGTTTCAGCTGTAGCAGAGTTGAATCTTTTCCTAGGATCTGGTGCAGGGCTGTGTTTCGCCTTTACTCTGAGAATAACGCTGGTAACGCACCGATGTTTCAGTGGTTGCTCGGTCCCGCTTACCCTGGTCAAGGACTTGTCACTTCCTTGTGCTGTGCCAGTGAGGAGGGGCAGAGGAAGCCGGGAGGGAGCAGAGAGAGGATACTGGACCTGGGCCGGCGGAAGGCGCATTCCATACGTGCTACAGCACTGCGAGGAGTTCCTCGTAGAGTCCTTAATTCACACTGTATCTCCACTGGTAGGGAAAGGGGTGAAGACGGAAATACCCGTTTAGAAACCAGCCAAGGAATTCCCTGTTTATTTTCTCTGATCTAAAATGGCAGTTAGTTTGGCAATGAGACTGTTCGCTGTCGCTTTAAGATGCCAAAAGGTCTGGAGGCCGAAATTCTCTGTCCCTGAAATGAGTGAGGTCTGCAGCAGCAGCAGCGGGGGCAGGGCTAATTGCCCTCCTTTTGTTCTGCAAATAGACATTGCTGTGTTGTGCCCTGGGGAGCCCAGGTCATCCCAGCTTTTCTGGTGAGACAGTCAGGAGGCTTTCAGTTGCTGCTGCTGCTCTCCTGGTTTCCCCCGGTTTGAATGCCTGCCTTGCTCCAATAGAGTCTTTAGGTTTCTTCAGAAAGGCTTAGTATTCTTGATGCAGAGACAGCGTTGTGAGGGAGCCGATGGGGATCTCGACCTGTGTTGCAAGGTGCTTGTAGCAAGAGTCTCATGGCCAGACTGGGTGGCCTTAGGGCTTCTCTAGTTTTGCCAAGTCATTTCAAGTCTCAGTGTGTTGAGAAGGGGCAGAGCCTTTATTTGCTCTGCTGCTGATTTGCCCTGGCCATCCAGCTAAAGGCTTAGTTGTGGGAGCAGTTGGCCTAAGCTTGCTCTGGAATTTTCTGCCATCTAAAAATTATGCCTTTTAGGAATGAAACGGAGTTTCTCTCATGAAGCTTTACAAATGCCTTTAAATCCTAGTGCTCTTAATGGTGAGACACCTGTGGATGGCCCAGTGTGCAGCCTACGCGTCCAGCACCCTACAGACAAAATATGCGTGAGCTTACTGGTCCCCGCGTGGGGCTGAAGATGAGAGCAGTGTTACAGGAGTTATTTGAGGATGAATTGAAACGTTCCAGGTCTTGTTTCTGGGGAAGTCTCTCGTTTCCAGATTGTCCTGGTGCACTGTGGGCAGGCTCCTGGCTGTGTGTTGTTTGTGCAGGTGTCCATCAGGCCCCTTCCTCTTCTTTCTTTCTTTATGTCCTTTTAGGGTTCGATTTCATACTTTCTGGCAGGGCATGTGGTACCCCAACTTGCTGTTTAACTACAGCAGCAGTTTGCAGTGGCTTAGTTTTGTACCTTGTATAAAGATAGCATTCTTCTGAACGGCAGGGCGTGTCTGTCGCCCAAAGGTGATATTGTCTTTAAGCACAGAGTGTGCCTGTTTAAGTCATGGTATTTCACCCCTTCTTTTCTTGCAGCTTTGTGCCCAGGCAGGTGTGTGACCTACACTGCTGTTCAGGCTTCCCACAGCTACAAACCCGATCAGCGGCATTACTTGAAGCAGTTCCGCAAGCCTGGTGTTAACAGTCCTCGCAAGGTCGTATGTATCAGGAGGTGATGGAATACTTCCATGTGGTTGCGGTACCGTGGCAAGCGTCCTTTAGTACTTAAGTTCTCCACAGCAGTAGAGCAGAGTGTCTCAAACCAGTTCTTAAGGCTCCTGAGTTATGAGAGCTCCTCAGTAATTCGGCTAGGGAAAGAAGTCTGCCTTTCACAGGAGTGATTTTGGTCTCAAATGTACGGTGTTATTTCTCCCATCTCTGAACCACCTTGCAATTCAGCTATGTTAGTTGTGTTCAATTCTTCCTCTTCTTTAAGAGAAAAGCAGGGGGAAGCAGCGGTCGCCCAGTCCTTACTGCCTCACCTGCCGATCCAAAGTGAACAGGTCTCTTCTTTTTTTGTCACTGGAGCAGTAAAGAGTAGTCTTCTCCCAAATCACATTGAGAGGTTGATTCTCACATCATGAATGTGCCTTGCAGCTCCACCTCAAGTTTGGGGAGGAGGCTGCAGAGTCCAGTTGGGGCGTTTTCTCAGAGTGGGTGAGAAACAAAACTCCGTTTTCTGCTGTGTATTCAGCATTCCTGTTTTTCCCCTTTTTAGCCTGCTGCTCAAGTCCTCTGTGATGAAGATTGTCCTTCGATGATCAGTCCAGCAGGCCTCGTGAGTGGTTCTGTTTCTTACACATGTCTTAGAAGATTGGAAGCGTTCACATGAAGCACAGCTCTGGTCTGTTTTACGTCCTTCACTGAGGTGACTCTCTGTTACTGTTGTAGCTCAAGCACAGGCCCTCGCTTGAGGGCAGAGAGGCTGCGTGAGACTGCTATCTCTTTGGAACAGGCAAGTGCAGCGTTGAGGAGCTTTAGAGGAGGCAGTGGCTTGGTATAGAACCACGGAGCTAGATGGCTGGGGTGGTGGTGATAACTGTTAGCACAGGGGGTTCGCCTTGCTTTGTTTCTGGCAGGTGACAAAGAGGAACTTGGCAATGGCCGCAACACTGCTGGTGTCCGATGGAGGAGTTCTGAACACTGAGGCTGTCTCGAGACTCCTGGCGCTATGGAAGCTGAGGAGAGGGACTCTTTTTGGGGGTGGGGTGTGGGAGATGAGTTCAGGATAGCAGGAAAGGGTTGAAAATGTAATATAGGGCTGAGGGAAAGGCAGTGTGTTATATTGTAGAGTGAGCTCACTGTGAGCAGGGCAGCTCCAGCTTGGATGCTTTATGGACTGCATGCGATCCATGTTCTATATTGGTGCTTCCTCAGGTCCTGATGTCTTCATATCTCCTTGAGCTGAAGGGTTTAAGCCTGCTTCGCAGGTCCTGTCTTCTGAGTGCCGACCACTCGTGTGGGTCACCCAAGTGCCTGTTTGGCATTCCTTTTCCAGCTTTACAAGTGTAAAGCACGCTATGGCT
Source organism: Myiopsitta monachus (assembly GCA_017639245.1). Classification (NCBI taxonomy): domain Eukaryota; kingdom Metazoa; phylum Chordata; class Aves; order Psittaciformes; family Psittacidae; genus Myiopsitta; species Myiopsitta monachus. The sequence goes on along the minus strand of JAESHU010000210.1, from coordinate 70,186 downwards.
TTTGTCACAGGCTCATCAGCTCATTAGAATTTTGGAGCATGGTTCCAGGCTGCCCTGGGAGCTCCTTTCTCTCGGCATCCATGTATATCCTGGGTAGGATTTCGCCCCTGCATCTTCATGCTTGTAGGTCTTGAAGAGTACTCAAGCTTCTGCCCTTGGGGCCTGGCCCTTCATAAACCTAATGCTAACACCTAACCCCCTAACCCTAACCCCCTAACCCTAACCCCTAACCCTACCCTAACCCCTAACCCTAACCCCCAACCCTAACTGTATCCTTAACGCTAACCCACCTAGATCTAACCCTAACGATAACCCGTAGAGACTCCATAGAAACTCTTTAGGGACACGTTTGGGAGGTGGGGTGGTTTGGACATAGATATATTTAGGGACCCATAGAGAGACCCTGGGGGGGGCTGGGACCCCTTCGAGCCGCCATAGAATCCTTATAGGAAAAAAATGGGGGTGGGGGTATGGACATAGAGACACATAGGGACCTGTAGAGAAACAATGGGGGGGTCTGCGATCCATAGAGACCCCATAGAAACTCCATATGGAGACGCTGGGTGGGGGTATTGACAAAGAGACACATAGGGACCCGTAGAGAGACACTGGGGGGGGCTGCGACCCAGAGATACCCCATAGTAACTCTATAGAGACACACTTGGGGGTGGATATAGAGACACATAGGGAGCCATAGAGAGACATGGGGGGGTCTGGGACCCATAGAGACCCTGTAAAAACTACATAGGGACACATGGGGGGGGATTTGGACATAGCGACGCACAGGGACCCATTGAGAGACATGGGGGGGGAGGGGGCTGGGACCCATAGAGACCCTGTAAAAACTACATAGGGACACATGGCAGGGGGGGGTAGTGTCATAGAGTCACTCAGGGACCCGTGGGGAGACAGTATGGGCTTTAAGGTTGACATCAAGTCTGCGCCAGCTCTCCTTCTCTGTTTCTGATATGAGCTATTTTTGAGACAACTATTTAAAACAAGGTCTGTTGCGGAGCACGGGATGCTACGTGAAGCTTACTCCTCTCTGTTTGTGGTCTCCTCCTGTCAGCACAATCTTCTGGTTTTGTGCAGTTACAATTAATGATACCGTGAAAAATATTGCAGTGCTGAAAGAGCAAAGAAAGCGTTTGTAAGAGTTCAGGTGTTGACAGTCAAAGCTTTCTGCTTTTTCAGTCCGTAAGCTTTGAAAAGAGCTCGCGGTAGTACTTGAGAAGCTCGCTCGGAGGCCCTGGCAGCTGTGCTGGAAGCAACCAAGTAGAAGAAGACATGGACCCAAGGGGATAAACCGCATCGCTTCGGTGTGTGTTTTTTCCAGGCTTTCCTGAGAAGCGTTGGCAGCCTTATAAGCAGGGATGGTGACTCCGGCTGTGGTTTTGGTGAGTTGTTGCTTCAGTGGTGTCCTTTTTCCTTACCCGATGATGTGTAAATTTTTACTTCAGTTGGAAAGAGAGTTCTGGAAGAGAAATCTTTCTCAAAGAAATTGCATTTGTGGAACTCTCCATCAGAGGGGATCTTCAGATCGCTTCTGCTGTACCTGGCATGGCTTCTGCTGTACCTGGCGTGGCTTCTGCTGTACCTGGCATGGCTTCTGCTGTACCTGGCATGGCTTCTGCTGTTCCAGGCAGTCAACTCGTCAGCCAGAGGACATTTCACCTTCTACAAAGAAAGGCCACTTCTTTCCAAAGACCCAAGCCCACATCTCCCGGAAGTTGATGGCGTCACCGATTTTCGGGGTTTCAGTTTTTTCACTTGAGACAGCACAGAAATGTGTTCCCCTCTGCATGCTTTGGGACAGCCCAAAGCCCTGGCAGATCTGCCAGTCCTTTTTGGCAGGTTGGTGGATTCTGGCCCTGGGGATTTGATCTCCCTCCCTTCCACTCCTCCTGCCAAGTAAAACCCTTAGGGCATCTCTAACCTCACCAATTGTTGTATCCTCTCCCTGTCTCTGACTGCATTCTTCTGTGCTCTTCTTTAACAGGCTGAAACCTAATTTGGCATTTGTGTTTTCCAGGTGACTTGTTGCAGACATCTCGTGATGTGATGCTCAACAGGTAGCACCCGGACGATGGGGCCATCAGAGACCAGGGCCGTGGTGCCCTGCGGCGCCCATCCCAGCACGGGAATGGAGGGGGAACATTGTGGAGCAGAGCCTGAGCAGGAGCTGTAGCACCATCCTCTGCAGCCTGCAGGACAGGGACTGGGGTGCTGTCCCCACCTTGTCTCCTTCTAGCAGAGCGCCCCCGTTTTTCTCTGGGGTGCGTGTACCTGTGTAAATGGCACTTATTAAAGCAATGAAGTAATGAGCTGCTCCTTGGGGCAGTTTTTATCTTTTTTTTTTTTGATTGTTGTTGGTCTTTTTCGTCTGCTTTTGCTTTGGGAGTGGAATATAAAGGGGGGGGGGGGAATCTGGGGACAGATGGTGTCATTTGGGGCACCCCAGTGTCACTGCGGTGGACGGTGGTTTGGCAGAAGAGCAGCGGTGAGCTGCGAAGGCCGGGACTGGTTTTTCGGCAGGGAGGCGCCGGGGCAGAGAAGAGTCAGCCCTGTTCACAGTGAGTAGCTCGTGACCCCCGGGGGACATAAACTGGGCGGAGGAGCTGGCGTTGCTCAGGCCGGTTCCCATGAGGCGCTGAGTAATGGAGTGGGTGCTGCCGTCATGTGGCCGAAACGTGGTATTGCAGGTGGTGGAGATTGGGGGGGGGAATGGCTCCTGGCGCCGCTCGCTGCTGCCGCCTTGTGTCCGATATTCGGTACTGCGGTCTCCACACCCCCACAGAACCCCATGGGTGAGACTCCAGACCCTCCAATCCCGCTATATCCTCCCATATTCCCCCATAGAACCCCAAGAAGGGTCTCCGGAGCACCATAGACCCCCATGTCCTTCTTAATCCCCCATAGGCACCCCATGTCTCCCCATAGACTCCCGTAAAGGGTCTGCAGACCACCATTAGAAACCCCGTGTAGGGACTCCAGTCCGCCATATACCTCCTAATCTGGCGCTTCCAGCCTCACGCCGCTCGCCGCCATAGGGCGGCCGTGGGGGAGGCTAAGAGGGAGCTGCGGGTGGAGGAGACGTGAGGGGAGGCGGAGAGAAGCGTCCCGGGGGGAGTTCCGGATGGTGGGCGCCATATTGAGTGCGGCTGTGCGCCGCCATGTTGGGAGTGGGAGGTTGAGGGCGGCCATATTGGTGAGGCGCCATTCCATTGTCGCGACGGAAGCGTCGCCATCTTGAGTACGGCACTTGGGGGCGGCCATATTGATGAGGAACATTTGTCGCGACGGAAGCGTCGCCATCTTGAGTACGGCACTTGGGGGCGGCCATATTGGTGAGGCGCCATTGTCGCCAATGGAGAGTCGCCATCTTGAGTACGGCACCTGGGGGCGGCCATATTGATGAGGTACATTTGTCGCGACGGAAGCGTCGCCATCTTGAGTACGGCACCTGGGGGCGGCCATATTGGTGAGGCGCCATTGTCGCCAATGGAGAGTCGCCATCTTGAGTACGGCACTTGGGGGCGGCCATATTGATGAGGAACATTTGTCGCGACGGAAGCGTCGCCATCTTGAGTACGGCACCTGGGGGCGGCCATATTGGTGAGGTGCCACTGGCGCCATTGTTTACCCGCCATTTTTCCATATTGAGGCCAGCCCCTCCCTCCTGCCGAGTCATGCCCTCCCCCATCATGGCGGCCGCGTTGCCGTGGTTACGACAGCCCCTCACCTGTGCCGCCGCCATTTTGCTTTCCAAGATGGCGCTGACGAAGGCTCTGCTCCCGTCCCGTTCCCTCCTGCCGGGGTTTGCCGCCCTCGGGACTCGGGCGTGCCCCCGCTCGGCATCGCCGCCCCCCTCCTCCGGGAGCCGGCGCCGCTGCTGCCCGGGGCCGGCACCCATCTCCAGCGTGGCACCACCGTCCTGGCGTTCAAGGTACGGACACTGGGGGGGGGGGGGGGGGGGGTAGGGAGACAGAGAGGGAGGCATCGAGAGACACTGGGGGGTGCTGCGATCCACAGAGACCCCATAGAAACTGCATAGGGACACACACGGGGGTGGTGGGGTGGTGGACGTAGAGACATATAGGGACCAGTAGAGAGACACTGGGGGGGCTGCGACCCATGGAGACTCCGTAGAAGCTCCTTAGGGACACATTTGGGCGATGAGGTGGTTTGGACAAAGGTACAATTAGGGACTCATAGAGAGACATTGGCTGGGAGAGAGAGAGGGGGCTGGGACCTCTTCGAGCCTCCATAGAATCCTTATAGGGAAACGCTGGGGGTGGGGGGTATTGTCATAGAGACAGATAGGGACCCTTAGAGAAACATTGGGGGGGTTTGCGATCCATAGGCGCTGGAGGATGGGGTCTGGGACACCTTAGAGACCTCAACGGGACTCCGTAGGGACATACAGGGGGGATAATGGACATGGAGACGCGTAGGGACCCATAGTGAGACACTGGGGGGGCTGCAACCCAGAGATACCCCACAGAAACTCTATAGGGACACATTGAGGGGGATGGATATAGAGACACATATGGACCCATAGGGAGACATTGGGGGATGCTGGTACCCCTTACCCCATAGAAACTTCATAGGGACACACTGGGTGAGGGGTTGGACGTAGAGATACTTAGGGACCCATAGAGAGGCACTGTGGGGGGCTGGAACTCGTTAGAGACCCCATAGAAACTCCATAGGGACACACTGTGGAGGGGTGTGGACATAAAGACACATAGGGGCCCATAGAAGGACACTGGGAGGGGCTGGGACCCTTAGAGACCCTATAGAAACTCCATAGGTACACACTGGGGGAGGGGGTATGGATATAGAGACACATAGGGACCCGCAGAAAGACATTGGGGGGTTGTGACCCGCAGAGCCCCCATAGAAACTCCATAGGTGCACACTGTGTGGGGGTGTATGGACATAGAGACACATAGGGACCCATGGAGAGACATTGTGAGGGGGCTGGGACCTATAGAGCCCCCGTAGAAACTCCATAGGGACACACTGGGTAGGGGTATTGACATAGAGACGCATAGGGACCTGTAAAGAGACACTGGGGGGTGTTGGGACACCTTAGAGACCCCATGGAAACTCCATAGGGACACACTGGGGTGGTATATGAACATAGAGAAACATAGGGAGCAATAGAAGGGCATGGGGGGGCTGGGACCCACAGAGACCTCATAGACACTCCTTAGGGACACTCGGGGGGGGGGGGTGTGAACATAGAGACACATAGGGACCCATAGAGTAACATTGGGGGGGGTCTGCGATCCATAGAGACCCCATAGAAACTCCATATGGAGACGCTGGGTGGGGGTATTGACAAAGAGACACATAGGGACCCGTAGAGAGACCCTGGGGGGGGCTGCGACCCAGAGATACCCCATAGTACCTCCATAGGGACGCACTTGGGAGAAGGGATATAGAGACACATAGGGAGCCATAGAGAGACATTGGGGGGGGGGGGGTCTGGGACCCATAGAGACCCTGTAAAAACTACATAGGGACGCGTGGGGGGGGGGTAGTGTCATAGAGTCACTCAGGGACCCCATGGGGAGGCACTGGGGGGTCTGCGATCCATAGTGTTCCCATAGAAACTGCATAGGGACGCAGTTGGGAGGGGGGTGTTGTCATAGAGACACATAGGGGACCCATAGGGAGACACTGGGGGGGGGCTGGGACCCGTAGTGACGCCATAGAAAGTCGATAGGGATACACTGAGGGGGGGGTGTTGTCATAGAGACACATAGGGGACCCATAGAGAGACATTGGGAGGGCTGGGGACCCCTTAGAGACCCCATAGAAACTCCATAGGGACACACTGTGGAGGGGTGTGGACATAGAGACACATAGGGGCCCATAGAAGGACACTGGGAGGGGCTGGGACCCTTAGAGACCCTATAGAAACTCCATAGGTACACACTGGGGGAGGGGGTATGGATATAGAGACACATAGGGACCCGCAGAAAGACATTGGGGGGGTTGTGACCCGCAGAGCCCCCATAGAAACTCCATAGGTGCACACTGTGTGGGGGTGTATGGACATAGAGACACATAGGGACCCATGGAGAGACATTGTGAGGGGGCTGGGACCTATAGAGCCCCCGTAGAAACTCCATAGGGACACACTGGGTAGGGGTATTGACATAGAGACGCATAGGGACCTGTAAAGAGACACTGGGGGGTGTTGGGACACCTTAGAGACCCCATGGAAACTCCATAGGGACACACTGGGGTGGTATATGAACATAGAGAAACATAGGGAGCAATAGAAGGGCATGGGGGGGCTGGGACCCACAGAGACCTCATAGACACTCCTTAGGGACACTCGGGGGGGGGGTGTGTGAACATAGAGACACATAGGGACCCATAGAGTAACATTGGGGGGGTCTGCGATCCATAGAGACCCCATAGAAACTCCATATGGAGACGCTGGGTGGGGGTATTGACAAAGAGACACATAGGGACCCGTAGAGAGACCCTGGGGGGGGCTGCGACCCAGAGATACCCCATAGTACCTCCATAGGGACGCACTTGGGAGAAGGGATATAGAGACACATAGGGAGCCATAGAGAGACATTGGGGGGGGGGGGTCTGGGACCCATAGAGACCCTGTAAAAACTACATAGGGACGCGTGGGGGGGGGGGTAGTGTCATAGAGTCACTCAGGGACCCCATGGGGAGGCACTGGGGGGTCTGCGATCCATAGTGTTCCCATAGAAACTGCATAGGGACGCAGTTGGGAGGGGGGTGTTGTCATAGAGACACATAGGGGACCCATAGGGAGACACTGGGGGGGGGCTGGGACCCGTAGTGACGCCATAGAAAGTCGATAGGGATACACTGAGGGGGGGGTGTTGTCATAGAGACACATAGGGGACCCATAGAGAGACATTGGGAGGGCTGGGACCCCTTAGAGACCCCATAGAAACTCCATAGGGACACACTGTGGAGGGGTGTGGACATAGAGACACATAGGGGCCCATAGAAGGACACTGGGAGGGGCTGGGACCCTTAGAGACCCTATAGAAACTCCATAGGTACACACTGGGGGAGGGGGTATGGATATAGAGACACATAGGGACCCGCAGAAAGACATTGGGGGGGTTGTGACCCGCAGAGCCCCCATAGAAACTCCATAGGTGCACACTGTGTGGGGGTGTATGGACATAGAGACACATAGGGACCCATGGAGAGACATTGTGAGGGGGCTGGGACCTATAGAGCCCCCGTAGAAAACTCCATAGGGACACACTGGGTAGGGGTATTGACATAGAGACGCATAGGGACCTGTAAAGAGACACTGGGGGGTGTTGGGACACCTTAGAGACCCCATGGAAACTCCATAGGGACACACTGGGGTGGTATATGAACATAGAGAAACATAGGGAGCAATAGAAGGGCATGGGGGGGCTGGGACCCACAGAGACCTCATAGACACTCCTTAGGGACACTCGGGGGGGGGGGTGTGTGAACATAGAGACACATAGGGACCCATAGAGTAACATTGGGGGGGGTCTGCGATCCATAGAGACCCCATAGAAACTCCATATGGAGACGCTGGGTGGGGGTATTGACAAAGAGACACATAGGGACCCGTAGAGAGACCCTGGGGGGGGCTGCGACCCAGAGATACCCATAGTACCTCCATAGGGACGCACTTGGGAGAAGGGATATAGAGACACATAGGGAGCCATAGAGAGACATTGGGGGGGGGGGTCTGGGACCCATAGAGACCCTGTAAAAACTACATAGGGACGCGTGGGGGGGGGGGGTAGTGTCATAGAGTCACTCAGGGACCCCATGGGGAGGCACTGGGGGGTCTGCGATCCATAGTGTTCCCATAGAAACTGCATAGGGACGCAGTTGGGAGGGGGGTGTTGTCATAGAGACACATAGGGGACCCATAGGGAGACACTGGGGGGGGCTGGGACCCGTAGTGACGCCATAGAAAGTCGATAGGGATACACTGAGGGGGGGGTGTTGTCATAGAGACACATAGGGGACCCATAGAGAGACATTGGGAGGGCTGGGACCCCTTAGAGACCCCATAGAAACTCCATAGGGACACACTGTGGAGGGGTGTGGACATAGAGACACATAGGGGCCCATAGAAGGACACTGGGAGGGGCTGGGACCCTTAGAGACCCTATAGAAACTCCATAGGTACACACTGGGGGAGGGGGTATGGATATAGAGACACATAGGGACCCGCAGAAAGACATTGGGGGGGTTGTGACCCGCAGAGCCCCCATAGAAACTCCATAGGTGCACACTGTGTGGGGGTGTATGGACATAGAGACACATAGGGACCCATGGAGAGACATTGTGAGGGGGCTGGGACCTATAGAGCCCCCGTAGAAAACTCCATAGGGACACACTGGGTAGGGGTATTGACATAGAGACGCATAGGGACCTGTAAAGAGACACTGGGGGGTGTTGGACACCTTAGAGACCCCATGGAAACTCCATAGGGACACACTGGGGTGGTATATGAACATAGAGAAACATAGGGAGCAATAGAAGGGCATGGGGGGGCTGGGACCCACAGAGACCTCATAGACACTCCTTAGGGACACTCGGGGGGGGGGTGTGTGAACATAGAGACACATAGGGACCCATAGAGTAACATTGGGGGGGGTCTGCGATCCATAGAGACCCCATAGAAACTCCATATGGAGACGCTGGGTGGGGGTATTGACAAAGAGACACATAGGGACCCGTAGAGAGACCCTGGGGGGGCTGCGACCCAGAGATACCCCATAGTACCTCCATAGGGACGCACTTGGGAGAAGGGATATAGAGACACATAGGGAGCCATAGAGAGACATTGGGGGGGGGGGTCTGGGACCCATAGAGACCCTGTAAAAACTACATAGGGACGCGTGGGGGGGGGGGGTAGTGTCATAGAGTCACTCAGGGACCCCATGGGGAGGCACTGGGGGGTCTGCGATCCATAGTGTTCCCATAGAAACTGCATAGGGACGCAGTTGGGAGGGGGTGTTGTCATAGAGACACATAGGGGACCCATAGGGAGACACTGGGGGGGGGCTGGGACCCGTAGTGACGCCATAGAAAGTCGATAGGGATACACTGAGGGGGGGGTGTTGTCATAGAGACACATAGGGGACCCATAGAGAGACATTGGGAGGGCTGGGACCCCTTAGAGACCCCATAGAAACTCCATAGGGACACACTGTGGAGGGGTGTGGACATAGAGACACATAGGGGCCCATAGAAGGACACTGGGAGGGGCTGGGACCCTTAGAGACCCTATAGAAACTCCATAGGTACACACTGGGGGAGGGGGTATGGATATAGAGACACATAGGGACCCGCAGAAAGACATTGGGGGGTTGTGACCCGCAGAGCCCCCATAGAAACTCCATAGGTGCACACTGTGTGGGGGTGTATGGACATAGAGACACATAGGGACCCATGGAGAGACATTGTGAGGGGGCTGGGACCTATAGAGCCCCCGTAGAAACTCCATAGGGACACACTGGGTAGGGGTATTGACATAGAGACGCATAGGGACCTGTAAAGAGACACTGGGGGGTGTTGGGACACCTTAGAGACCCCATGGAAACTCCATAGGGACACACTGGGGTGGTATATGAACATAGAGAAACATAGGGAGCAATAGAAGGGCATGGGGGGGCTGGGACCCACAGAGACCTCATAGACACTCCTTAGGGACACTCGGGGGGGGGGTGTGAACATAGAGACACATAGGGACCCATAGAGTAACATTGGGGGGGTCTGCGATCCATAGAGACCCCATAGAAACTCCATATGGAGACGCTGGGTGGGGGTATTGACAAAGAGACACATAGGGACCCGTAGAGAGACCCTGGGGGGGGCTGCGACCCAGAGATACCCCATAGTACCTCCATAGGGACGCACTTGGGAGAAGGGATATAGAGACACATAGGGAGCCATAGAGAGACATTGGGGGGGGGGGTCTGGGACCCATAGAGACCCTGTAAAAACTACATAGGGACGCGTGGGGGGGGGGGAGTGTCATAGAGTCACTCAGGGACCCCATGGGGAGGCACTGGGGGGTCGATCCATAGTGTTCCCATAGAAACTGCATAGGGACGCAGTTGGGAGGGGGGTGTTGTCATAGAGACACATAGGGGACCCATAGGGAGACACTGGGGGGGGGCTGGGACCCGTAGTGACGCCATAGAAAGTCGATAGGGATACACTGAGGGGGGGTGTTGTCATAGAGACACATAGGGGACCCATAGAGAGACATTGGGAGGGCTGGGACCCCTTAGAGACCCCATAGAAACTCCATAGGGACACCCTGGGGGGTTGTTTGGGCATAGGGACCCAGGAAAATAATTTCTCATCACGTTCTTCTCTTTTGCTTTTTATTTTCTGCCCGTGTTTTTATTTATTTCTTTTTCATTCATTCTTTTCTTCGGCTGCCCCTGCTCTTTAGTCTCTTTTAGTAATTTTTCTCGTAGGTGTCCCATAGCGACCCAGAGAAAGTCCTAGAGCCCCACAGACCCTATAGACATCCCCTGGAGAGGCACAGCAATGGACAGAGCCTCGGAGAGACTCGGTAGTGATCCCATGGTGATGGGTCTGGGCTGGGGGCGGGCCCAAGGCGGGATAATGAAGTCCTGGGGCTGTAGTCTGTGCTGTGGGAGGGGCCAATTTAGGAGTGTGGGGCGGTCTAGGCTGTGGGGGGTGCTGGAGTGGAGGCAGGATTGGGGGGCCGGTGTGCGGGTGGGGCTGGGGCCCCCCATTTTTTGCGGGTGTGCGTTGTACCGGTGTGAGTGCCGATTATTAAAGCAGTGAAGTAACGAGCTGCTCCTTGGAGCAGTTTCTCTTCGATTTTGCTGAGGTTTTGGTTTTAGTTTTTGTTTCTTTTTGCTTCGGGGGGGGGGCGGAATGAAAACGGGGGTGTGGGGAATCTGGGGACGGATGGTGTCGTTTGGGGCACCCCAGGATCGCCGGATGAGCCCTGGTGCCCCCAAAATACTCCAAAACCCAGAGGATGGGTCTGCAAGGGTTGGGGGGGGGGGGGGCGTTGGTGGGAGGGGATACCCCCGCGACACTGGATAGAGCCGGTGGGGGGGGAGCGGTGTAGCGCCGGGCGCCGCTCGCTGCTGCCATCCTGTGTTCAGAGTTCGGTACTGCAGGTGGTGGTGGTGTGGGAGGGGGCGGTGTGGCGCCGGGCGCCGCTGGCTGCTGCCATCTGTGTCCAGAGCTCGGTACTGCAGCCCGGGCTCCGCGCATGAGCCGTGGGGCCCTCTTTGTTCCCGCGGCTGTCCCCGGAAGTGGCCGGTGTCACGCGGTGGTTGCCGGCTTCCGGTGAGCAATGGCCGCCGCGGCTCTGCGCTCGGGTGCGGGCGGGCGCGCGGGGTGCTCGTGGCCGCAGCCCGGTGTTGGCGCAGCGGCTCCGGTCCCTCCGGCACGGCGTTTCGGTGCAGCATGGCGGCGGGCAGTTTCCGGGTCCCGGTACCGGCAGCGGCGACAGCAGGTGAGATCCGAGCCCCCCGGGGGTCCGGGGTTACCGGGGAGGCGAGCGAGCCCGCCCGCCCGCCCGCCCGTCCGTCCCTCGGGTGGGCGCAGGGGGGTGTCTCCTGCCCGCTGCCGCCCGGCGCGGGAAGCTTCAGAGCGCCCGGAGCGTAGGGTTGCGGTCTGCCGGGGACGAGCCGGGTGAGGGGCCCCGAGTGCGCTTGCTTCTGCCTTAATGTCCCTCGCTGAATCTCAGGCGCCTCGGAGGTTCCTGCCCGGCACCCTGCGCCCTGGCACTGTGCTTGTCTCTCTCCTTTTGCCCTGGTTTCAGCTGTAGCAGAGTTGAATCTTTTCCTAGGATCTGGTGCAGGGCTGTGTTTCGCCTTTACTCTGAGAATAACGCTGGTAACGCACCGATGTTTCAGTGGTTGCTCGGTCCCGCTTACCCTGGTCAAGGACTTGTCACTTCCTTGTGCTGTGCCAGTGAGGAGGGGCAGAGGAAGCCGGGAGGGAGCAGAGAGAGGATACTGGACCTGGGCCGGCGGAAGGCGCATTCCATACGTGCTACAGCACTGCGAGGAGTTCCTCGTAGAGTCCTTAATTCACACTGTATCTCCACTGGTAGGGAAAGGGGTGAAGACGGAAATACCCGTTTAGAAACCAGCCAAGGAATTCCCTGTTTATTTTCTCTGATCTAAAATGGCAGTTAGTTTGGCAATGAGACTGTTCGCTGTCGCTTTAAGATGCCAAAAGGTCTGGAGGCCGAAATTCTCTGTCCCTGAAATGAGTGAGGTCTGCAGCAGCAGCAGCGGGGGCAGGGCTAATTGCCCTCCTTTTGTTCTGCAAATAGACATTGCTGTGTTGTGCCCTGGGGGAGCTCAGGTCATCCCAGCTTTTCTGGTGAGACAGTCAGGGAGGCTTTCAGTTGCTGCTGCTGCTCTCCTGGTTTCCCCCGGTTTGAATGCCTGCCTTGCTCCAATAGAGTCTTTAGGTTTCTTCAGAAAGGCTTAGTATTCTTGATGCAGAGACAGCGTTGTGAGGGAGCCGATGGGGATCTCGACCTGTGTTGCAAGGTGCTTGTAGCAAGAGTCTCATGGAGTTGCCAGACTGGGTGGCCTTAGGGCTTCTCTAGTTTATGCCAAGTCATTTCAAGTCTCAGTGTGTTGAGAAGGGGCAGAGCCTTTATTTGCTCTGCTGCTGATTTGCCCTGGCCATCCAGCTAAAGGCTTTAGTTGTGGGAGCAGTTGGCCTAAGGCTTGCTCATGGAATTTTCTGCCATCTAAAAATTATGCCTTTTAGGAATGAAACGGAGTTTCTCTCATGAAAGCTTTACAAATGCCCTTTAAATCCTAGTGCTCTTAATGGGTGAGACACCTGTGGATGGCCCAGTGTGCAGCCTACGCGTCCAGCACCCTACAGGACAAAATATGCGTGAGCTTACTGGTCCCCGCGTGGGGCTGAAGATGAGAGCAGTGTTACAGGAGGTTATTTGAGGATGAATTGAAAACGTTCCAGGTCTTGTTTCTGGGGAAGTCTCTCGTTTCCAGATTGTCCTGGTGCACTGTGGGCAGGCTCCTGGCTGTGTGTTGTTTGTGCAGGTGTCCATCAGGCCCCTTCCTCTTCTTTCTTTCTTTATGTCCTTTTAGGGTTCGATTTCATAACTTTCTGGCAGGGCATGTGGTACCCCAACTTGCTGTTTAACTACAGCAGCAGTTTGCAGTGGCTTAGTTTTGTACCTTGTATAAAGATAGCATTCTTCTGAACGGCAGGGCGTGTCTGTCCAAAGGTGATATTGTCTTTAAGCACAGAGTGTGCCTGTTTAAGTCATGGTATTTCACACCCTTCTTTTCTTGCAGCTTTGTGCCCAGGCAGGTGTGTGACCTACACTGCTGTTCAGGCTTCCCACAGCTACAAACCCGATCAGCGGCATTACTTGAAGCAGTTCCGCAAGCCTGGTGTTAACAGTCCTCGCAAGGTCGGTATGTATCAGGAGGTGATGGAATACTTCCATGTGGTTGCGGTACCGTGGCAAGCGTCCTTTAGTACTTAAGTTCTCCACAGCAGTAGAGCAGAGTGTCTCAAACCAGTTCTTAAGGCTCCTGAGTTATGAGAGCTCCTCAGTAATTCGGCTAGGGAAAGAAGTCTGCCTTTCACAGGAGTGATTTTGGTCTCAAATGTACGGTGTTATTTCTCCCATCTCTGAACCACCTTGCAATTCAGCTATGTTAGTTGTGTTCAATTCTTCCTCTTCTTTAAGAGAAAAGCAGGGGGGAAGCAAGCAGCGGTCGCCCAGTCCTTACTGCCTCACCTGCCGATCCAAAGTGAACAGGTCTCTTCTTTTTTTGTCACTGGAGCAGTAAAGAGTAGTCTTCTCCCAAATCACATTGAGAGGTTGGATTCTCACATCATGAATGTGCCTTGCAGCTCCACCCGTCAAGTTTGGGGAGGAGGCTGCAGAGTCCAGTTTGGGGCGTTTTCTCAGAGTGGGTGAGAAACAAAACTCCGTTTTTCTGCTGTGTATTCAGCATTCCTGTTTTTCCCCTTTTTAGCCTGCTGCTCAAGTCCTCTGTGATGAAGATTGTCCTTCGATGATCAGTCCAGGCAGGCCTCGTGAGTGGTTCTGTTTCTTACACATGTCTTAGAAGATTGGAAGCGTTCACATGAAAGCACAGCTCTGGTCTGTTTTACGTCCTTCACTGAGGTGACTCTCTGTTACTGTTGTAGCTCAAGCACAGGCCCTCGCTTGAGGGCAGGAGAGGCCTGGCGTGAGACTGCTATCTCTTTGGAACAGGCAAGTGCAGCGTTGAGGAGCTTTAGAGGAGGCAGTGGCTTGGTATAGAACACACGGAGCTAGATGGCTGGGGTGGTGGTGATAACTGTTAGCACAGGGGGTTCGCCTTGCTTTGTTTCTGGCAGGTGACAAAGAGGAACTTGGCAATGGCCGCAACACTGCTGGTGTCCGATGGAGGAGTTCTGAACACTGAGGCTGTCTCGAGACTCCTGGCGCTATGGAAGCTGAGGAGAGGGACTCTTTTTGGGGGCTGGGGTGTGGGAGATGAGTTCAGGATAGCAGGAAAGGGTTGAAAATGTAATATAGGGCTGAGGGAAAGGCAGTGTGTTATATTGTAGAGTGAGCTCACTGTGAGCAGGGCAGCTCCAGCTTGGATGCTTTATGGACTGCATGCGATCCATGTTCTATATTGGTGCTTCCTCAGGTCCTGATGTCTTCATATCTCCTTGAGCTGAAGGGGTTTAAGCCTGCTTCGCAGGTCCTGTCTTCTGAGTGCCGACCACTCGTGTGGGTCACCCAAGTGCCTGTTTGGCATTCCTTTTCCAGCTTTACAAGTGTAAAGCACGCTATGGCTTTTGTCACAGGCTCATCAGCTCATTAGAATTTTGGAGCATGGTTCCAGGCTGCCCTGGGAGCTCCTTTCTCTCGGCATCCATGTATATCCTGGGTAGGATTTCGCCCCTGCATCTTCATGCTTGTAGGTCTTGAAGAGTACTCAAGCTTCTGCCCTTGGGGCCTGGCCCTTCATAAACCTAATGCTAACACCTAACCCCCTAACCCAACCCTACCTAACCCCTAACCCTAACCCCCTAACCCTAACCCCCTAACCCTAACCCTAACCCTAACCCCTAACCCTAACTGTATCCTTAACGCTAACCCACCTAGATCTAACCCTAACGATAACCCGTAGAGACTCCATAGAAACTCTTTAGGGACACGTTTGGGAGGTGGGGTGGTTTGGACATAGATATATTTAGGGACCCATAGAGAGACCCTGGGGGGGGCTGGGACCCCTTCGAGCCGCCATAGAATCCTTATAGGAAAAAAATGGGGGTGGGGGGTATGGACATAGAGACACATAGGGACCTGTAGAGTAAACAATTGGGGGGGGTCTGCGATCCATAGAGACCCCATAGAAACTCCATATGGAGACGCTGGGTGGGGGTATTGACAAAGAGACACATAGGGACCCGTAGAGAGACACTGGGGGGGGGCTGCGACCCAGAGATACCCCATAGTAACTCTATAGAGACACACTTGGGGGGATGGATATAGAGACACATAGGGAGCCATAGAGAGACATTGGGGGGGTCTGGGACCCATAGAGACCCTGTAAAAACTACATAGGGACACATGGGGGGGGATTTGGACATAGCGACGCACAGGGACCCATTGAGAGACATGGGGGGGGAGGGGGCTGGGACCCATAGAGACCCTGTAAAAACTACATAGGGACACATGGCAGGGGGGGGGGTAGTGTCATAGAGTCACTCAGGGACCCGTGGGGAGACAGTATGGGCTTTAAGGTTGACATCAAGTCTGCGCCAGCTCTCCTTCTCTGTTTCTGATATGAGCTATTTTTGAGACAACTATTTAAAACAAGGTCTGTTGCGGAGCACGGGATGCTACGTGAAGCTTACTCCTCTCTGTTTGTGGTCTCCTCCTGTCAGCACAATCTTCTGGTTTTGTGCAGTTACAATTAAATGATACCGTGAAAAATATTGCAGTGCTGAAAGAGCAAAGAAAGCGTTTGTAAGAGTTCAGGTGTTGACAGTCAAAGCTTTCTGCTTTTTCAGTCCGTAAGCTTTGAAAAGAGCTCGCGGTAGTACTTGAGAAGCTCGCTCGGAGGCCCTGGCAGCTGTGCTGGAAGCAACCAAGGTAGAAGAGGAGACATGGACCCAAGGGGATAAACCGGCATCGCTTCGGTGTGTGTTTTTTCCAGGCTTTCCTGAGAAGCGTTGGCAGCCTTATAAGCAGGGATGGTGACTCCGGCTGTGGTTTTGGTGAGTTGTTGCTTCAGTGGTGTCCTTTTTCCTTACCCGATGATGTGTAAATTTTTACTTCAGTTGGAAAGAGAGTTCTGGAAGAGAAATCTTTCTCAAAGAAATTGCATTTGTGGAACTCTCCATCAGAGGGGATCTTCAGATCGCTTCTGCTGTACCTGGCATGGCTTCTGCTGTACCTGGCGTGGCTTCTGCTGTACCTGGCATGGCTTCTGCTGTACCTGGCATGGCTTCTGCTGTTCCAGGCAGTCAACTCGTCAGCCAGAGGACATTTCACCTTCTACAAAGAAAGGCCACTTCTTTCCAAAGACCCAAGCCCAGCACATCTCCCGGAAGTTGATGGCGTCACCGATTTTCGGGGTTTCAGTTTTTTCACTTGAGACAGCACAGAAATGTGTTCCCCTCTGCATGCTTTGGGACAGCCCAAAGCCCTGGCAGATCTGCCAGTCCTTTTTGGCAGGTTGGTGGATTCTGGCCCTGGGGATTTGATCTCCCTCCCTTCCACTCCTCCTGCCAAGTAAAACCCTTAGGGCATCTCTAACCTCACCAATTGTTGTATCCTCTCCCTGTCTCTGACTGCATTCTTCTGTGCTCTTCTTTAACAGGCTGAAACCTAATTTGGCATTTGTGTTTTCCAGGTGACTTGTTGCAGACATCTCGTGATGTGATGCTCAACAGGTAGCACCCGGACGATGGGGCCATCAGAGACCAGGGCCGTGGTGCCCTGCGGCGCCCATCCCAGCACGGGAATGGAGGGGGAACATTGTGGAGCAGAGCCTGAGCAGGAGCTGTAGCACCATCCTCTGCAGCCTGCAGGACAGGGACTGGGGGTGCTGTCCCCACCTTGTCTCCTTCTAGCAGAGCGCCCCCGTTTTTCTCTGGGGTGCGTGTACCTGTGTAAATGGCACTTATTAAAGCAATGAAGTAATGAGCTGCTCCTTGGGGCAGTTTTTATCTTTTTTTTTTTTGATTGTTGTTGGTCTTTTTCGTCTGCTTTTGCTTTGGGAGTGGAATATAAAGGGGGGGGGGGGGAATCTGGGGACAGATGGTGTCATTTGGGGCACCCCAGTGTCACTGCGGTGGACGGTGGTTTGGCAGAAGAGCAGCGGTGAGCTGCGAAGGCCGGGACTGGTTTTTCGGCAGGGAGGCGCCGGGGGCAGAGAAGAGTCAGCCCTGTTCACAGTGAGTAGCTCGTGACCCCCGGGGGACATAAACTGGGCGGAGGAGCTGGCGTTGCTCAGGCCGGTTCCCATGAGGCGCTGAGTAATGGAGTGGGTGCTGCCGTCATGTGGCCGAAACGTGGTATTGCAGGTGGTGGAGATTGGGGGGGGGAATGGCTCCTGGCGCCGCTCGCTGCTGCCGCCTTGTGTCCGATATTCGGTACTGCGGTCTCCACACCCCCACAGAACCCCATGGGTGAGACTCCAGACCCTCCAATCCCGCTATATCCTCCCATATTCCCCCATAGAACCCCAAGAAGGGTCTCCGGAGCACCATAGACCCCCATGTCCTTCTTAATCCCCCCATAGGCACCCCATGTCTCCCCATAGACTCCCGTAAAGGGTCTGCAGACCACCATTAGAAACCCCGTGTAGGGACTCCAGTCCGCCATATACCTCCTAATCTGGCGCTTCCAGCCTCACGCCGCTCGCCGCCATAGGGCGGCCGTGGGGGAGGCTAAGAGGGAGCTGCGGGTGGAGGAGACGTGAGGGGAGGCGGAGAGAAGCGTCCCGGGGGGAGTTCCGGATGGTGGGCGCCATATTGAGTGCGGCTGTGCGCCGCCATGTTGGGAGTGGGAGGTTGAGGGCGGCCATATTGGTGAGGCGCCATTCCATTGTCGCGACGGAAGCGTCGCCATCTTGAGTACGGCACTTGGGGGCGGCCATATTGGTGAGGCGCCATTGTCGCCAATGGAGAGTCGCCATCTTGAGTACGGCACCTGGGGGCGGCCATATTGATGAGGTACATTTGTCGCGACGGAAGCGTCGCCATCTTGAGTACGGCACCTGGGGGCGGCCATATTGGTGAGGCGCCATTGTCGCCAATGGAGAGTCGCCATCTTGAGTACGGCACTTGGGGGCGGCCATATTGATGAGGAACATTTGTCGCGACGGAAGCGTCGCCATCTTGAGTACGGCACCTGGGGGCGGCCATATTGGTGAGGTGCCACTGGCGCCATTGTTTACCCGCCATTTTTCCATATTGAGGCCAGCCCCTCCCTCCTGCCGAGTCATGCCCTCCCCCATCATGGCGGCCGCGTTGCCGTGGTTACGACAGCCCCTCACCTGTGCCGCCGCCATTTTGCTTTCCAAGATGGCGCTGACGAAGGCTCTGCTCCCGTCCCGTTCCCTCCTGCCGGGGTTTGCCGCCCTCGGGACTCGGGCGTGCCCCCGCTCGGCATCGCCGCCCCCCTCCTCCGGGAGCCGGCGCCGCTGCTGCCCGGGGCCGGCACCCATCTCCAGCGTGGCACCACCGTCCTGGCGTTCAAGGTACGGACACTGGGGGGGGGGGGGGGGGGGGTAGGGAGACAGAGAGGGAGGCATCGAGAGACACTGGGGGGTGCTGCGATCCACAGAGACCCCATAGAAACTGCATAGGGACACACACGGGGGTGGTGGGGTGGTGGACGTAGAGACATATAGGGACCAGTAGAGAGACACTGGGGGGGCTGCGACCCATGGAGACTCCGTAGAAGCTCCTTAGGGACACATTTGGGCGATGAGGTGGTTTGGACAAAGGTACAATTAGGGACTCATAGAGAGACATTGGCTGGGAGAGAGAGAGGGGGCTGGGACCTCTTCGAGCCTCCATAGAATCCTTATAGGGAAACGCTGGGGGTGGGGGGTATTGTCATAGAGACAGATAGGGACCCTTAGAGAAACATTGGGGGGGTTTGCGATCCATAGGCGCTGGAGGATGGGGTCTGGGACACCTTAGAGACCTCAACGGGACTCCGTAGGGACATACAGGGGGGATAATGGACATGGAGACGCGTAGGGACCCATAGTGAGACACTGGGGGGGCTGCAACCCAGAGATACCCCACAGAAACTCTATAGGGACACATTGAGGGGGATGGATATAGAGACACATATGGACCCATAGGGAGACATTGGGGGATGCTGGTACCCCTTACCCCATAGAAACTTCATAGGGACACACTGGGTGAGGGGGTTGGACGTAGAGATACTTAGGGACCCATAGAGAGGCACTGTGGGGGGCTGGAACTCGTTAGAGACCCCATAGAAACTCCATAGGGACACACTGTGGAGGGGTGTGGACATAAAGACACATAGGGGCCCATAGAAGGACACTGGGAGGGGCTGGGACCCTTAGAGACCCTATAGAAACTCCATAGGTACACACTGGGGGAGGGGGTATGGATATAGAGACACATAGGGACCCGCAGAAAGACATTGGGGGGGTTGTGACCCGCAGAGCCCCCATAGAAACTCCATAGGTGCACACTGTGTGGGGGTGTATGGACATAGAGACACATAGGGACCCATGGAGAGACATTGTGAGGGGGCTGGGACCTATAGAGCCCCCGTAGAAACTCCATAGGGACACACTGGGTAGGGGTATTGACATAGAGACGCATAGGGACCTGTAAAGAGACACTGGGGGGTGTTGGGACACCTTAGAGACCCCATGGAAACTCCATAGGGACACACTGGGGTGGTATATGAACATAGAGAAACATAGGGAGCAATAGAAGGGCATGGGGGGGCTGGGACCCACAGAGACCTCATAGACACTCCTTAGGGACACTCGGGGGGGGGGTGTGTGAACATAGAGACACATAGGGACCCATAGAGTAACATTGGGGGGGGTCTGCGATCCATAGAGACCCCATAGAAACTCCATATGGAGACGCTGGGTGGGGGTATTGACAAAGAGACACATAGGGACCCGTAGAGAGACCCTGGGGGGGGCTGCGACCCAGAGATACCCCATAGTACCTCCATAGGGACGCACTTGGGAGAAGGGATATAGAGACACATAGGGAGCCATAGAGAGACATTGGGGGGGGGGGTCTGGGACCCATAGAGACCCTGTAAAAACTACATAGGGACGCGTGGGGGGGGGGGTAGTGTCATAGAGTCACTCAGGGACCCCATGGGGAGGCACTGGGGGGTGTGCGATCCATAGTGTTCCCATAGAAACTGCATAGGGACGCAGTTGGGAGGGGGGTGTTGTCATAGAGACACATAGGGGACCCATAGGGAGACACTGGGGGGGGGCTGGGACCCGTAGTGACGCCATAGAAAGTCGATAGGGATACACTGAGGGGGGGGTGTTGTCATAGAGACACATAGGGGACCCATAGAGAGACATTGGGAGGGCTGGGACCCCTTAGAGACCCCATAGAAACTCCATAGGGACACCCTGGGGGGTTGTTTGGGCATAGGGACCCGGGAAAATAATTTCTCATCACGTTCTTCTCTTTTGCTTTTTATTTTCTGCCCGTGTTTTTATTTATTTCTTTTTCATTCATTCTTTTCTTCGGCTGCCCCTGCTCTTTAGTCTCTTTTAGTAATTTTTCTCGTAGGTGTCCCATAGCGACCCAGAGAAAGTCCTAGAGCCCCACAGACCCTATAGACATCCCCTGGAGAGGCACAGCAATGGACAGAGCCTCGGAGAGACTCGGTAGTGATCCCATGGTGATGGGTCTGGGCTGGGGGCGGGCCCAAGGCGGGATAATGAAGTCCTGGGGCTGTAGTCTGTGCTGTGGGAGGGGCCAATTTAGGAGTGTGGGCGCGGTCTAGGCTGTGGGTGGGTGCTGGAGTGGAGGCAGGATTGGGGGGGCCGGTGTGCGGGTGGGGCTGGGGCCCCCCCTTTTTTTCGGGGTGCGTGTACCGGTGTGAGTGCCGATTATTAAAGCAGTGAAGTAACGAGCTGCTCCTTGGAGCAGTTTCTCTTCGATTTTGCTGAGGTTTTGGTTTTAGTTTTTGTTTCTTTTTGCTTCGGGGTGGGGGGCGGAATGAAAACGGGGGTGTGGGGAATCTGGGGACGGATGGTGTCGTTTGGGGCACCCCAGGATCGCCGGATGAGCCCTGGTGCCCCCAAAATACTCCAAAACCCAGAGGATGGGTCTGCAAGGGTTGGGGCGGGGGGGGGGCGTTGGTGGGAGGGGATACCCCCGCGACACTGGATAGAGCCGGTGGGGGGGGAGCGGTGTAGCGCCGGGCGCCGCTCGCTGCTGCCATCCTGTGTTCAGAGTTCGGTACTGCAGGTGGTGGTGGTGTGGGAGGGGGCGGTGTGGCGCCGGGCGCCGCTGGCTGCTGCCATCTGTGTCCAGAGCTCGGTACTGCAGCCCGGGCTCCGCGCATGAGCCGTGGGGCCCTCTTTGTTCCCGCGGCTGTCCCCGGAAGTGGCCGGTGTCACGCGGTGGTTGCCGGCTTCCGGTGAGCAATGGCCGCCGCGGCTCTGCGCTCGGGTGCGGGCGGGCGCGCGGGGTGCTCGTGGCCGCAGCCCGGTGTTGGCGCAGCGGCTCCGGTCCCTCCGGCACGGCGTTTCGGTGCAGCATGGCGGCGGGCAGTTTCCGGGTCCCGGTACCGGCAGCGGCGACAGCAGGTGAGATCGGAGCCCCCCGGGGGTCCGGGGTTACCGGGGAGGCGAGCGAGCCCGCCCGCCCGCCCGTCCGTCCGTCCGTCCGTCCCTCGGGTGGGCGCAGGGGGGTGTCTCCTGCCCGCTGCCGCCCGGCGCGGGAAGCTTCAGAGCGCCCGGAGCGTCAGGGTTGCGGTCTGCCGGGGACGAGCCGAGTGAGGGGCCCCGAGTGCGCTTGCTTCTGCCTTAATGTCCCTCGCTGAATCTCAGGCGCCTCGGAGGTTCCTGCCCGGCACCCTGCGCCCTGGCACTGTGCTTGTCTCTCTCCTTTTGCCCTGGTTTCATCTGTAGCAGAGTTGAATCTTTTCCTAGGATCTGGTGCAGGGCTGTGTTTCGCCTTTACTCTGAGAATAACGCTGGTAACGCACCGATGTTTCAGTGGTTGCTCGGTCCCGCTTACCCTGGTCAAGGACTTGTCACTTCCTTGTGCTGTGCCAGTGAGGAGGGGCAGAGGAAGCCGGGAGGGAGCAGAGAGAGGATACTGGACCTGGGCCGGCGGAAGGCGCATTCCATACTACAGTGCTACAGCACTGCGAGGAGTTCCTCGTAGAGTCCTTAATTCACACTGTATCTCCATTGGTAGGGAAAGGGGTGAAGACGGAAATACCCGTTTAGAAACCAGCCAAGGAATTCCCTGTTTATTTTCTCTGATCTAAAATGGCAGTTAGTTTGGCAATGAGACTGTTCGCTGTCGCTTTAAGATGCCAAAAGGTCTGGAGGCCGAAATTCTCTGTCCCTGAAATGAGTGAGGTCTGCAGCAGCAGCAGCGGGGGCAGGGCTAATTGCCCTCCTTTTGTTCTGCAAATAGACATTGCTGTGTTGTGCCCTGGGGGAGCCCAGGTCATCCCAGCTTTTCTGGTGAGACAGTCAGGGAGGCTTTCAGTTGCTGCTGCTGCTCTCCTGGTTTCCCCCGGTTTGAATGCCTGCCTTGCTCCAATAGAGTCTTTAGGTTTCTTCAGAAAGGCTTAGTATTCTTGATGCAGAGACAGCGTTGTGAGGGAGCCGATGGGGATCTCGACCTGTGTTGCAAGGTGCTTGTAGCAAGAGTCTCATGGAGTTGCCAGACTGGGTGGCCTTAGGGCTTCTCTAGTTTATGCCAAGTCATTTCAAGTCTCAGTGTGTTGAGAAGGGGCAGAGCCTTTATTTGCTCTGCTGCTGATTTGCCCTGGCCATCCAGCTAAAGGCTTTAGTTGTGGGAGCAGTTGGCCTAAGGCTTGCTCATGGAATTTTCTGCCATCTAAAAATTATGCCTTTTAGGAATGAAACGGAGTTTCTCTCATGAAAGCTTTACAAATGCCCTTTAAATCCTAGTGCTCTTAATGGGTTGAGACACCTGTGGATGGCCCAGTGTGCAGCCTACGCGTCCAGCACCCTACAGGACAAAATATGCGTGAGCTTACTGGTCCCCGCGTGGGGCTGAAGATGAGAGCAGTGTTACAGGAGGTTATTTGAGGATGAATTGAAAACGTTCCAGGTCTTGTTTCTGGGGAAGTCTCTCGTTTCCAGATTGTCCTGGTGCACTGTGGGCAGGCTCCTGGCTGTGTGTTGTTTGTGCAGGTGTCCATCAGGCCCCTTCCTCTTCTTTCTTTCTTTATGTCCTTTTAGGGTTCGATTTCATAACTTTCTGGCAGGGCATGTGGTACCCCAACTTGCTGTTTAACTACAGCAGCAGTTTGCAGTGGCTTAGTTTTGTACCTTGTATAAAGATAAGCATTCTTCTGAACGGCAGGGCGTGTCTGTCGCCCAAAGGTGATATTGTCTTTAAGCACAGAGTGTGCCTGTTTAAGTCATGGTATTTCACACCCTTCTTTTCTTGCAGCTTTGTGCCCAGGCAGGTGTGTGACCTACACTGCTGTTCAGGCTTCCCACAGCTACAAACCCGATCAGCGGCATTACTTGAAGCAGTTCCGCAAGCCTGGTGTTAACAGTCCTCGCAAGGTCGGTATGTATCAGGAGGTGATGGAATACTTCCATGTGGTTGCGGTACCGTGGCAAGCGTCCTTTAGTACTTAAGTTCTCCACAGCAGTAGAGCAGAGTGTCTCAAACCAGTTCTTAAGGCTCCTGAGTTATGAGAGCTCCTCAGTAATTCGGCTAGGGAAAGAAGTCTGCCTTTCACAGGAGTGATTTTGGTCTCAAATGTACGGTGTTATTTCTCCCATCTCTGAACCACCTTGCAATTCAGCTATGTTAGTTGTGTTCAATTCTTCCTCTTCTTTAAGAGAAAAGCAGGGGGGAAGCAAGCAACGGTCGCCCAGTCCTTACTGCCTCACCTGCCGATCCAAAGTGAACAGGTCTCTTCTTTTTTTGTCACTGGAGCAGTAAAGAGTAGTCTTCTCCCAAATCACATTGAGAGGTTGGATTCTCACATCATGAATGTGCCTTGCAGCTCCACCCGTCAAGTTTGGGGAGGAGGCTGCAGAGTCCAGTTTGGGGCGTTTTCTCAGAGTGGGTGAGAAACAAAACTCCGTTTTTCTGCTGTGTATTCAGCATTCCTGTTTTTCCCCCTTTTAGCCTGCTGCTCAAGTCCTCTGTGATGAAGATTGTCCTTCGATGATCAGTCCAGGCAGGCCTCGTGAGTGGTTCTGTTTCTTACACATGTCTTAGAAGATTGGAAGCGTTCACATGAAAGCACAGCTCTGGTCTGTTTTACGTCCTTCACTGAGGTGACTCTCTGTTACTGTTGTAGCTCAAGCACAGGCCCTCGCTTGAGGGCAGGAGAGGCCTGGCGTGAGACTGCTATCTCTTTGGAACAGGCAAGTGCAGCGTTGAGGAGCTTTAGAGGAGGCAGTGGCTTGGTATAGAACACACGGAGCTAGATGGCTGGGGTGGTGGTGATAACTGTTAGCACAGGGGGTTCGCCTTGCTTTGTTTCTGGCAGGTGACAAAGAGGAACTTGGCAATGGCCGCAACACTGCTGGTGTCCGATGGAGGAGTTCTGAACACTGAGGCTGTCTCGAGACTCCTGGCGCTATGGAAGCTGAGGAGAGGGACTCTTTTTGGGGGCTGGGGTGTGGGAGATGAGTTCAGGATAGCAGGAAAGGGTTGAAAATGTAATATAGGGCTGAGGGAAAGGCAGTGTGTTATATTGTAGAGTGAGCTCACTGTGAGCAGGGCAGCTCCAGCTTGGATGCTTTATGGACTGCATGCGATCCATGTTCTATATTGGTGCTTCCTCAGGTCCTGATGTCTTCATATCTCCTTGAGCTGAAGGGGTTTAAGCCTGCTTCGCAGGTCCTGTCTTCTGAGTGCCGACCACTCGTGTGGGTCACCCAAGTGCCTGTTTGGCATTCCTTTTCCAGCTTTACAAGTGTAAAGCACGCTATGGCTTTTGTCACAGGCTCATCAGCTCATTAGGAATTTTGGAGCATGGTTCCAGGCTGCCCTGGGAGCTCCTTTCTCTCGGCATCCATGTATATCCTGGGTAGGATTTCGCCCCTGCATCTTCATGCTTGTAGGTCTTGAAGAGTACTCAAGCTTCTGCCCTTGGGGCCTGGCCCTTCATAAACCTAATGCTAACACCTAACCCCCTAACCTAACCCCCTAACCCTAACCCCTAACCCTAACCCCCTAACCCTAACCCCCTAACCCTAACTGTATCCTTAACGCTAACCCACCTAGATATAACCCTAACGATAACCCGTAGAGACTCCATAGAAACTCTTTAGGGACACGTTTGGGAGGTGGGGTGGTTTGGACATAGATATATTTAGGGACCCATAGAGAGACCCTGGGGGGGGCTGGGACCCCTTCGAGCCGCCATAGAATCCTTATAGGAAAAAAATGGGGGTGGGGGGTATGGACATAGAGACACATAGGGACCTGTAGAGAAACAATGGGGGGGGTCTGCGATCCATAGAGACCCCATAGAAACTCCATAGGGACACACTGTGGAGGGGTGTGGACATAGAGACACATAGGGGCCCATAGAAGGACACTGGGAGGGGCTGGGACCCTTAGAGACCCTATAGAAACTCCATAGGTACACACTGGGGGAGGGGGTATGGATATAGAGACACATAGGGACCCGCAGAAAGACATTGGGGGGGTTGTGACCCGCAGAGCCCCCATAGAAACTCCATAGGTGCACACTGTGTGGGGGTGTATGGACATAGAGACACATAGGGACCCATGGAGAGACATTGTGAGGGGGCTGGGACCTATAGAGCCCCCGTAGAAACTCCATAGGGACACACTGGGTAGGGGTATTGACATAGAGACGCATAGGGACCTGTAAAGAGACACTGGGGGGTGTTGGGACACCTTAGAGACCCCATGGAAACTCCATAGGGACACACTGGGGTGGTATATGAACATAGAGAAACATAGGGAGCAATAGAAGGGCATGGGGGGGCTGGGACCCACAGAGACCTCATAGACACTCCTTAGGGACACTCGGGGGGGGGGGTGTGTGAACATAGAGACACATAGGGACCCATAGAGTAACATTGGGGGGGGTCTGCGATCCATAGAGACCCCATAGAAACTCCATATGGAGACGCTGGGTGGGGGTATTGACAAAGAGACACATAGGGACCCGTAGAGAGACCCTGGGGGGGGCTGCGACCCAGAGATACCCCATAGTACCTCCATAGGGACGCACTTGGGAGAAGGGATATAGAGACACATAGGGAGCCATAGAGAGACATTGGGGGGGGGGGGGTCTGGGACCCATAGAGACCCTGTAAAAACTACATAGGGACGCGTGGGGGGGGGGGTAGTGTCATAGAGTCACTCAGGGACCCCATGGGGAGGCACTGGGGGGTCTGCGATCCATAGTGTTCCCATAGAAACTGCATAGGGACGCAGTTGGGAGGGGGGTGTTGTCATAGAGACACATAGGGGACCCATAGGGAGACACTGGGGGGGGGCTGGGACCCGTAGTGACGCCATAGAAAGTCGATAGGGATACACTGAGGGGGGGGTGTTGTCATAGAGACACATAGGGGACCCATAGAGAGACATTGGGAGGGCTGGGACCCCTTAGAGACCCCATAGAAACTCCATAGGGACACACTGTGGAGGGGTGTGGACATAGAGACACATAGGGGCCCATAGAAGGACACTGGGAGGGGCTGGGACCCTTAGAGACCCTATAGAAACTCCATAGGTACACACTGGGGGAGGGGGTATGGATATAGAGACACATAGGGACCCGCAGAAAGACATTGGGGGGGTTGTGACCCGCAGAGCCCCCATAGAAACTCCATAGGTGCACACTGTGTGGGGGTGTATGGACATAGAGACACATAGGGACCCATGGAGAGACATTGTGAGGGGGCTGGGACCTATAGAGCCCCCGTAGAAACTCCATAGGGACACACTGGGTAGGGGTATTGACATAGAGACGCATAGGGACCTGTAAAGAGACACTGGGGGGTGTTGGGACACCTTAGAGACCCCATGGAAACTCCATAGGGACACACTGGGGTGGTATATGAACATAGAGAAACATAGGGAGCAATAGAAGGGCATGGGGGGGCTGGGACCCACAGAGACCTCATAGACACTCCTTAGGGACACTCGGGGGGGGGGTGTGTGAACATAGAGACACATAGGGACCCATAGAGTAACATTGGGGGGGGTCTGCGATCCATAGAGACCCCATAGAAACTCCATATGGAGACGCTGGGTGGGGGTATTGACAAAGAGACACATAGGGACCCGTAGAGAGACCCTGGGGGGGGCTGCGACCCAGAGATACCCCATAGTACCTCCATAGGGACGCACTTGGGAGAAGGGATATAGAGACACATAGGGAGCCATAGAGAGACATTGGGGGGGGGGGGTCTGGGACCCATAGAGACCCTGTAAAAACTACATAGGGACGCGTGGGGGGGGGGGTAGTGTCATAGAGTCACTCAGGGACCCCATGGGGAGGCACTGGGGGGTCTGCGATCCATAGTGTTCCCATAGAAACTGCATAGGGACGCAGTTGGGAGGGGGGTGTTGTCATAGAGACACATAGGGGACCCATAGGGAGACACTGGGGGGGGGCTGGGACCCGTAGTGACGCCATAGAAAGTCGATAGGGATACACTGAGGGGGGGGTGTTGTCATAGAGACACATAGGGGACCCATAGAGAGACATTGGGAGGGCTGGGACCCCTTAGAGACCCCATAGAAACTCCATAGGGACACACTGTGGAGGGGTGTGGACATAGAGACACATAGGGGCCCATAGAAGGACACTGGGAGGGGCTGGGACCCTTAGAGACCCTATAGAAACTCCATAGGTACACACTGGGGGAGGGGGTATGGATATAGAGACACATAGGGACCCGCAGAAAGACATTGGGGGGGTTGTGACCCGCAGAGCCCCCATAGAAACTCCATAGGTGCACACTGTGTGGGGGTGTATGGACATAGAGACACATAGGGACCCATGGAGAGACATTGTGAGGGGGCTGGGACCTATAGAGCCCCCGTAGAAACTCCATAGGGACACACTGGGTAGGGGTATTGACATAGAGACGCATAGGGACCTGTAAAGAGACACTGGGGGGTGTTGGGACACCTTAGAGACCCCATGGAAACTCCATAGGGACACACTGGGGTGGTATATGAACATAGAGAAACATAGGGAGCAATAGAAGGGCATGGGGGGGCTGGGACCCACAGAGACCTCATAGACACTCCTTAGGGACACTCGGGGGGGGGGTGTGTGAACATAGAGACACATAGGGACCCATAGAGTAACATTGGGGGGGGTCTGCGATCCATAGAGACCCCATAGAAACTCCATATGGAGACGCTGGGTGGGGGTATTGACAAAGAGACACATAGGGACCCGTAGAGAGACCCTGGGGGGGGCTGCGACCCAGAGATACCCCATAGTACCTCCATAGGGACGCACTTGGGAGAAGGGATATAGAGACACATAGGGAGCCATAGAGAGACATTGGGGGGGGGGGGTCTGGGACCCATAGAGACCCTGTAAAAACTACATAGGGACGCGTGGGGGGGGGGGTAGTGTCATAGAGTCACTCAGGGACCCCATGGGGAGGCACTGGGGGGTCTGCGATCCATAGTGTTCCCATAGAAACTGCATAGGGACGCAGTTGGGAGGGGGGTGTTGTCATAGAGACACATAGGGGACCCATAGGGAGACACTGGGGGGGGGCTGGGACCCGTAGTGACGCCATAGAAAGTCGATAGGGATACACTGAGGGGGGGGTGTTGTCATAGAGACACATAGGGGACCCATAGAGAGACATTGGGAGGGCTGGGACCCCTTAGAGACCCCATAGAAACTCCATAGGGACACACTGTGGAGGGGTGTGGACATAGAGACACATAGGGGCCCATAGAAGGACACTGGGAGGGGCTGGGACCCTTAGAGACCCTATAGAAACTCCATAGGTACACACTGGGGGAGGGGGTATGGATATAGAGACACATAGGGACCCGCAGAAAGACATTGGGGGGGTTGTGACCCGCAGAGCCCCCATAGAAACTCCATAGGTGCACACTGTGTGGGGGTGTATGGACATAGAGACACATAGGGACCCATGGAGAGACATTGTGAGGGGGCTGGGACCTATAGAGCCCCCGTAGAAACTCCATAGGGACACACTGGGTAGGGGTATTGACATAGAGACGCATAGGGACCTGTAAAGAGACACTGGGGGGTGTTGGGACACCTTAGAGACCCCATGGAAACTCCATAGGGACACACTGGGGTGGTATATGAACATAGAGAAACATAGGGAGCAATAGAAGGGCATGGGGGGGCTGGGACCCACAGAGACCTCATAGACACTCCTTAGGGACACTCGGGGGGGGGGTGTGTGAACATAGAGACACATAGGGACCCATAGAGTAACATTGGGGGGGGTCTGCGATCCATAGAGACCCCATAGAAACTCCATATGGAGACGCTGGGTGGGGGTATTGACAAAGAGACACATAGGGACCCGTAGAGAGACCCTGGGGGGGGCTGCGACCCAGAGATACCCCATAGTACCTCCATAGGGACGCACTTGGGAGAAGGGATATAGAGACACATAGGGAGCCATAGAGAGACATTGGGGGGGGGGGTCTGGGACCCATAGAGACCCTGTAAAAACTACATAGGGACGCGTGGGGGGGGGGGTAGTGTCATAGAGTCACTCAGGGACCCCATGGGGAGGCACTGGGGGGTCTGCGATCCATAGTGTTCCCATAGAAACTGCATAGGGACGCAGTTGGGAGGGGGGTGTTGTCATAGAGACACATAGGGGACCCATAGGGAGACACTGGGGGGGGGCTGGGACCCGTAGTGACGCCATAGAAAGTCGATAGGGATACACTGAGGGGGGGGTGTTGTCATAGAGACACATAGGGGACCCATAGAGAGACATTGGGAGGGCTGGGACCCCTTAGAGACCCCATAGAAACTCCATAGGGACACACTGTGGAGGGGTGTGGACATAGAGACACATAGGGGCCCATAGAAGGACACTGGGAGGGGCTGGGACCCTTAGAGACCCTATAGAAACTCCATAGGTACACACTGGGGGAGGGGGTATGGATATAGAGACACATAGGGACCCGCAGAAAGACATTGGGGGGGTTGTGACCCGCAGAGCCCCCATAGAAACTCCATAGGTGCACACTGTGTGGGGTGTATGGACATAGAGACACATAGGGACCCATGGAGAGACATTGTGAGGGGGCTGGGACCTATAGAGCCCCCGTAGAAACTCCATAGGGACACACTGGGTAGGGGTATTGACATAGAGACGCATAGGGACCTGTAAAGAGACACTGGGGGGTGTTGGGACACCTTAGAGACCCCATGGAAACTCCATAGGGACACACTGGGGTGGTATATGAACATAGAGAAACATAGGGAGCAATAGAAGGGCATGGGGGGCTGGGACCCACAGAGACCTCATAGACACTCCTTAGGGACACTCGGGGGGGGGGGTGTGTGAACATAGAGACACATAGGGACCCATAGAGTAACATTGGGGGGGGTCTGCGATCCATAGAGACCCCATAGAAACTCCATATGGAGACGCTGGGTGGGGGTATTGACAAAGAGACACATAGGGACCCGTAGAGAGACCCTGGGGGGGGCTGCGACCCAGAGATACCCCATAGTACCTCCATAGGGACGCACTTGGGAGAAGGGATATAGAGACACATAGGGAGCCATAGAGAGACATTGGGGGGGGGGGGTCTGGGACCCATAGAGACCCTGTAAAAACTACATAGGGACGCGTGGGGGGGGGGGGTAGTGTCATAGAGTCACTCAGGGACCCCATGGGGAGGCACTGGGGGTGTCTGCGATCCATAGTGTTCCCATAGAAACTGCATAGGGACGCAGTTGGGAGGGGGGTGTTGTCATAGAGACACATAGGGGACCCATAGGGAGACACTGGGGGGGGGCTGGGACCCGTAGTGACGCCATAGAAAGTCGATAGGGATACACTGAGGGGGGGGTGTTGTCATAGAGACACATAGGGGACCCATAGAGAGACATTGGGAGGGCTGGGACCCCTTAGAGACCCCATAGAAACTCCATAGGGACACCCTGGGGGGTTGTTTGGGCATAGGGACCCAGGAAAATAATTTCTCATCACGTTCTTCTCTTTTGCTTTTTATTTTCTGCCCGTGTTTTTATTTATTTCTTTTTCATTCATTCTTTTCTTCGGCTGCCCCTGCTCTTTAGTCTCTTTTAGTAATTTTTCTCGTAGGTGTCCCATAGCGACCCAGAGAAAGTCCTAGAGCCCCACAGACCCTATAGACATCCCCTGGAGAGGCACAGCAATGGACAGAGCCTCGGAGAGACTCGGTAGTGATCCCATGGTGATGGGTCTGGGCTGGGGGCGGGCCCAAGGCGGGATAATGAAGTCCTGGGGCTGTAGTCTGTGCTGTGGGAGGGGCCAATTTAGGAGTGTGGGCGCGGTCTAGGCTGTGGGTGGGTGCTGGAGTGGAGGCAGGATTGGGGGGGCCGGTGTGCGGGTGGGGCTGGGGCCCCCCCTTTTTTTCGGGGTGCGTGTACCGGTGTGAGTGCCGATTATTAAAGCAGTGAAGTAACGAGCTGCTCCTTGGAGCAGTTTCTCTTCGATTTTGCTGAGGTTTTGGTTTTAGTTTTTGTTTCTTTTTGCTTCGGGGTGGGGGGCGGAATGAAAACGGGGGTGTGGGGAATCTGGGGACGGATGGTGTCGTTTGGGGCACCCCAGGATCGCCGGATGAGCCCTGGTGCCCCCAAAATACTCCAAAACCCAGAGGATGGGTCTGCAAGGGTTGGGGCGGGGGGGGGGCGTTGGTGGGAGGGGATACCCCCGCGACACTGGATAGAGCCGGTGGGGGGGGAGCGGTGTAGCGCCGGGCGCCGCTCGCTGCTGCCATCCTGTGTTCAGAGTTCGGTACTGCAGGTGGTGGTGGTGTGGGAGGGGGCGGTGTGGCGCCGGGCGCCGCTGGCTGCTGCCATCTGTGTCCAGAGCTCGGTACTGCAGCCCGGGCTCCGCGCATGAGCCGTGGGGCCCTCTTTGTTCCCGCGGCTGTCCCCGGAAGTGGCCGGTGTCACGCGGTGGTTGCCGGCTTCCGGTGAGCAATGGCCGCCGCGGCTCTGCGCTCGGGTGCGGGCGGGCGCGCGGGGTGCTCGTGGCCGCAGCCCGGTGTTGGCGCAGCGGCTCCGGTCCCTCCGGCACGGCGTTTCGGTGCAGCATGGCGGCGGGCAGTTTCCGGGTCCCGGTACCGGCAGCGGCGACAGCAGGTGAGATCGGAGCCCCCCGGGGGTCCGG
This sequence comes from Myiopsitta monachus, assembly GCA_017639245.1. NCBI lineage: Eukaryota > Metazoa > Chordata > Aves > Psittaciformes > Psittacidae > Myiopsitta > Myiopsitta monachus. Next base: position 37,550 of record JAESHU010000210.1, on the reverse strand, counting down.
GGTTACCGGGGAGGCGAGCGAGCCCGCCCGCCCGCCCGTCCGTCCGTCCGTCCGTCCCTCGGGTGGGCGCAGGGGGGTGTCTCCTGCCCGCTGCCGCCCGGCGCGGGAAGCTTCAGAGCGCCCGGAGCGTCAGGGTTGCGGTCTGCCGGGGACGAGCCGAGTGAGGGGCCCCGAGTGCGCTTGCTTCTGCCTTAATGTCCCTCGCTGAATCTCAGGCGCCTCGGAGGTTCCTGCCCGGCACCCTGCGCCCTGGCACTGTGCTTGTCTCTCTCCTTTTGCCCTGGTTTCATCTGTAGCAGAGTTGAATCTTTTCCTAGGATCTGGTGCAGGGCTGTGTTTCGCCTTTACTCTGAGAATAACGCTGGTAACGCACCGATGTTTCAGTGGTTGCTCGGTCCCGCTTACCCTGGTCAAGGACTTGTCACTTCCTTGTGCTGTGCCAGTGAGGAGGGGCAGAGGAAGCCGGGAGGGAGCAGAGAGAGGATACTGGACCTGGGCCGGCGGAAGGCGCATTCCATACTACAGTGCTACAGCACTGCGAGGAGTTCCTCGTAGAGTCCTTAATTCACACTGTATCTCCATTGGTAGGGAAAGGGGTGAAGACGGAAATACCCGTTTAGAAACCAGCCAAGGAATTCCCTGTTTATTTTCTCTGATCTAAAATGGCAGTTAGTTTGGCAATGAGACTGTTCGCTGTCGCTTTAAGATGCCAAAAGGTCTGGAGGCCGAAATTCTCTGTCCCTGAAATGAGTGAGGTCTGCAGCAGCAGCAGCGGGGGCAGGGCTAATTGCCCTCCTTTTGTTCTGCAAATAGACATTGCTGTGTTGTGCCCTGGGGGAGCCCAGGTCATCCCAGCTTTTCTGGTGAGACAGTCAGGGAGGCTTTCAGTTGCTGCTGCTGCTCTCCTGGTTTCCCCCGGTTTGAATGCCTGCCTTGCTCCAATAGAGTCTTTAGGTTTCTTCAGAAAGGCTTAGTATTCTTGATGCAGAGACAGCGTTGTGAGGGAGCCGATGGGGATCTCGACCTGTGTTGCAAGGTGCTTGTAGCAAGAGTCTCATGGAGTTGCCAGACTGGGTGGCCTTAGGGCTTCTCTAGTTTATGCCAAGTCATTTCAAGTCTCAGTGTGTTGAGAAGGGGCAGAGCCTTTATTTGCTCTGCTGCTGATTTGCCCTGGCCATCCAGCTAAAGGCTTTAGTTGTGGGAGCAGTTGGCCTAAGGCTTGCTCATGGAATTTTCTGCCATCTAAAAATTATGCCTTTTAGGAATGAAACGGAGTTTCTCTCATGAAAGCTTTACAAATGCCCTTTAAATCCTAGTGCTCTTAATGGGTGAGACACCTGTGGATGGCCCAGTGTGCAGCCTACGCGTCCAGCACCCTACAGGACAAAATATGCGTGAGCTTACTGGTCCCCGCGTGGGGCTGAAGATGAGAGCAGTGTTACAGGAGGTTATTTGAGGATGAATTGAAAACATTCCAGGTCTTGTTTCTGGGAAGTCTCTCGTTTCCAGATTGTCCTGGTGCACTGTGGGCAGGCTCCTGGCTGTGTGTTGTTTGTGCAGGTGTCCATCAGGCCCCTTCCTCTTCTTTCTTTCTTTATGTCCTTTTAGGGTTCGATTTCATAACTTTCTGGCAGGCATGTGGTACCCCAACTTGCTGTTTAACTACAGCAGCAGTTTGCAGTGGCTTAGTTTTGTACCTTGTATAAAGATAGCATTCTTCTGAACGGCAGGGCGTGTCTGTCGCCCAAAGGTGATATTGTCTTTAAGCACAGAGTGTGCCTGTTTAAGTCATGGTATTTCACACCCTTCTTTTCTTGCAGCTTTGTGCCCAGGCAGGTGTGTGACCTACACTGCTGTTCAGGCTTCCCACAGCTACAAACCCGATCAGCGGCATTACTTGAAGCAGTTCCGCAAGCCTGGTGTTAACAGTCCTCGCAAGGTCTGTATGTATCAGGAGGTGATGGAATACTTCCATGTGGTTGCGGTACCGTGGCAAGCGTCCTTTAGTACTTAAGTTCTCCACAGCAGTAGAGCAGAGTGTCTCAAACCAGTTCTTAAGGCTCCTGAGTTATGAGAGCTCCTCAGTAATTCGGCTAGGGAAAGAAGTCTGCCTTTCACAGGAGTGATTTTGGTCTCAAATGTACGGTGTTATTTCTCCCATCTCTGAACCACCTTGCAATTCAGCTATGTTAGTTGTGTTCAATTCTTCCTCTTCTTTAAGAGAAAAGCAGGGGGGAAGCAAGCAACGGTCGCCCAGTCCTTACTGCCTCACCTGCCGATCCAAAGTGAACAGGTCTCTTCTTTTTTTGTCACTGGAGCAGTAAAGAGTAGTCTTCTCCCAAATCACATTGAGAGGTTGGATTCTCACATCATGAATGTGCCTTGCAGCTCCACCCGTCAAGTTTGGGGAGGAGGCTGCAGAGTCCAGTTTGGGGCGTTTTCTCAGAGTGGGTGAGAAACAAAACTCCGTTTTTCTGCTGTGTATTCAGCATTCCTGTTTTTCCCCTTTTTAGCCTGCTGCTCAAGTCCTCTGTGATGAAGATTGTCCTTCGATGATCAGTCCAGGCAGGCCTCGTGAGTGGTTCTGTTTCTTACACATGTCTTAGAAGATTGGAAGCGTTCACATGAAAGCACAGCTCTGGTCTGTTTTACGTCCTTCACTGAGGTGACTCTCTGTTACTGTTGTAGCTCAAGCACAGGCCCTCGCTTGAGGGCAGGAGAGGCCTGGCGTGAGACTGCTATCTCTTTGGAACAGGCAAGTGCAGCGTTGAGGAGCTTTAGAGGAGGCAGTGGCTTGGTATAGAACACATGGAGCTAGATGGCTGGGGTGGTGGTGATAACTGTTAGCACAGGGGGTTCGCCTTGCTTTGTTTCTGGCAGGTGACAAAGAGGAACTTGGCAATGGCCGCAACACTGCTGGTGTCCGATGGAGGAGTTCTGAACACTGAGGCTGTCTCGAGACTCCTGGCGCTATGGAAGCTGAGGAGAGGGACTCTTTTTGGGGGCTGTGGTGTGGGAGATGAGTTCAGGATAGCAGGAAAGGGTTGAAAATGTAATATAGGGCTGAGGGAAAGGCAGTGTGTTATATTGTAGAGTGAGCTCACTGTGAGCAGGGCAGCTCCAGCTTGGATGCTTTATGGACTGCATGCGATCCATGTTCTATATTGGTGCTTCCTCAGGTCCTGATGTCTTCATATCTCCTTGAGCTGAAGGGGTTTAAGCCTGCTTCGCAGGTCCTGTCTTCTGAGTGCCGACCACTCGTGTGGGTCACCCAAGTGCCTGTTTGGCATTCCTTTTCCAGCTTTACAAGTGTAAAGCACGCTATGGCTTTTGTCACAGGCTCATCAGCTCATTAGAATTTTGGAGCATGGTTCCAGGCTGCCCTGGGAGCTCCTTTCTCTCGGCATCCATGTATATCCTGGGTAGGATTTCGCCCCTGCATCTTCATGCTTGTAGGTCTTGAAGAGTACTCAAGCTTCTGCCCTTGGGGCCTGGCCCTTCATAAACCTAATGCTAACACCTAACCCCCTAACCCTAACCCCCTAACCCTAACCCCCTAACCCTAACCCCCTAACCCTAACCCCCTAACCCTAACCCCCTAACCCTAACCCCCTAACCCTAACTGTATCCTTAACGCTAACCCACCTAGATATAACCCTAACGATAACCCGTAGAGACTCCATAGAAACTCTTTAGGGACACGTTTGGGAGGTGGGGTGGTTTGGACATAGATATATTTAGGGACCCATAGAGAGACCCTGGGGGGGGCTGGGACCCCTTCGAGCCGCCATAGAATCCTTATAGGAAAAAAATGGGGGTGGGGGGTATAGACATAGAGACACATAGGGACCTGTAGAGAAACAATGGGGGGGGTCTGCGATCCATAGAGACCCCATAGAAACTCCATAGGGACACACTGTGGAGGGGTGTGGACATAGAGACACATAGGGGCCCATAGAAGGACACTGGGAGGGGCTGGGACCCTTAGAGACCCTATAGAAACTCCATAGGTACACACTGGGGGAGGGGGTATGGATATAGAGACACATAGGGACCCGCAGAAAGACATTGGGGGGGTTGTGACCCGCAGAGCCCCCATAGAAACTCCATAGGTGCACACTGTGTGGGGGTGTATGGACATAGAGACACATAGGGACCCATGGAGAGACATTGTGAGGGGGCTGGGACCTATAGAGCCCCGTAGAAACTCCATAGGGACACACTGGGTAGGGGTATTGACATAGAGACGCATAGGGACCTGTAAAGAGACACTGGGGGGTGTTGGGACACCTTAGAGACCCCATGGAAACTCCATAGGGACACACTGGGGTGGTATATGAACATAGAGAAACATAGGGAGCAATAGAAGGGCATGGGGGGGCTGGGACCCACAGAGACCTCATAGACACTCCTTAGGGACACTCGGGGGGGGGGGGTGTGAACATAGAGACACATAGGGACCCATAGAGTAACATTGGGGGGGGTCTGCGATCCATAGAGACCCCATAGAAACTCCATATGGAGACGCTGGGTGGGGGTATTGACAAAGAGACACATAGGGACCCGTAGAGAGACCCTGGGGGGGGCTGCGACCCAGAGATACCCCATAGTACCTCCATAGGGACGCACTTGGGAGAAGGGATATAGAGACACATAGGGAGCCATAGAGAGACATTGGGGGGGGGGGGTCTGGGACCCATAGAGACCCTGTAAAAACTACATAGGGACGCAGTGGGGGGGGGGGTAGTGTCATAGAGTCACTCAGGGACCCCATGGGGAGGCACTGGGGGTCTGCGATCCATAGTGTTCCCATAGAAACTGCATAGGGACGCAGTTGGGAGGGGGGTGTTGTCATAGAGACACATAGGGGACCCATAGGGAGACACTGGGGGGGGGCTGGGACCCGTAGTGACGCCATAGAAAGTCGATAGGGATACACTGAGGGGGGGGTGTTGTCATAGAGACACATAGGGGACCCATAGAGAGACATTGGGAGGGCTGGGACCCCTTAGAGACCCCATAGAAACTCCATAGGGACACACTGTGGAGGGGTGTGGACATAGAGACACATAGGGGCCCATAGAAGGACACTGGGAGGGGCTGGGACCCTTAGAGACCCTATAGAAACTCCATAGGTACACACTGGGGGAGGGGGTATGGATATAGAGACACATAGGGACCCGCAGAAAGACATTGGGGGGGTTGTGACCCGCAGAGCCCCCATAGAAACTCCATAGGTGCACACTGTGTGGGGGTGTATGGACATAGAGACACATAGGGACCCATGGAGAGACATTGTGAGGGGGCTGGGACCTATAGAGCCCCCGTAGAAACTCCATAGGGACACACTGGGTAGGGGTATTGACATAGAGACGCATAGGGACCTGTAAAGAGACACTGGGGGGTGTTGGGACACCTTAGAGACCCCATGGAAACTCCATAGGGACACACTGGGGTGGTATATGAACATAGAGAAACATAGGGAGCAATAGAAGGGCATGGGGGGGCTGGGACCCACAGAGACCTCATAGACACTCCTTAGGGACACTCGGGGGGGGGGTGTGTGAACATAGAGACACATAGGGACCCATAGAGTAACATTGGGGGGGGTCTGCGATCCATAGAGACCCCATAGAAACTCCATATGGAGACGCTGGGTGGGGGTATTGACAAAGAGACACATAGGGACCCGTAGAGAGACCCTGGGGGGGGCTGCGACCCAGAGATACCCCATAGTACCTCCATAGGGACGCACTTGGGAGAAGGGATATAGAGACACATAGGGAGCCATAGAGAGACATTGGGGGGGGGGGGTCTGGGACCCATAGAGACCCTGTAAAAACTACATAGGGACGCGTGGGGGGGGGGGTAGTGTCATAGAGTCACTCAGGGACCCCATGGGGAGGCACTGGGGGGTCTGCGATCCATAGTGTTCCCATAGAAACTGCATAGGGACGCAGTTGGGAGGGGGGTGTTGTCATAGAGACACATAGGGGACCCATAGGGAGACACTGGGGGGGGGCTGGGACCCGTAGTGACGCCATAGAAAGTCGATAGGGATACACTGAGGGGGGGGTGTTGTCATAGAGACACATAGGGGACCCATAGAGAGACATTGGGAGGGCTGGGACCCCTTAGAGACCCCATAGAAACTCCATAGGGACACACTGTGGAGGGGTGTGGACATAGAGACACATAGGGGCCCATAGAAGGACACTGGGAGGGGCTGGGACCCTTAGAGACCCTATAGAAACTCCATAGGTACACACTGGGGGAGGGGGTATGGATATAGAGACACATAGGGACCCGCAGAAAGACATTGGGGGGGTTGTGACCCGCAGAGCCCCCATAGAAACTCCATAGGTGCACACTGTGTGGGGGTGTATGGACATAGAGACACATAGGGACCCATGGAGAGACATTGTGAGGGGGCTGGGACCTATAGAGCCCCCGTAGAAACTCCATAGGGACACACTGGGTAGGGGTATTGACATAGAGACGCATAGGGACCTGTAAAGAGACACTGGGGGTGTTGGGACACCTTAGAGACCCCATGGAAACTCCATAGGGACACACTGGGGTGGTATATGAACATAGAGAAACATAGGGAGCAATAGAAGGGCATGGGGGGGCTGGGACCCACAGAGACCTCATAGACACTCCTTAGGGACACTCGGGGGGGGGGTGTGTGAACATAGAGACACATAGGGACCCATAGAGTAACACTGGGGGGGGTCTGCGATCCATAGAGACCCCATAGAAACTCCATATGGAGACGCTGGGTGGGGGTATTGACAAAGAGACACATAGGGACCCGTAGAGAGACCCTGGGGGGGGCTGCGACCCAGAGATACCCCATAGTACCTCCATAGGGACGCACTTGGGAGAAGGGATATAGAGACACATAGGGAGCCATAGAGAGACATTGGGGGGGGGGGGTCTGGGACCCATAGAGACCCTGTAAAAACTACATAGGGACGCGTGGGGGGGGGGGTAGTGTCATAGAGTCACTCAGGGACCCCATGGGGAGGCACTGGGGGGTCTGCGATCCATAGTGTTCCCATAGAAACTGCATAGGGACGCAGTTGGGAGGGGGGTGTTGTCATAGAGACACATAGGGGACCCATAGGGAGACACTGGGGGGGGGCTGGGACCCGTAGTGACGCCATAGAAAGTCGATAGGGATACACTGAGGGGGGGGTGTTGTCATAGAGACACATAGGGGACCCATAGAGAGACATTGGGAGGGCTGGGACCCCTTAGAGACCCCATAGAAACTCCATAGGGACACCCTGGGGGGTTGTTTGGGCATAGGGACCCAGGAAAATAATTTCTCATCACGTTCTTCTCTTTTGCTTTTTATTTTCTGCCCGTGTTTTTATTTATTTCTTTTTCATTCATTCTTTTCTTCGGCTGCCCCTGCTCTTTAGTCTCTTTTAGTAATTTTTCTCGTAGGTGTCCCATAGCGACCCAGAGAAAGTCCTAGAGCCCCACAGACCCTATAGACATCCCCTGGAGAGGCACAGCAATGGACAGAGCCTCGGAGAGACTCGGTAGTGATCCCATGGTGATGGGTCTGGGCTGGGGGCGGGCCCAAGGCGGGATAATGAAGTCCTGGGGCTGTAGTCTGTGCTGTGGGAGGGGCCAATTTAGGAGTGTGGGCGCGGTCTAGGCTGTGGGTGGGTGCTGGAGTGGAGGCAGGATTGGGGGGGCCGGTGTGCGGGTGGGGCTGGGGCCCCCCCTTTTTTTCGGGGTGCGTGTACCGGTGTGAGTGCCGATTATTAAAGCAGTGAAGTAACGAGCTGCTCCTTGGAGCAGTTTCTCTTCGATTTTGCTGAGGTTTTGGTTTTAGTTTTTGTTTCTTTTTGCTTCGGGGTGGGGGGCGGAATGAAAACGGGGGTGTGGGGAATCTGGGGACGGATGGTGTCGTTTGGGGCACCCCAGTATCGCCGGATGAGCCCTGGTGCCCCCAAAATACTCCAAAACCCAGAGGATGGGTCTGCAAGGGTTGGGGCGGGGGGGGGCGTTGGTGGGAGGGGATACCCCCGCGACACTGGATAGAGCCGGTGGGGGGGGGAGCGGTGTAGCGCCGGGCGCCGCTCGCTGCTGCCACCCTGTGTTCAGAGTTCGGTACTGCAGGTGGTGGTGGTGTGGGAGGGGGCGGTGTGGCGCCGGGCGCCGCTGGCTGCTGCCATCTGTGTCCAGAGCTCGGTACTGCAGCCCGGGCTCCGCGCATGAGCCGTGGGGCCCTCTTTGTTCCCGCGGCTGTCCCCGGAAGTGGCCGGTGTCACGCGGTGGTTGCCGGCTTCCGGTGAGCAATGGCCGCCGCGGCTCTGCGCTCGGGTGCGGGCGGGCGCGCGGGGTGCTCGTGGCCGCAGCCCGGTGTTGGCGCAGCGGCTCCGGTCCCTCCGGCACGGCGTTTCGGTGCAGCATGGCGGCGGGCAGTTTCCGGGTCCCGGTACCGGCAGCGGCGACAGCAGGTGAGATCGGAGCCCCCCGGGGGTCCGGGGTTACCGGGGAGGCGAGCGAGCCCGCCCGCCCGCCCGTCCGTCCGTCCGTCCCTCGGGTGGGCGTAGGGGGGTGTCTCCTGCCCGCTGCCGCCCGGCGCGGGAAGCTTCAGAGCGCCCGGAGCGTCAGGGTTGCGGTCTGCCGGGGACGAGCCGAGTGAGGGGCCCCGAGTGCGCTTGCTTCTGCCTTAATGTCCCTCGCTGAATCTCAGGCGCCTCGGAGGTTCCTGCCCGGCACCCTGCGCCCTGGCACTGTGCTTGTCTCTCTCCTTTTGCCCTGGTTTCATCTGTAGCAGAGTTGAATCTTTTCCTAGGATCTGGTGCAGGGCTGTGTTTCGCCTTTACTCTGAGAATAACGCTGGTAACGCACCGATGTTTCAGTGGTTGCTCGGTCCCGCTTACCCTGGTCAAGGACTTGTCACTTCCTTGTGCTGTGCCAGTGAGGAGGGGCAGAGGAAGCCGGGAGGGAGCAGAGAGAGGATACTGGACCTGGGCCGGCGGAAGGCGCATTCCATACTACAGTGCTACAGCACTGCGAGGAGTTCCTCGTAGAGTCCTTAATTCACACTGTATCTCCATTGGTAGGGAAAGGGGTGAAGACGGAAATACCCGTTTAGAAACCAGCCAAGGAATTCCCTGTTTATTTTCTCTGATCTAAAATGGCAGTTAGTTTGGCAATGAGACTGTTCGCTGTCGCTTTAAGATGCCAAAAGGTCTGGAGGCCGAAATTCTCTGTCCCTGAAATGAGTGAGGTCTGCAGCAGCAGCAGCGGGGGCAGGGCTAATTGCCCTCCTTTTGTTCTGCAAATAGACATTGCTGTGTTGTGCCCTGGGGGAGCCCAGGTCATCCCAGCTTTTCTGGTGAGACAGTCAGGGAGGCTTTCAGTTGCTGCTGCTGCTCTCCTGGTTTCCCCCGGTTTGAATGCCTGCCTTGCTCCAATAGAGTCTTTAGGTTTCTTCAGAAAGGCTTAGTATTCTTGATGCAGAGACAGCGTTGTGAGGGAGCCGATGGGGATCTCGACCTGTGTTGCAAGGTGCTTGTAGCAAGAGTCTCATGGAGTTGCCAGACTGGGTGGCCTTAGGGCTTCTCTAGTTTATGCCAAGTCATTTCAAGTCTCAGTGTGTTGAGAAGGGGCAGAGCCTTTATTTGCTCTGCTGCTGATTTGCCCTGGCCATCCAGCTAAAGGCTTTAGTTGTGGGAGCAGTTGGCCTAAGGCTTGCTCATGGAATTTTCTGCCATCTAAAAATTATGCCTTTTAGGAATGAAACGGAGTTTCTCTCATGAAAGCTTTACAAATGCCCTTTAAATCCTAGTGCTCTTAATGGGTGAGACACCTGTGGATGGCCCAGTGTGCAGCCTACGCGTCCAGCACCCTACAGGACAAAATATGCGTGAGCTTACTGGTCCCCGCGTGGGGCTGAAGATGAGAGCAGTGTTACAGGAGGTTATTTGAGGATGAATTGAAAACATTCCAGGTCTTGTTTCTGGGGAAGTCTCTCGTTTCCAGATTGTCCTGGTGCACTGTGGGCAGGCTCCTGGCTGTGTGTTGTTTGTGCAGGTGTCCATCAGGCCCCTTCCTCTTCTTTCTTTCTTTATGTCCTTTTAGGGTTCGATTTCATAACTTTCTGGCAGGCATGTGGTACCCCAACTTGCTGTTTAACTACAGCAGCAGTTTGCAGTGGCTTAGTTTTGTACCTTGTATAAAGATAGCATTCTTCTGAACGGCAGGGCGTGTCTGTCGCCCAAAGGTGATATTGTCTTTAAGCACAGAGTGTGCCTGTTTAAGTCATGGTATTTCACACCCTTCTTTTCTTGCAGCTTTGTGCCCAGGCAGGTGTGTGACCTACACTGCTGTTCAGGCTTCCCACAGCTACAAACCCGATCAGCGGCATTACTTGAAGCAGTTCCGCAAGCCTGGTGTTAACAGTCCTCGCAAGGTCTGTATGTATCAGGAGGTGATGGAATACTTCCATGTGGTTGCGGTACCGTGGCAAGCGTCCTTTAGTACTTAAGTTCTCCACAGCAGTAGAGCAGAGTGTCTCAAACCAGTTCTTAAGGCTCCTGAGTTATGAGAGCTCCTCAGTAATTCGGCTAGGGAAAGAAGTCTGCCTTTCACAGGAGTGATTTTGGTCTCAAATGTACGGTGTTATTTCTCCCATCTCTGAACCACCTTGCAATTCAGCTATGTTAGTTGTGTTCAATTCTTCCTCTTCTTTAAGAGAAAAGCAGGGGGGAAGCAAGCAACGGTCGCCCAGTCCTTACTGCCTCACCTGCCGATCCAAAGTGAACAGGTCTCTTCTTTTTTTGTCACTGGAGCAGTAAAGAGTAGTCTTCTCCCAAATCACATTGAGAGGTTGGATTCTCACATCATGAATGTGCCTTGCAGCTCCACCCGTCAAGTTTGGGGAGGAGGCTGCAGAGTCCAGTTTGGGGCGTTTTCTCAGAGTGGGTGAGAAACAAAACTCCGTTTTTCTGCTGTGTATTCAGCATTCCTGTTTTTCCCCTTTTTAGCCTGCTGCTCAAGTCCTCTGTGATGAAGATTGTCCTTCGATGATCAGTCCAGGCAGGCCTCGTGAGTGGTTCTGTTTCTTACACATGTCTTAGAAGATTGGAAGCGTTCACATGAAAGCACAGCTCTGGTCTGTTTTACGTCCTTCACTGAGGTGACTCTCTGTTACTGTTGTAGCTCAAGCACAGGCCCTCGCTTGAGGGCAGGAGAGGCCTGGCGTGAGACTGCTATCTCTTTGGAACAGGCAAGTGCAGCGTTGAGGAGCTTTAGAGGAGGCAGTGGCTTGGTATAGAACACATGGAGCTAGATGGCTGGGGTGGTGGTGATAACTGTTAGCACAGGGGGTTCGCCTTGCTTTGTTTCTGGCAGGTGACAAAGAGGAACTTGGCAATGGCCGCAACACTGCTGGTGTCCGATGGAGGAGTTCTGAACACTGAGGCTGTCTCGAGACTCCTGGCGCTATGGAAGCTGAGGAGAGGGACTCTTTTTGGGGGCTGTGGTGTGGGAGATGAGTTCAGGATAGCAGGAAAGGGTTGAAAATGTAATATAGGGCTGAGGGAAAGGCAGTGTGTTATATTGTAGAGTGAGCTCACTGTGAGCAGGGCAGCTCCAGCTTGGATGCTTTATGGACTGCATGCGATCCATGTTCTATATTGGTGCTTCCTCAGGTCCTGATGTCTTCATATCTCCTTGAGCTGAAGGGGTTTAAGCCTGCTTCGCAGGTCCTGTCTTCTGAGTGCCGACCACTCGTGTGGGTCACCCAAGTGCCTGTTTGGCATTCCTTTTCCAGCTTTACAAGTGTAAAGCACGCTATGGCTTTTGTCACAGGCTCATCAGCTCATTAGAATTTTGGAGCATGGTTCCAGGCTGCCCTGGGAGCTCCTTTCTCTCGGCATCCATGTATATCCTGGGTAGGATTTCGCCCCTGCATCTTCATGCTTGTAGGTCTTGAAGAGTACTCAAGCTTCTGCCCTTGGGGCCTGGCCCTTCATAAACCTAATGCTAACACCTAACCCCCTAACCCTAACCCCCTAACCCTAACCCCCTAACCCTAACCCCCTAACCCTAACCCCCTAACCCTAACCCCCTAACCCTAACTGTATCCTTAACGCTAACCCACCTAGATATAACCCTAACGATAACCCGTAGAGACTCCATAGAAACTCTTTAGGGACACGTTTGGGAGGTGGGGTGGTTTGGACATAGATATATTTAGGGACCCATAGAGAGACCCTGGGGGGGGCTGGGACCCCTTCGAGCCGCCATAGAATCCTTATAGGAAAAAAATGGGGGTGGGGGGTATAGACATAGAGACACATAGGGACCTGTAGAGAAACAATGGGGGGGGTCTGCGATCCATAGAGACCCCATAGAAACTCCATAGGGACACACTGTGGAGGGGTGTGGACATAGAGACACATAGGGGCCCATAGAAGGACACTGGGAGGGGCTGGGACCCTTAGAGACCCTATAGAAACTCCATAGGTACACACTGGGGGAGGGGGTATGGATATAGAGACACATAGGGACCCGCAGAAAGACATTGGGGGGGTTGTGACCCGCAGAGCCCCCATAGAAACTCCATAGGTGCACACTGTGTGGGGGTGTATGGACATAGAGACACATAGGGACCCATGGAGAGACATTGTGAGGGGGCTGGGACCTATAGAGCCCCCGTAGAAACTCCATAGGGACACACTGGGTAGGGGTATTGACATAGAGACGCATAGGGACCTGTAAAGAGACACTGGGGGGTGTTGGGACACCTTAGAGACCCCATGGAAACTCCATAGGGACACACTGGGGTGGTATATGAACATAGAGAAACATAGGGAGCAATAGAAGGGCATGGGGGGGCTGGGACCCACAGAGACCTCATAGACACTCCTTAGGGACACTCGGGGGGGGGGGGTGTGAACATAGAGACACATAGGGACCCATAGAGTAACATTGGGGGGGGTCTGCGATCCATAGAGACCCCATAGAAACTCCATATGGAGACGCTGGGTGGGGGTATTGACAAAGAGACACATAGGGACCCGTAGAGAGACCCTGGGGGGGGCTGCGACCCAGAGATACCCCATAGTACCTCCATAGGGACGCACTTGGGAGAAGGGATATAGAGACACATAGGGAGCCATAGAGAGACATTGGGGGGGGGGGGGTCTGGGACCCATAGAGACCCTGTAAAAACTACATAGGGACGCATGGGGGGGGGGGTAGTGTCATAGAGTCACTCAGGGACCCCATGGGGAGGCACTGGGGGGTCTGCGATCCATAGTGTTCCCATAGAAACTGCATAGGGACGCAGTTGGGAGGGGGGTGTTGTCATAGAGACACATAGGGGACCCATAGGGAGACACTGGGGGGGGGCTGGGACCCGTAGTGACGCCATAGAAAGTCGATAGGGATACACTGAGGGGGGGGTGTTGTCATAGAGACACATAGGGGACCCATAGAGAGACATTGGGAGGGCTGGGACCCCTTAGAGACCCCATAGAAACTCCATAGGGACACACTGTGGAGGGGTGTGGACATAGAGACACATAGGGGCCCATAGAAGGACACTGGGAGGGGCTGGGACCCTTAGAGACCCTATAGAAACTCCATAGGTACACACTGGGGGAGGGGGTATGGATATAGAGACACATAGGGACCCGCAGAAAGACATTGGGGGGGTTGTGACCCGCAGAGCCCCCATAGAAACTCCATAGGTGCACACTGTGTGGGGGTGTATGGACATAGAGACACATAGGGACCCATGGAGAGACATTGTGAGGGGGCTGGGACCTATAGAGCCCCCGTAGAAACTCCATAGGGACACACTGGGTAGGGGTATTGACATAGAGACGCATAGGGACCTGTAAAGAGACACTGGGGGGTGTTGGGACACCTTAGAGACCCCATGGAAACTCCATAGGGACACACTGGGGTGGTATATGAACATAGAGAAACATAGGGAGCAATAGAAGGGCATGGGGGGGCTGGGACCCACAGAGACCTCATAGACACTCCTTAGGGACACTCGGGGGGGGGTGTGTGAACATAGAGACACATAGGGACCCATAGAGTAACATTGGGGGGGGTCTGCGATCCATAGAGACCCCATAGAAACTCCATATGGAGACGCTGGGTGGGGGTATTGACAAAGAGACACATAGGGACCCGTAGAGAGACCCTGGGGGGGGCTGCGACCCAGAGATACCCCATAGTACCTCCATAGGGACGCACTTGGGAGAAGGGATATAGAGACACATAGGGAGCCATAGAGAGACATTGGGGGGGGGGGTCTGGGACCCATAGAGACCCTGTAAAAACTACATAGGGACGCGTGGGGGGGGGGTAGTGTCATAGAGTCACTCAGGGACCCCATGGGGAGGCACTGGGGGGTCTGCGATCCATAGTGTTCCCATAGAAACTGCATAGGGACGCAGTTGGGAGGGGGGTGTTGTCATAGAGACACATAGGGGACCCATAGGGAGACACTGGGGGGGGGCTGGGACCCGTAGTGACGCCATAGAAAGTCGATAGGGATACACTGAGGGGGGGGTGTTGTCATAGAGACACATAGGGGACCCATAGAGAGACATTGGGAGGGCTGGGACCCCTTAGAGACCCCATAGAAACTCCATAGGGACACACTGTGGAGGGGTGTGGACATAGAGACACATAGGGGCCCATAGAAGGACACTGGGAGGGGCTGGGACCCTTAGAGACCCTATAGAAACTCCATAGGTACACACTGGGGGAGGGGGTATGGATATAGAGACACATAGGGACCCGCAGAAAGACATTGGGGGGTTGTGACCCGCAGAGCCCCCATAGAAACTCCATAGGTGCACACTGTGTGGGGGTGTATGGACATAGAGACACATAGGGACCCATGGAGAGACATTGTGAGGGGGCTGGGACCTATAGAGCCCCCGTAGAAACTCCATAGGGACACACTGGGTAGGGGTATTGACATAGAGACGCATAGGGACCTGTAAAGAGACACTGGGGGGTGTTGGGACACCTTAGAGACCCCATGGAAACTCCATAGGGACACACTGGGGTGGTATATGAACATAGAGAAACATAGGGAGCAATAGAAGGGCATGGGGGGGCTGGGACCCACAGAGACCTCATAGACACTCCTTAGGGACACTCGGGGGGGGGTGTGTGAACATAGAGACACATAGGGACCCATAGAGTAACACTTGGGGGGGGTCTGCGATCCATAGAGACCCCATAGAAACTCCATATGGAGACGCTGGGTGGGGGTATTGACAAAGAGACACATAGGGACCCGTAGAGAGACCCTGGGGGGGGCTGCGACCCAGAGATACCCCATAGTACCTCCATAGGGACGCACTTGGGAGAAGGGATATAGAGACACATAGGGAGCCATAGAGAGACATTGGGGGGGGGGGGTCTGGGACCCATAGAGACCCTGTAAAAACTACATAGGGACGCGTGGGGGGGGGGGTAGTGTCATAGAGTCACTCAGGGACCCCATGGGGAGGCACTGGGGGGTCTGCGATCCATAGTGTTCCCATAGAAACTGCATAGGGACGCAGTTGGGAGGGGGGTGTTGTCATAGAGACACATAGGGGACCCATAGGGAGACACTGGGGGGGGGCTGGGACCCGTAGTGACGCCATAGAAAGTCGATAGGGATACACTGAGGGGGGGGTGTTGTCATAGAGACACATAGGGGACCCATAGAGAGACATTGGGAGGGCTGGGACCCCTTAGAGACCCCATAGAAACTCCATAGGGACACACTGTGGAGGGGTGTGGACATAGAGACACATAGGGGCCCATAGAAGGACACTGGGAGGGGCTGGGACCCTTAGAGACCCTATAGAAACTCCATAGGTACACACTGGGGGAGGGGGTATGGATATAGAGACACATAGGGACCCGCAGAAAGACATTGGGGGGGTTGTGACCCGCAGAGCCCCCATAGAAACTCCATAGGTGCACACTGTGTGGGGGTGTATGGACATAGAGACACATAGGGACCCATGGAGAGACATTGTGAGGGGGCTGGGACCTATAGAGCCCCCGTAGAAACTCCATAGGGACACACTGGGTAGGGGTATTGACATAGAGACGCATAGGGACCTGTAAAGAGACACTGGGGGGTGTTGGGACACCTTAGAGACCCCATGGAAACTCCATAGGGACACACTGGGGTGGTATATGAACATAGAGAAACATAGGGAGCAATAGAAGGGCATGGGGGGGCTGGGACCCACAGAGACCTCATAGACACTCCTTAGGGACACTCGGGGGGGGGGGTGTGTGAACATAGAGACACATAGGGACCCATAGAGTAACATTGGGGGGGGTCTGCGATCCATAGAGACCCCATAGAAACTCCATATGGAGACGCTGGGTGGGGGTATTGACAAAGAGACACATAGGGACCCGTAGAGAGACCCTGGGGGGGGCTGCGACCCAGAGATACCCCATAGTACCTCCATAGGGACGCACTTGGGAGAAGGGATATAGAGACACATAGGGAGCCATAGAGAGACATTGGGGGGGGGGGTCTGGGACCCATAGAGACCCTGTAAAAACTACATAGGGACGCGTGGGGGGGGGGGTAGTGTCATAGAGTCACTCAGGGACCCCATGGGGAGGCACTGGGGGGTCTGCGATCCATAGTGTTCCCATAGAAACTGCATAGGGACGCAGTTGGGAGGGGGGTGTTGTCATAGAGACACATAGGGGACCCATAGGGAGACACTGGGGGGGGGCTGGGACCCGTAGTGACGCCATAGAAAGTCGATAGGGATACACTGAGGGGGGGGTGTTGTCATAGAGACACATAGGGGACCCATAGAGAGACATTGGGAGGGCTGGGACCCCTTAGAGACCCCATAGAAACTCCATAGGGACACACTGTGGAGGGGTGTGGACATAGAGACACATAGGGGCCCATAGAAGGACACTGGGAGGGGCTGGGACCCTTAGAGACCCTATAGAAACTCCATAGGTACACACTGGGGGAGGGGGTATGGATATAGAGACACATAGGGACCCGCAGAAAGACATTGGGGGGGTTGTGACCCGCAGAGCCCCCATAGAAACTCCATAGGTGCACACTGTGTGGGGGTGTATGGACATAGAGACACATAGGGACCCATGGAGAGACATTGTGAGGGGGCTGGGACCTATAGAGCCCCCGTAGAAACTCCATAGGGACACACTGGGTAGGGGTATTGACATAGAGACGCATAGGGACCTGTAAAGAGACACTGGGGGGTGTTGGGACACCTTAGAGACCCCATGGAAACTCCATAGGGACACACTGGGTGGTATATGAACATAGAGAAACATAGGGAGCAATAGAAGGGCATGGGGGGGCTGGGACCCACAGAGACCTCATAGACACTCCTTAGGGACACTCGGGGGGGGGGTGTGTGAACATAGAGACACATAGGGACCCATAGAGTAACATTGGGGGGGGTCTGCGATCCATAGAGACCCCATAGAAACTCCATATGGAGACGCTGGGTGGGGGTATTGACAAAGAGACACATAGGGACCCGTAGAGAGACCCTGGGGGGGGCTGCGACCCAGAGATACCCCATAGTACCTCCATAGGGACGCACTTGGGAGAAGGGATATAGAGACACATAGGGAGCCATAGAGAGACATTGGGGGGGGGGGGTCTGGGACCCATAGAGACCCTGTAAAAACTACATAGGGACGCGTGGGGGGGGGGGGTAGTGTCATAGAGTCACTCAGGGACCCCATGGGGAGGCACTGGGGGGTCTGCGATCCATAGTGTTCCCATAGAAACTGCATAGGGACGCAGTTGGGAGGGGGGTGTTGTCATAGAGACACATAGGGGACCCATAGGGAGACACTGGGGGGGGGCTGGGACCCGTAGTGACGCCATAGAAAGTCGATAGGGATACACTGAGGGGGGGTGTTGTCATAGAGACACATAGGGGACCCATAGAGAGACATTGGGAGGGCTGGGACCCCTTAGAGACCCCATAGAAACTCCATAGGGACACCCTGGGGGGTTGTTTGGGCATAGGGACCCAGGAAAATAATTTCTCATCACGTTCTTCTCTTTTGCTTTTTATTTTCTGCCCGTGTTTTTATTTATTTCTTTTTCATTCATTCTTTTCTTCGGCTGCCCCTGCTCTTTAGTCTCTTTTAGTAATTTTTCTCGTAGGTGTCCCATAGCGACCCAGAGAAAGTCCTAGAGCCCCACAGACCCTATAGACATCCCCTGGAGAGGCACAGCAATGGACAGAGCCTCGGAGAGACTCGGTAGTGATCCCATGGTGATGGGTCTGGGCTGGGGGCGGGCCCAAGGCGGGATAATGAAGTCCTGGGGCTGTAGTCTGTGCTGTGGGAGGGGCCAATTTAGGAGTGTGGGCGCGGTCTAGGCTGTGGGTGGGTGCTGGAGTGGAGGCAGGATTGGGGGGGCCGGTGTGCGGGTGGGGCTGGGGCCCCCCCTTTTTTTCGGGGGTGTACCGGTGTGAGTGCCGATTATTAAAGCAGTGAAGTAACGAGCTGCTCCTTGGAGCAGTTTCTCTTCGATTTTGCTGAGGTTTTGGTTTTAGTTTTTGTTTCTTTTTGCTTCGGGGTGGGGGGCGGAATGAAAACGGGGGTGTGGGGAATCTGGGGACGGATGGTGTCGTTTGGGGCACCCCAGGATCGCCGGATGAGCCCTGGTGCCCCCAAAATACTCCAAAACCCAGAGGATGGGTCTGCAAGGGTTGGGCGGGGGGGGGGCGTTGGTGGGAGGGGATACCCCCGCGACACTGGATAGAGCCGGTGGGGGGGGAGCGGTGTAGCGCCGGGCGCCGCTCGCTGCTGCCATCCTGTGTTCAGAGTTCGGTACTGCAGGTGGTGGTGGTGTGGGGGGGCGGTGTGGCGCCGGGCGCCGCTGGCTGCTGCCATCTGTGTCCAGAGCTCGGTACTGCAGCCCGGGCTCCGCGCATGAGCCGTGGGGCCCTCTTTGTTCCCGCGGCTGTCCCCGGAAGTGGCCGGTGTCACGCGGTGGTTGCCGGCTTCCGGTGAGCAATGGCCGCCGCGGCTCTGCGCTCGGGTGCGGGCGGGCGCGCGGGGTGCTCGTGGCCGCAGCCCGGTGTTGGCGCAGCGGCTCCGGTCCCTCCGGCACGGCGTTTCGGTGCAGCATGGCGGCGGGCAGTTTCCGGGTCCCGGTACCGGCAGCGGCGACAGCAGGTGAGATCCGAGCCCCCCGGGGGTCCGGGGTTACCGGGGAGGCGAGCGAGCCCGCCCGCCCGCCCGCCCGTCCGTCCCTCGGGTGGGCGCAGGGGGGTGTCTCCTGCCCGCTGCCGCCCGGCGCGGGAAGCTTCAGAGCGCCCGGAGCGTCAGGGTTGCGGTCTGCCGGGGACGAGCCGGGTGAGGGGCCCCGAGTGCGCTTGCTTCTGCCTTAATGTCCCTCGCTGAATCTCAGGCGCCTCGGAGGTTCCTGCCCGGCACCCTGCGCCCTGGCACTGTGCTTGTCTCTCTCCTTTTGCCCTGGTTTCAGCTGTAGCAGAGTTGAATCTTTTCCTAGGATCTGGTGCAGGGCTGTGTTTCGCCTTTACTCTGAGAATAACGCTGGTAACGCACCGATGTTTCAGTGGTTGCTCGGTCCCGCTTACCCTGGTCAAGGACTTGTCACTTCCTTGTGCTGTGCCAGTGAGGAGGGGCAGAGGAAGCCGGGAGGGAGCAGAGAGAGGATACTGGACCTGGGCCGGCGGAAGGCGCATTCCATACGTGCTACAGCACTGCGAGGAGTTCCTCGTAGAGTCCTTAATTCACACTGTATCTCCACTGGTAGGGAAAGGGGTGAAGACGGAAATACCCGTTTAGAAACCAGCCAAGGAATTCCCTGTTTATTTTCTCTGATCTAAAATGGCAGTTAGTTTGGCAATGAGACTGTTCGCTGTCGCTTTAAGATGCCAAAAGGTCTGGAGGCCGAAATTCTCTGTCCCTGAAATGAGTGAGGTCTGCAGCAGCAGCAGCGGGGGCAGGGCTAATTGCCCTCCTTTTGTTCTGCAAATAGACATTGCTGTGTTGTGCCCTGGGGGAGCCCAGGTCATCCCAGCTTTTCTGGTGAGACAGTCAGGGAGGCTTTCAGTTGCTGCTGCTGCTCTCCTGGTTTCCCCCGGTTTGAATGCCTGCCTTGCTCCAATAGAGTCTTTAGGTTTCTTCAGAAAGGCTTAGTATTCTTGATGCAGAGACAGCGTTGTGAGGGAGCCGATGGGGATCTCGACCTGTGTTGCAAGGTGCTTGTAGCAAGAGTCTCATGGAGTTGCCAGACTGGGTGGCCTTAGGGCTTCTCTAGTTTATGCCAAGTCATTTCAAGTCTCAGTGTGTTGAGAAGGGGCAGAGCCTTTATTTGCTCTGCTGCTGATTTGCCCTGGCCATCCAGCTAAAGGCTTTAGTTGTGGGAGCAGTTGGCCTAAGGCTTGCTCATGGAATTTTCTGCCATCTAAAAATTATGCCTTTTAGGAATGAAACGGAGTTTCTCTCATGAAAGCTTTACAAATGCCCTTTAAATCCTAGTGCTCTTAATGGGTGAGACACCTGTGGATGGCCCAGTGTGCAGCCTACGCGTCCAGCACCCTACAGGACAAAATATGCGTGAGCTTACTGGTCCCCGCGTGGGGCTGAAGATGAGAGCAGTGTTACAGGAGGTTATTTGAGGATGAATTGAAAACGTTCCAGGTCTTGTTTCTGGGGAAGTCTCTCGTTTCCAGATTGTCCTGGTGCACTGTGGGCAGGCTCCTGGCTGTGTGTTGTTTGTGCAGGTGTCCATCAGGCCCCTTCCTCTTCTTTCTTTCTTTATGTCCTTTTAGGGTTCGATTTCATAACTTTCTGGCAGGGCATGTGGTACCCCAACTTGCTGTTTAACTACAGCAGCAGTTTGCAGTGGCTTAGTTTTGTACCTTGTATAAAGATACATTCTTCTGAACGGCAGGGCGTGTCTGTCGCCCAAAGGTGATATTGTCTTTAAGCACAGAGTGTGCCTGTTTAAGTCATGGTATTTCACACCCTTCTTTTCTTGCAGCTTTGTGCCCAGGCAGGTGTGTGACCTACACTGCTGTTCAGGCTTCCCACAGCTACAAACCCGATCAGCGGCATTACTTGAAGCAGTTCCGCAAGCCTGGTGTTAACAGTCCTCGCAAGGTCGGTATGTATCAGGAGGTGATGGAATACTTCCATGTGGTTGCGGTACCGTGGCAAGCGTCCTTTAGTACTTAAGTTCTCCACAGCAGTAGAGCAGAGTGTCTCAAACCAGTTCTTAAGGCTCCTGAGTTATGAGAGCTCCTCAGTAATTCGGCTAGGGAAAGAAGTCTGCCTTTCACAGGAGTGATTTTGGTCTCAAATGTACGGTGTTATTTCTCCCATCTCTGAACCACCTTGCAATTCAGCTATGTTAGTTGTGTTCAATTCTTCCTCTTCTTTAAGAGAAAAGCAGGGGGGAAGCAAGCACGGTCGCCCAGTCCTTACTGCCTCACCTGCCGATCCAAAGTGAACAGGTCTCTTCTTTTTTTGTCACTGGAGCAGTAAAGAGTAGTCTTCTCCCAAATCACATTGAGAGGTTGGATTCTCACATCATGAATGTGCCTTGCAGCTCCACCCGTCAAGTTTGGGGAGGAGGCTGCAGAGTCCAGTTTGGGGCGTTTTCTCAGAGTGGGTGAGAAACAAAACTCCGTTTTTCTGCTGTGTATTCAGCATTCCTGTTTTTCCCCTTTTTAGCCTGCTGCTCAAGTCCTCTGTGATGAAGATTGTCCTTCGATGATCAGTCCAGGCAGGCCTCGTGAGTGGTTCTGTTTCTTACACATGTCTTAGAAGATTGGAAGCGTTCACATGAAAGCACAGCTCTGGTCTGTTTTACGTCCTTCACTGAGGTGACTCTCTGTTACTGTTGTAGCTCAAGCACAGGCCCTCGCTTGAGGGCAGGAGAGGCCTGGCGTGAGACTGCTATCTCTTTGGAACAGGCAAGTGCAGCGTTGAGGAGCTTTAGAGGAGGCAGTGGCTTGGTATAGAACACACGGAGCTAGATGGCTGGGGTGGTGGTGATAACTGTTAGCACAGGGGGTTCGCCTTGCTTTGTTTCTGGCAGGTGACAAAGAGGAACTTGGCAATGGCCGCAACACTGCTGGTGTCCGATGGAGGAGTTCTGAACACTGAGGCTGTCTCGAGACTCCTGGCGCTATGGAAGCTGAGGAGAGGGACTCTTTTTGGGGGCTGGGGTGTGGGAGATGAGTTCAGGATAGCAGGAAAGGGTTGAAAATGTAATATAGGGCTGAGGGAAAGGCAGTGTGTTATATTGTAGAGTGAGCTCACTGTGAGCAGGGCAGCTCCAGCTTGGATGCTTTATGGACTGCATGCGATCCATGTTCTATATTGGTGCTTCCTCAGGTCCTGATGTCTTCATATCTCCTTGAGCTGAAGGGGTTTAAGCCTGCTTCGCAGGTCCTGTCTTCTGAGTGCCGACCACTCGTGTGGGTCACCCAAGTGCCTGTTTGGCATTCCTTTTCCAGCTTTACAAGTGTAAAGCACGCTATGGCTTTTGTCACAGGCTCATCAGCTCATTAGAATTTTGGAGCATGGTTCCAGGCTGCCCTGGGAGCTCCTTTCTCTCGGCATCCATGTATATCCTGGGTAGGATTTCGCCCCTGCATCTTCATGCTTGTAGGTCTTGAAGAGTACTCAAGCTTCTGCCCTTGGGGCCTGGCCCTTCATAAACCTAATGCTAACACCTAACCCCCTAACCCTAACCCTAACCCTAACCACCCTAACCCCCTAACTAACCCCTAACCCTAACTGTATCCTTAACGCTAACCCACCTAGATCTAACCCTAACGATAACCCGTAGAGACTCCATAGAAACTCTTTAGGGACACGTTTGGGAGGTGGGGTGGTTTGGACATAGATATATTTAGGGACCCATAGAGAGACCCTGGGGGGGCTGGGACCCCTTCGAGCCGCCATAGAATCCTTATAGGAAAAAAATGGGGGTGGGGGGTATGGACATAGAGACACATAGGGACCTGTAGAGAAACAATGGGGGGGGTCTGCGATCCATAGAGACCCCATAGAAACTCCATATGGAGACGCTGGGTGGGGGTATTGACAAAGAGACACATAGGGACCCGTAGAGAGACACTGGGGGGGGGCTGCGACCCAGAGATACCCCATAGTAACTCTATAGAGACACACTTGGGGGGATGGATATAGAGACACATAGGGAGCCATAGAGAGACATTGGGGGGGTCTGGGACCCATAGAGACCCTGTAAAAACTACATAGGGACACATGGGGGGGGATTTGGACATAGCGACGCACAGGGACCCATTGAGAGACATGGGGGGGGAGGGGGCTGGGACCCATAGAGACCCTGTAAAAACTACATAGGGACACATGGCAGGGGGGGGGGTAGTGTCATAGAGTCACTCAGGGACCCGTGGGGAGACAGTATGGGCTTTAAGGTTGACATCAAGTCTGCGCCAGCTCTCCTTCTCTGTTTCTGATATGAGCTATTTTTGAGACAACTATTTAAAACAAGGTCTGTTGCGGAGCACGGGATGCTACGTGAAGCTTACTCCTCTCTGTTTGTGGTCTCCTCCTGTCAGCACAATCTTCTGGTTTTGTGCAGTTACAATTAAATGATACCGTGAAAAATATTGCAGTGCTGAAAGAGCAAAGAAAGCGTTTGTAAGAGTTCAGGTGTTGACAGTCAAAGCTTTCTGCTTTTTCAGTCCGTAAGCTTTGAAAAGAGCTCGCGGTAGTACTTGAGAAGCTCGCTCGGAGGCCCTGGCAGCTGTGCTGGAAGCAACCAAGGTAGAAGAGGAGACATGGACCCAAGGGGATAAACCGGCATCGCTTCGGTGTGTGTTTTTTCCAGGCTTTCCTGAGAAGCGTTGGCAGCCTTATAAGCAGGGATGGTGACTCCGGCTGTGGTTTTGGTGAGTTGTTGCTTCAGTGGTGTCCTTTTTCCTTACCCGATGATGTGTAAATTTTTACTTCAGTTGGAAAGAGAGTTCTGGAAGAGAAATCTTTCTCAAAGAAATTGCATTTGTGGAACTCTCCATCAGAGGGGATCTTCAGATCGCTTCTGCTGTACCTGGCATGGCTTCTGCTGTACCTGGCGTGGCTTCTGCTGTACCTGGCATGGCTTCTGCTGTACCTGGCATGGCTTCTGCTGTTCCAGGCAGTCAACTCGTCAGCCAGAGGACATTTCACCTTCTACAAAGAAAGGCCACTTCTTTCCAAAGACCCAAGCCCAGCACATCTCCCGGAAGTTGATGGCGTCACCGATTTTCGGGGTTTCAGTTTTTTCACTTGAGACAGCACAGAAATGTGTTCCCCTCTGCATGCTTTGGGACAGCCCAAAGCCCTGGCAGATCTGCCAGTCCTTTTTGGCAGGTTGGTGGATTCTGGCCCTGGGGATTTGATCTCCCTCCCTTCCACTCCTCCTGCCAAGTAAAACCCTTAGGGCATCTCTAACCTCACCAATTGTTGTATCCTCTCCCTGTCTCTGACTGCATTCTTCTGTGCTCTTCTTTAACAGGCTGAAACCTAATTTGGCATTTGTGTTTTCCAGGTGACTTGTTGCAGACATCTCGTGATGTGATGCTCAACAGGTAGCACCCGGACGATGGGGCCATCAGAGACCAGGGCCGTGGTGCCCTGCGGCGCCCATCCCAGCACGGGAATGGAGGGGGAACATTGTGGAGCAGAGCCTGAGCAGGAGCTGTAGCACCATCCTCTGCAGCCTGCAGGACAGGGACTGGGGGTGCTGTCCCCACCTTGTCTCCTTCTAGCAGAGCGCCCCCGTTTTTCTCTGGGGTGCGTGTACCTGTGTAAATGGCACTTATTAAAGCAATGAAGTAATGAGCTGCTCCTTGGGGCAGTTTTTATCTTTTTTTTTTGATTGTTGTTGGTCTTTTTCGTCTGCTTTTGCTTTGGGAGTGGAATATAAAGGGGGGGGGGGGAATCTGGGGACAGATGGTGTCATTTGGGGCACCCCAGTGTCACTGCGGTGGACGGTGGTTTGGCAGAAGAGCAGCGGTGAGCTGCGAAGGCCGGGACTGGTTTTTCGGCAGGGAGGCGCCGGGGGCAGAGAAGAGTCAGCCCTGTTCACAGTGAGTAGCTCGTGACCCCCGGGGGACATAAACTGGGCGGAGGAGCTGGCGTTGCTCAGGCCGGTTCCCATGAGGCGCTGAGTAATGGAGTGGGTGCTGCCGTCATGTGGCCGAAACGTGGTATTGCAGGTGGTGGAGATTGGGGGGGGGAATGGCTCCTGGCGCCGCTCGCTGCTGCCGCCTTGTGTCCGATATTCGGTACTGCGGTCTCCACACCCCCACAGAACCCCATGGGTGAGACTCCAGACCCTCCAATCCCGCTATATCCTCCCATATTCCCCCATAGAACCCCAAGAAGGGTCTCCGGAGCACCATAGACCCCCATGTCCTTCTTAATCCCCCCATAGGCACCCCATGTCTCCCCATAGACTCCCGTAAAGGGTCTGCAGACCACCATTAGAAACCCCGTGTAGGGACTCCAGTCCGCCATATACCTCCTAATCTGGCGCTTCCAGCCTCACGCCGCTCGCCGCCATAGGGCGGCCGTGGGGGAGGCTAAGAGGGAGCTGCGGGTGGAGGAGACGTGAGGGGAGGCGGAGAGAAGCGTCCCGGGGGGAGTTCCGGATGGTGGGCGCCATATTGAGTGCGGCTGTGCGCCGCCATGTTGGGAGTGGGAGGTGAGGGCGGCCATATTGGTGAGGCGCCATTCCATTGTCGCGACGGAAGCGTCGCCATCTTGAGTACGGCACTTGGGGGCGGCCATATTGGTGAGGCGCCATTGTCGCCAATGGAGAGTCGCCATCTTGAGTACGGCACCTGGGGGCGGCCATATTGATGAGGTACATTTGTCGCGACGGAAGCGTCGCCATCTTGAGTACGGCACCTGGGGGCGGCCATATTGGTGAGGCGCCATTGTCGCCAATGGAGAGTCGCCATCTTGAGTACGGCACTGGGGGCGGCCATATTGATGAGGCCATTTGTCGCGACGGAAGCGTCGCCATCTTGAGTACGGCACCTGGGGGCGGCCATATGGTGAGGTGCCACTGGCGCCATTGTTTACCCGCCATTTTTCCATATTGAGGCCAGCCCCCCCTCCTGCCGAGTCATGCCCTCCCCCATCATGGCGGCCGCGTTGCCGTGGTTACGACAGCCCCTCACCTGTGCCGCCGCCATTTTGCTTTCCAAGATGGCGCTGACGAAGGCTCTGCTCCCGTCCCGTTCCCTCCTGCCGGGGTTTGCCGCCCTCGGGACTCGGGCGTGCCCCCGCTCGGCATCGCCGCCCCCCTCCTCCGGGAGCCGGCGCCGCTGCTGCCCGGGGCCGGCACCCATCTCCAGCGTGGCACCACCGTCTGGCGTTCAAGGTACGGACACGGGGGGGGGGGGGGGGTAGGGAGACAGAGAGGGAGGCATCGAGAGACACGGGGGGTGCTGCGATCCACAGAGACCCCATAGAAACTGCATAGGGACACACACGGGGGTGGTGGGGTGGTGGACGTAGAGACATATAGGGACCAGTAGAGAGACACTGGGGGGGCTGCGACCCATGGAGACTCCGTAGAAGCTCCTTAGGGACACATTTGGGCGATGAGGTGGTTTGGACAAAGGTACAATTAGGGACTCATAGAGAGACATTGGCTGGGAGAGAGAGAGGGGGCTGGGACCTCTTCGAGCCTCCATAGAATCCTTATAGGGAAACGCTGGGGGTGGGGGGTATTGTCATAGAGACAGATAGGGACCCTTAGAGAAACATTGGGGGGGTTTGCGATCCATAGGCGCTGGAGGATGGGGTCTGGGACACCTTAGAGACCTCAACGGGACTCCGTAGGGACATACAGGGGGATAATGGACATGGAGACGCGTAGGGACCCATAGTGAGACACTGGGGGGGCTGCAACCCAGAGATACCCCACAGAAACTCTATAGGGACACATTGAGGGGGATGGATATAGAGACACATATGGACCCATAGGGAGACATTGGGGGATGCTGGTACCCCTTACCCCATAGAAACTTCATAGGGACCACTGGGTGAGGGGGTTGGACGTAGAGATACTTAGGGACCCATAGAGAGGCACTGTGGGGGGCTGGAACTCGTTAGAGACCCCATAGAAACTCCATAGGGACACACTGTGGAGGGGTGTGGACATAGAGACACATAGGGGCCCATAGAAGGACACTGGGAGGGGCTGGGACCCTTAGAGACCCTATAGAAACTCCATAGGTACACACTGGGGGAGGGGGTATGGATATAGAGACACATAGGGACCCGCAGAAAGACATTGGGGGGGTTGTGACCCGCAGAGCCCCCATAGAAACTCCATAGGTGCACACTGTGTGGGGGTGTATGGACATAGAGACACATAGGGACCCATGGAGAGACATTGTGAGGGGGCTGGGACCTATAGAGCCCCCGTAGAAACTCCATAGGGACACACTGGGTAGGGGTATTGACATAGAGACGCATAGGGACCTGTAAAGAGACACTGGGGGGTGTTGGGACACCTTAGAGACCCCATGGAAACTCCATAGGGACACACTGGGGTGGTATATGAACATAGAGAAACATAGGGAGCAATAGAAGGGCATGGGGGGGCTGGGACCCACAGAGACCTCATAGACACTCCTTAGGGACACTCGGGGGGGGGGTGTGTGAACATAGAGACACATAGGGACCCATAGAGTAACATTGGGGGGGGTCTGCGATCCATAGAGACCCCATAGAAACTCCATATGGAGACGCTGGGTGGGGGTATTGACAAAGAGACACATAGGGACCCGTAGAGAGACCCTGGGGGGGGCTGCGACCCAGAGATACCCCATAGTACCTCCATAGGGACGCACTTGGGAGAAGGGATATAGAGACACATAGGGAGCCATAGAGAGACATTGGGGGGGGGGGGTCTGGGACCCATAGAGACCCTGTAAAAACTACATAGGGACGCGTGGGGGGGGGGGTAGTGTCATAGAGTCACTCAGGGACCCCATGGGGAGGCACTGGGGGGTCTGCGATCCATAGTGTTCCCATAGAAACTGCATAGGGACGCAGTTGGGAGGGGGGTGTTGTCATAGAGACACATAGGGGACCCATAGGGAGACACTGGGGGGGGGCTGGGACCCGTAGTGACGCCATAGAAAGTCGATAGGGATACACTGAGGGGGGGGTGTTGTCATAGAGACACATAGGGGACCCATAGAGAGACATTGGGAGGGCTGGGACCCCTTAGAGACCCCATAGAAACTCCATAGGGACACACTGTGGAGGGGTGTGGACATAGAGACACATAGGGGCCCATAGAAGGACACTGGGAGGGGCTGGGACCCTTAGAGACCCTATAGAAACTCCATAGGTACACACTGGGGGAGGGGGTATGGATATAGAGACACATAGGGACCCGCAGAAAGACATTGGGGGGGTTGTGACCCGCAGAGCCCCCATAGAAACTCCATAGGTGCACACTGTGTGGGGGTGTATGGACATAGAGACACATAGGGACCCATGGAGAGACATTGTGAGGGGGCTGGGACCTATAGAGCCCCCGTAGAAACTCCATAGGGACACACTGGGTAGGGGTATTGACATAGAGACGCATAGGGACCTGTAAAGAGACACTGGGGGGTGTTGGGACACCTTAGAGACCCCATGGAAACTCCATAGGGACACACTGGGGTGGTATATGAACATAGAGAAACATAGGGAGCAATAGAAGGGCATGGGGGGGCTGGGACCCACAGAGACCTCATAGACACTCCTTAGGGACACTCGGGGGGGGGGGTGTGTGAACATAGAGACACATAGGGACCCATAGAGTAACATTGGGGGGGGTCTGCGATCCATAGAGACCCCATAGAAACTCCATATGGAGACGCTGGGTGGGGGTATTGACAAAGAGACACATAGGGACCCGTAGAGAGACCCTGGGGGGGGCTGCGACCCAGAGATACCCCATAGTACCTCCATAGGGACGCACTTGGGAGAAGGGATATAGAGACACATAGGGAGCCATAGAGAGACATTGGGGGGGGGGGGTCTGGGACCCATAGAGACCCTGTAAAAACTACATAGGGACGCGTGGGGGGGGGGGTAGTGTCATAGAGTCACTCAGGGACCCCATGGGGAGGCACTGGGGGGTCTGCGATCCATAGTGTTCCCATAGAAACTGCATAGGGACGCAGTTGGGAGGGGGGTGTTGTCATAGAGACACATAGGGGACCCATAGGGAGACACTGGGGGGGGGCTGGGACCCGTAGTGACGCCATAGAAAGTCGATAGGGATACACTGAGGGGGGGGTGTTGTCATAGAGACACATAGGGGACCCATAGAGAGACATTGGGAGGGCTGGGACCCCTTAGAGACCCCATAGAAACTCCATAGGGACACACTGTGGAGGGGTGTGGACATAGAGACACATAGGGGCCCATAGAAGGACACTGGGAGGGGCTGGGACCCTTAGAGACCCTATAGAAACTCCATAGGTACACACTGGGGGAGGGGGTATGGATATAGAGACACATAGGGACCCGCAGAAAGACATTGGGGGGGTTGTGACCCGCAGAGCCCCCATAGAAACTCCATAGGTGCACACTGTGTGGGGGTGTATGGACATAGAGACACATAGGGACCCATGGAGAGACATTGTGAGGGGGCTGGGACCTATAGAGCCCCCGTAGAAACTCCATAGGGACACACTGGGTAGGGGTATTGACATAGAGACGCATAGGGACCTGTAAAGAGACACTGGGGGGTGTTGGGACACCTTAGAGACCCCATGGAAACTCCATAGGGACACACTGGGGTGGTATATGAACATAGAGAAACATAGGGAGCAATAGAAGGGCATGGGGGGGCTGGGACCCACAGAGACCTCATAGACACTCCTTAGGGACACTCGGGGGGGGGGTGTGTGAACATAGAGACACATAGGGACCCATAGAGTAACATTGGGGGGGGTCTGCGATCCATAGAGACCCCATAGAAACTCCATATGGAGACGCTGGGTGGGGGTATTGACAAAGAGACACATAGGGACCCGTAGAGAGACCCTGGGGGGGGCTGCGACCCAGAGATACCCCATAGTACCTCCATAGGGACGCACTTGGGAGAAGGGATATAGAGACACATAGGGAGCCATAGAGAGACATTGGGGGGGGGGGGTCTGGGACCCATAGAGACCCTGTAAAAACTACATAGGGACGCGTGGGGGGGGGGGTAGTGTCATAGAGTCACTCAGGGACCCCATGGGGAGGCACTGGGGGGTCTGCGATCCATAGTGTTCCCATAGAAACTGCATAGGGACGCAGTTGGGAGGGGGGTGTTGTCATAGAGACACATAGGGGACCCATAGGGAGACACTGGGGGGGGGCTGGGACCCGTAGTGACGCCATAGAAAGTCGATAGGGATACACTGAGGGGGGGGTGTTGTCATAGAGACACATAGGGGACCCATAGAGAGACATTGGGAGGGCTGGGACCCCTTAGAGACCCCATAGAAACTCCATAGGGACACACTGTGGAGGGGTGTGGACATAGAGACACATAGGGGCCCATAGAAGGACACTGGGAGGGGCTGGGACCCTTAGAGACCCTATAGAAACTCCATAGGTACACACTGGGGGAGGGGGTATGGATATAGAGACACATAGGGACCCGCAGAAAGACATTGGGGGGGTTGTGACCCGCAGAGCCCCCATAGAAACTCCATAGGTGCACACTGTGTGGGGGTGTATGGACATAGAGACACATAGGGACCCATGGAGAGACATTGTGAGGGGGCTGGGACCTATAGAGCCCCCGTAGAAACTCCATAGGGACACACTGGGTAGGGGTATTGACATAGAGACGCATAGGGACCTGTAAAGAGACACTGGGGGGTGTTGGGACACCTTAGAGACCCCATGGAAACTCCATAGGGACACACTGGGGTGGTATATGAACATAGAGAAACATAGGGAGCAATAGAAGGGCATGGGGGGGCTGGGACCCACAGAGACCTCATAGACACTCCTTAGGGACACTCGGGGGGGGGGGGTGTGAACATAGAGACACATAGGGACCCATAGAGTAACATTGGGGGGGGTCTGCGATCCATAGAGACCCCATAGAAACTCCATATGGAGACGCTGGGTGGGGGTATTGACAAAGAGACACATAGGGACCCGTAGAGAGACCCTGGGGGGGGCTGCGACCCAGAGATACCCCATAGTACCTCCATAGGGACGCACTTGGGAGAAGGGATATAGAGACACATAGGGAGCCATAGAGAGACATTGGGGGGGGGGGGTCTGGGACCCATAGAGACCCTGTAAAAACTACATAGGGACGCGTGGGGGGGGGGGTAGTGTCATAGAGTCACTCAGGGACCCCATGGGGAGGCACTGGGGGGTCTGCGATCCATAGTGTTCCCATAGAAACTGCATAGGGACGCAGTTGGGAGGGGGGTGTTGTCATAGAGACACATAGGGGACCCATAGGGAGACACTGGGGGGGGGCTGGGACCCGTAGTGACGCCATAGAAAGTCGATAGGGATACACTGAGGGGGGGGTGTTGTCATAGAGACACATAGGGGACCCATAGAGAGACATTGGGAGGGCTGGGACCCCTTAGAGACCCCATAGAAACTCCATAGGGACACACTGTGGAGGGGTGTGGACATAGAGACACATAGGGGCCCATAGAAGGACACTGGGAGGGGCTGGGACCCTTAGAGACCCTATAGAAACTCCATAGGTACACACTGGGGGAGGGGGTATGGATATAGAGACACATAGGGACCCGCAGAAAGACATTGGGGGGGTTGTGACCCGCAGAGCCCCCATAGAAACTCCATAGGTGCACACTGTGTGGGGGTGTATGGACATAGAGACACATAGGGACCCATGGAGAGACATTGTGAGGGGGCTGGGACCTATAGAGCCCCCGTAGAAACTCCATAGGGACACACTGGGTAGGGGTATTGACATAGAGACGCATAGGGACCTGTAAAGAGACACTGGGGGGTGTTGGGACACCTTAGAGACCCCATGGAAACTCCATAGGGACACACTGGGGTGGTATATGAACATAGAGAAACATAGGGAGCAATAGAAGGGCATGGGGGGGCTGGGACCCACAGAGACCTCATAGACACTCCTTAGGGACACTCGGGGGGGGGGTGTGTGAACATAGAGACACATAGGGACCCATAGAGTAACATTGGGGGGGGTCTGCGATCCATAGAGACCCCATAGAAACTCCATATGGAGACGCTGGGTGGGGGTATTGACAAAGAGACACATAGGGACCCGTAGAGAGACCCTGGGGGGGGCTGCGACCCAGAGATACCCCATAGTACCTCCATAGGGACGCACTTGGGAGAAGGGATATAGAGACACATAGGGAGCCATAGAGAGACATTGGGGGGGGGGGGTCTGGGACCCATAGAGACCCTGTAAAAACTACATAGGGACGCGTGGGGGGGGGGGTAGTGTCATAGAGTCACTCAGGGACCCCATGGGGAGGCACTGGGGGGTCTGCGATCCATAGTGTTCCCATAGAAACTGCATAGGGACGCAGTTGGGAGGGGGGTGTTGTCATAGAGACACATAGGGGACCCATAGGGAGACACTGGGGGGGGGCTGGGACCCGTAGTGACGCCATAGAAAGTCGATAGGGATACACTGAGGGGGGGGTGTTGTCATAGAGACACATAGGGGACCCATAGAGAGACATTGGGAGGGCTGGGACCCCTTAGAGACCCCATAGAAACTCCATAGGGACACACTGTGGAGGGGTGTGGACATAGAGACACATAGGGGCCCATAGAAGGACACTGGGAGGGGCTGGGACCCTTAGAGACCCTATAGAAACTCCATAGGTACACACTGGGGGAGGGGGTATGGATATAGAGACACATAGGGACCCGCAGAAAGACATTGGGGGGGTTGTGACCCGCAGAGCCCCCATAGAAACTCCATAGGTGCACACTGTGTGGGGGTGTATGGACATAGAGACACATAGGGACCCATGGAGAGACATTGTGAGGGGGCTGGGACCTATAGAGCCCCCGTAGAAACTCCATAGGGACACACTGGGTAGGGGTATTGACATAGAGACGCATAGGGACCTGTAAAGAGACACTGGGGGGTGTTGGGACACCTTAGAGACCCCATGGAAACTCCATAGGGACACACTGGGGTGGTATATGAACATAGAGAAACATAGGGAGCAATAGAAGGGCATGGGGGGGCTGGGACCCACAGAGACCTCATAGACACTCCTTAGGGACACTCGGGGGGGGGGGTGTGTGAACATAGAGACACATAGGGACCCATAGAGTAACATTGGGGGGGGTCTGCGATCCATAGAGACCCCATAGAAACTCCATATGGAGACGCTGGGTGGGGGTATTGACAAAGAGACACATAGGGACCCGTAGAGAGACCCTGGGGGGGGCTGCGACCCAGAGATACCCCATAGTACCTCCATAGGGACGCACTTGGGAGAAGGGATATAGAGACACATAGGGAGCCATAGAGAGACATTGGGGGGGGGGGGTCTGGGACCCATAGAGACCCTGTAAAAACTACATAGGGACGCGTGGGGGGGGGGGTAGTGTCATAGAGTCACTCAGGGACCCCATGGGGAGGCACTGGGGGGTCTGCGATCCATAGTGTTCCCATAGAAACTGCATAGGGACGCAGTTGGGAGGGGGGTGTTGTCATAGAGACACATAGGGGACCCATAGGGAGACACTGGGGGGGGGCTGGGACCCGTAGTGACGCCATAGAAAGTCGATAGGGATACACTGAGGGGGGGGTGTTGTCATAGAGACACATAGGGGACCCATAGAGAGACATTGGGAGGGCTGGGACCCCTTAGAGACCCCATAGAAACTCCATAGGGACACACTGTGGAGGGGTGTGGACATAGAGACACATAGGGGCCCATAGAAGGACACTGGGAGGGGCTGGGACCCTTAGAGACCCTATAGAAACTCCATAGGTACACACTGGGGGAGGGGGTATGGATATAGAGACACATAGGGACCCGCAGAAAGACATTGGGGGGGTTGTGACCCGCAGAGCCCCCATAGAAACTCCATAGGTGCACACTGTGTGGGGGTGTATGGACATAGAGACACATAGGGACCCATGGAGAGACATTGTGAGGGGGCTGGGACCTATAGAGCCCCCGTAGAAACTCCATAGGGACACACTGGGTAGGGGTATTGACATAGAGACGCATAGGGACCTGTAAAGAGACACTGGGGGGTGTTGGGACACCTTAGAGACCCCATGGAAACTCCATAGGGACACACTGGGGTGGTATATGAACATAGAGAAACATAGGGAGCAATAGAAGGGCATGGGGGGGCTGGGACCCACAGAGACCTCATAGACACTCCTTAGGGACACTCGGGGGGGGGGTGTGTGAACATAGAGACACATAGGGACCCATAGAGTAACATTGGGGGGGGTCTGCGATCCATAGAGACCCCATAGAAACTCCATATGGAGACGCTGGGTGGGGGTATTGACAAAGAGACACATAGGGACCCGTAGAGAGACCCTGGGGGGGGCTGCGACCCAGAGATACCCCATAGTACCTCCATAGGGACGCACTTGGGAGAAGGGATATAGAGACACATAGGGAGCCATAGAGAGACATTGGGGGGGGGGGGTCTGGGACCCATAGAGACCCTGTAAAAACTACATAGGGACGCGTGGGGGGGGGGGTAGTGTCATAGAGTCACTCAGGGACCCCATGGGGAGGCACTGGGGGGTCTGCGATCCATAGTGTTCCCATAGAAACTGCATAGGGACGCAGTTGGGAGGGGGGTGTTGTCATAGAGACACATAGGGGACCCATAGGGAGACACTGGGGGGGGGCTGGGACCCGTAGTGACGCCATAGAAAGTCGATAGGGATACACTGAGGGGGGGGTGTTGTCATAGAGACACATAGGGGACCCATAGAGAGACATTGGGAGGGCTGGGACCCCTTAGAGACCCCATAGAAACTCCATAGGGACACACTGTGGAGGGGTGTGGACATAGAGACACATAGGGGCCCATAGAAGGACACTGGGAGGGGCTGGGACCCTTAGAGACCCTATAGAAACTCCATAGGTACACACTGGGGGAGGGGGTATGGATATAGAGACACATAGGGACCCGCAGAAAGACATTGGGGGGGTTGTGACCCGCAGAGCCCCCATAGAAACTCCATAGGTGCACACTGTGTGGGGGTGTATGGACATAGAGACACATAGGGACCCATGGAGAGACATTGTGAGGGGGCTGGGACCTATAGAGCCCCCGTAGAAACTCCATAGGGACACACTGGGTAGGGGTATTGACATAGAGACGCATAGGGACCTGTAAAGAGACACTGGGGGGTGTTGGGACACCTTAGAGACCCCATGGAAACTCCATAGGGACACACTGGGGTGGTATATGAACATAGAGAAACATAGGGAGCAATAGAAGGGCATGGGGGGGCTGGGACCCACAGAGACCTCATAGACACTCCTTAGGGACACTCGGGGGGGGGGTGTGTGAACATAGAGACACATAGGGACCCATAGAGTAACATTGGGGGGGGTCTGCGATCCATAGAGACCCCATAGAAACTCCATATGGAGACGCTGGGTGGGGGTATTGACAAAGAGACACATAGGGACCCGTAGAGAGACCCTGGGGGGGGCTGCGACCCAGAGATACCCCATAGTACCTCCATAGGGACGCACTTGGGAGAAGGGATATAGAGACACATAGGGAGCCATAGAGAGACATTGGGGGGGGGGGGTCTGGGACCCATAGAGACCCTGTAAAAACTACATAGGGACGCGTGGGGGGGGGGGTAGTGTCATAGAGTCACTCAGGGACCCCATGGGGAGGCACTGGGGGGTCTGCGATCCATAGTGTTCCCATAGAAACTGCATAGGGACGCAGTTGGGAGGGGGGTGTTGTCATAGAGACACATAGGGGACCCATAGGGAGACACTGGGGGGGGGCTGGGACCCGTAGTGACGCCATAGAAAGTCGATAGGGATACACTGAGGGGGGGGTGTTGTCATAGAGACACATAGGGGACCCATAGAGAGACATTGGGAGGGCTGGGACCCCTTAGAGACCCCATAGAAACTCCATAGGGACACCCTGGGGGGTTGTTGGGCATAGGGACCCAGGGAAAATAATTTCTCATCACGTTCTTCTCTTTTGCTTTTTATTTTCTGCCCGTGTTTTTATTTATTTCTTTTTCATTCATTCTTTTCTTCGGCTGCCCTGCTCTTTAGTCTCTTTTAGTAATTTTTCTCGTAGGTGTCCCATAGCGACCCAGAGAAAGTCCTAGAGCCCCACAGACCCTATAGACATCCCCTGGAGAGGCACAGCAATGGACAGAGCCTCGGAGAGACTCGGTAGTGATCCCATGGTGATGGGTCTGGGCTGGGGCGGGCCCAAGGCGGGATAATGAAGTCCTGGGGCTGTAGTCTGTGCTGTGGAGGGGCCAATTTAGGAGTGTGGGCGCGGTCTAGGCTGTGGGTGGGTGCTGGAGTGGAGGCAGGATTGGGGGGCCGGTGTGCGGGTGGGGCTGGGGCCCCCCCTTTTTTTCGGGGTGCGTGTACCGGTGTGAGTGCCGATTATTAAAGCAGTGAAGTAACGAGCTGCTCCTTGGAGCAGTTTCTCTTCGATTTTGCTGAGGTTTTGGTTTTAGTTTTTGTTTCTTTTGCTTCGGGGTGGGGGGCGGAATGAAACGGGGGTGTGGGGAATCTGGGGACGGATGGTGTCGTTGGGGCACCCCAGTATCGCCGGATGAGCCCTGGTGCCCCCAAATACTCCAAAACCCAGAGGATGGGTCTGCAAGGGTTGGGGCGGGGGGGGGCGTTGGTGGGAGGGGATACCCCCGCGACACTGGATAGAGCCGGGGGGGGGGGAGCGGTGTAGCGCGGGCGCCGCTCGCTGCTGCCATCCTGTGTTCAGAGTTCGGTACTGCAGGTGGTGGTGGTGTGGGAGGGGGCGGTGTGGCGCCGGGCGCCGCTGGCTGCTGCCATCTGTGTCCAGAGCTCGGTACTGCAGCCCGGGCTCCGCGCATGAGCCGTGGGGCCCTCTTTGTTCCCGCGGCTGTCCCCGGAAGTGGCCGGTGTCACGCGGTGGTTGCCGGCTTCCGGTGAGCAATGGCCGCCGCGGCTCTGCGCTCGGGTGCGGGCGGGCGCGCGGGGTGCTCGTGGCCGCAGCCCGGTGTTGGCGCAGCGGCTCCGGTCCCTCCGGCACGGCGTTCGGTGCAGCATGGCGGCGGGCAGTTTCCGGGTCCCGGTACCCGGCAGCGGCGACAGCAGGTGAGATCCGAGCCCCCGGGGGTCCGGGGTTACCGGGGAGGCGAGCGAGCCCGCCCGCCCGCCCGTCGTCCGTCCGTCCCTCGGGTGGGCGCAGGGGGGTGTCTCCTGCCCGCTGCCGCCCGGCGCGGGAAGCTTCAGAGCGCCGGAGCGTCAGGGTTG